>JACEGR010001169.1:0-185417 GCA_014170235.1 Listronotus bonariensis
GAGCGAAACCTAGCAAACTGCTCTTAGTGCCGTTTATTTGCTTTGTGACTGTCGCAAAAGATTATGAACACTACAACACTACTTTAAAATGTAGTACTTTTAAACGCGGTCCGCGAACGTATTTGCACACCAATGTTTGGCCTGCAACATGTCAAAGGTTGCCCCTTTATGTAATTGATTTTTACCTTTTTCTTATTAATCTATTTTTACTTTTTTCCAATAATATAAACTTATCATTAAAAATACAAATATTAAAAATTTATTATTATTTCAAGGCTTCTTTTTTTTCTAATAAGACCAAGCGACTGGCTAAATGACAAAGTATGCCAAAAAACTTATGAATAAAAACCCTATAAAAACTCTTAAACATTTTACATTTTTAGCAAAAGAAATATGGTAAAATTTTTAGATTTGACACTTTAAATGTTCTTTTCACTAATGTTTTTTTGTCATTTGCAGATTGTTACGGCATAATTTTGCATACCAAAAAGGGCATATACACAGAATAATTGGAAAGTAGTGTTGCAAAAGTGAATGAATTATGGATGAAGGCTTTCGCCGCCGCGTAATTTGCTTTTCCTGTGTAGCAACGGCAAATTTAAACAGATGGCGTTAATATTACAAATTTAAAGTGTACTTTATATGTTAAAGTAAGGTTAACCTGATTTCAAAATACTTGTATCATTTTTGATAATAGGCTAATCATATTTATAACCGCAACAAAATTAACCCTTAACAACTAACATGGTACGAGATACCCACAAATGTTTGCCAACGGTGCCACGTTAGTACGTCACCAGGGCCGGCCCGAGGGGCTGAGCCGATGAGGCTTGTTTACTGGGGCGGCAAAATGATCCTCTTTAATATAAAGTTAGAAATTTGTGGAGTTTAAAACTAAGGGCCTTTTTTTTGGTCTTAAAAATATGTGTGAAGGAGGAAAGAAGATCAATGTGGTGAATTGTCTTTAGAATTTTAGAAATAAAAGAATACATCAAGTAGGACCTTCTTTTTGCTCTCTAAATATTTTGAACCTTAATTTTTTTTGCTTGTAGGGGCAAAATTGTAACCGCCTTAGGCGGCACTTTTTCTCCATTCGGCCCTGTACGTTACAACTATTTGAATGTAATGGTTTCTAAATAAAGCTATTTAAAATTAGTGTCCGCTGATAAAAATTACTTAGTAAAAACAATTACAAAAATGATACAGAGATTTTGAAAAAATACGTTGAGCAATGTCAAAGAACTTTTATATTGATAAGTAGTCCCGTGGTTTATCACAATAGCAAAAAATACACGTATCTCGACAAATAAAATATTGTGATATCTTAGGTTTGACCCCAAAATTCTTTAAAAAATTAAAACGAAAGGATTGGCTAAAAGAAAAGCTTGCTATAGTTGCCTTTTAAAGTAAACAGATAAAGGTGCCACCGTTTTTTACAGCAAAAAAATGTTCATTGAATGTGTTTAAAAATTTAAATTAGGGGGAATCCATGTTTTTAAATTTTGTCTTCTTAATTTATTTATAGGTAATTTTTTGTATCAAATTATGTTTAACGTTTTTTTATTTTTGGAAAAAAAACAAATTTTTATATTTGTTTTTCGTAAATTATATATTGCGCAGCGTCAGAAAGACGTCACGTTAGAAGTTGCGTTACACAAATTGCACGTGAGTGGTCAAGGGCTAAAAATCATTGTGCGGACATCATTAGCGTACCTACAGGTATTGGAGCCCAGAGCGGAAAGCAAAGTTGGGGCTCCTTATCATTTTTTGGAACAAATTTTCGACAATTAAAAAAAAAAGGACCTAATCTTTAAATATACAATAATATGGTATACTTTAATAAAATCAGGGCCCCCTTTTTCTAATTGGAAAAATGTTGACAACCAAAAAAAGGTCCTTACCCTCCAAAACAGACTTAAGATTCAACCCTAAAATAAAACAGTTTTTTTTAAGAAAATGATTTGGTTAGTAAGGGCTTTATGGCCAAAAGGCATTGAAAAAAATTTGGCGCCCTTTATGTTTTTAAACCTAAAATCCTCAAACGCTTAACGTTGTGTATTATGCCGCCGCCAGACATTTGACCAACTACGACAAACTTTTGCAAACAACCATTGTGTGGACGGGTAGTTCGTCTATATTCGTCTTAATCGGCTCAACTTTTCTTGAGTCCGCTTGCTTACAAATAGTTTGCCAAATGTTTCGACTAGTTTAGCCACAACTTCGCCCCATGTGTGAAGGTAGCATTAAATACCCTAAAAATGAAAAGACAAGTTATGTGGTTAAAAATTAACTGTGATAATATTTGATATAAAAAAATAGATTTATTTTTTAATGTGTCTTTTTAGATCTTTTATCTTTTTACTAATATTGTTTACAATACTTTTTAGGTGTTTAAATAAACTTAAAAAAAAAAGATGTACTCGTTATTTAATTTAATCGATAAGTAAGTATTTTGCAAAAATAGTTCTTGTAATTGTAAAAAGATGGTTATTAATATTTTGTATTCAGAAACACTTGGCAATTATTATAAACAAAAAACAAACAGAAATTAAAGGCGCCCTTGTTTTGTAGCTAGTTTCTTCAAAAAATAAAATTCCGGAAATTGTTATTAATTTTCTTTTCATTAAACGTTTGATTTTAGTTGCTATTGTATTATTATTGTGAACACCCTGTAGGGGTGGTCGGCAGTTTTTAATTTTTAGTATTAAAACTAAAACACATTCAAAAGGTGTAAGGTTACAATAACAGTTTTAAGGTCATAAAATGAGCGCTTATGGTCAACAACGTGCTAAGTCACCAAATAACCGAGTTCAAATTTGTATAAAAACACAAGGGTACCCAATAGTAAGGGAAAGAAGAAATTAGAAAGATTGAAAAAGCAGAAGTAGCAAAAATTATTATTAAAGAATTAAAGTGCTGGTAAAGCCCATACTGGCTACCCCCTATTACGGGGGGTATGCCCGTATTAAGTTAAGTTAGTCAAATAGTTCCTGTAGTCTATTAATAGTGAAATAAAAAAGAAAGGTTTTTTTGTTCATCAGTCTCATGGTTCCATATGGTAAATTTGTCCAAGTGACGTAAAGTGTATTCAAAAATACAGTGCTTGTCTAAATTCAGGACCCCCTTCCAATTTCTGAATATTTAGCTATTTTTTTTTAATTGAGAATTTAAGTGAGACAACAAAAAACAAATTATAGACAGGAAATGACAAATATAAATGTCAAACTGACAGCTGGGCGTCATTTTTAATAGAAAAATTAAATAGAAAGATGGATCTTGTGGCACATCGTTTTAAAGCTATTAACGAGTACCATCGGGTTCAAAAGATTCTCAGACAGGTTTGCTTCGTTTGATCTCCTGAACTATTATAAATTACCTGAATCAACACCAGAAACAATCAAAACTAATGTATGTGTCAGTGAAAAAAATAATTAATTTTTGACATTTGTTAACAGGTTGACATTAAATAATGAATACGATACCCGTATTTACAAAAACTCACCTATTATAGTTAGGGAACTATAAGCATACTAACGTGTTGTTTGTCTGAGAATTTTATAAACGCGATAGTACTTTATATAGAATATAAAGTCAATACCTTTACCTACTACAAAATAACGGTACTTTAAAAATTACCTAAATACCTTATTTAGATAGCCGTATTTCCGAATCTAATAAAGTTAAAAACACATAATTTATTATTTATTAAAGCTCTTTTAAGAACATATTTAATAGTAATATTGGTGATACTACACAGTGTAGGTCAAAAACTATAAATTTTTTTAAAGACGCACCCTGTATATTAGATCACCATTAAAAATATATCCAGAAGACTATTTAAATATTATCAAACTCAGTATATATAACTTTATTAGTTTTGGAGATATTAGGCATTCAGGTAATTTTTAAAGTAACGTCATTTTTGGGGACTTACTTTATATTCTGTGATTACAAAGAACTCGTCAGATGCTTTAAAATGATGTGCCAAAAGACCCCATTTTCCATTAAATTTTTCTTTCTAAAATGGCGCCCAGCTGTCACTTTGACATTTATATTTGTCATTTCTGGTCTAGAATTTGGTTTATTTTATATATTTTAAATGAGAAATAGAAATTTTGATCTTTTATATCTTTTGCACAAAAAAATAATAATTAATTTATATCGCTACGATCAACCGTTTTTAAAATATTGCAGAAAAAACATTTTATTTCATACCAAAATGTTCCATTGCATTCCTTTATGCTTTATTTAATGCTACCTGTTCTGTCGTGCTTAGTTTAAACGTCCTAACCAAAGTCGGTCTATATAAGGTCGCGACATTCGGCCATACTGCTTTGACGTGTTATGATGTCACATCACCCATTTTTCGGCCATGTTGTTCAGTGCCGAAGATATACAGTTTATTGTATTAATAGAACAACCGTTTAAACAACAGCTATTATTTATTAATAAGTTGTAAATTATTTTACTTTAAATTAAAAACATTTGAAATTACATCTTTCACCAAATATCACTTCCAAAATAATGCAAAATGAAATGCACAAATTCTAGACACCACTGGATTGATCATCAGTTTTGATATTACCCAGTCTTGCCAACTTTTCTCTGTGAAGTACCCTTCCTTGCGTCCCCGACCTCGAACCGCCTAAAAGTTGAGGATATGTGGCAACCTTATAAATATAAACTAACTACATTTAAAAAAAAATGTTTACTTATATGCATATACAAGTTATTATATATATAGTAATTTTATTGACACAACACACAAAAAAGTTAGGACTTTGTTAACTTGGGAGAATAGATAAATAATGCATAGAATAACTGGTATATGCACATAAACAAACATTTTAAAAAATGTAGTTAGGAAGTTTTAACTAAGGACGGCAGTGTTAGTGTCCAAAAGGTCTGTATAAAATACTATAACAAATTCTTTGAGCCAAAATATAACGATCCTATGCAATTTACCCTAGTAAAAGGTTGCTGGATTGCGAAATACAAGGTTTTTTACTTGGACATCCTGCATCTTGCAAACTATTAACTTATTGACAAAGGGAAATTGCGTTAGACGATTTAGAGACACCCTGTTTGTAGGGTGAGTTTTTTCGATGTTTAGTACAGAGATCTAAGAAACCGGTATAGCAGAATATACTTTAAATAAAAAATAACTTGGGTTTAGATATAATAATTATTAAACCTGTATGTATTTCTACCAGGCTAAAAAACAAGTAAACCAATATTGTAAAAAATTCTTTTTTTTTTTAATTCAGATCTTTTTCAGTGGTTACTTTAACTTCCAAAAGCTCGCGAGATCTTACGTAATTATAATAATTTATAATAATACCATATAAGCGCTATAAGGCAACAAAATATAAAGCATAGATATAGGCAATAATAGTGGAGTCTTCGATAATAATTATTTAAATAGTTTCCCTTTTTTTACTTAGTTGAATATAAAGTAGAATTTCAAATATTATGTAGAGTTAATTTAGTAGTTGAATTGATTCCTAGTTAATTATTGTTAGTTTTTGTTATTTGTTTAAATTAATTTCTTTTTGTTTTTTGTAGTTTAAGAAATTTAAAATTTTATTAATGTCTAGTCAAATGTAAAAAAAAATAAAAATAAAAATTAAAACTCAAATCTTTTCTTATTTTAAAAAAATGAACGTCTAAAGATTTATGTCGTAAACGTCCGTAAAAATAAACTACTACAATAAATATTGAATTACAACTTTCTATTTAAATAATAATTATCTACGAATTTTCAGTTGTAGTAGAAGAGCTAGTGAACCCTTTGAGTAACGTTAGACCTGTAAGGCTAGAAATTTTTATAGTGATGAGTCATAGCATGCTAAGTACGAAAATCATTACCTGGCAGGCATCAGCCGTGCACATCATTACCCTTTATATTTAAGAAATAAAAAAAATATTTTAAACAAAAAAACTTGATGTTGTTAGCTTGACATTTTTTAGGATTTAGCTTTTTCTTAGTAAGGTTTAAAAAAATTATAGGTGTTTTCGATGATCCAAGTACCTGTCAGTCAAACTAAAAGGTGTGGCGGATTTGAATAACCATATTTTCAAAAAGAATAAAGTTAGATGCTCTTTTAAGGATCTTTATAAAGGTAATACTGGTGATAATATAGGAGGTAATTTTTGAGGCACCCTGTAAGTTATATTACCATTCCATATAAGGTACATTTACCTTCTTTAGTTTTAGGAATATGGTTATCCAACTTTTGCTTATCGAAAACGCCTGTCAAATTTTTTCAAAGCTTACTATAAATAAGCTAATTTCTGGAAAAATTTTAAACCTACAGCTCAAGTTTTTTTGTTTTAATTACTTTTTTAAAGTTTTAAAAATATACAGGGTGATGATGTGCATGACTGATGCCTGCCAGATGCTGATTTTCGTATTTAGCATGCTATGACTCATCACTAGACAAATTTCTAGCGTAACTTTACTTGAAGGGTTTACTAGCTCTGAGACTATTTACATTTTTTTGTTCTAAATATTAACCGAGTTACAGAGAATATCAAAGTTTAAAAATATATATATATTTTTAAATATCTATTTTTTGAAAAAACAAAAAGTGATTTAAACTTACTTCTAAAAACTACAATTCTTTCCTCATTTAACCATCTCTGTAGCTGCAGCAGTTTTTAAGATCCCTGTTCAAAACACCAAAAAAAAAAATCCCAATTAAACTAACTTCAGTACAAAAGCAAAATAATTGCTGAAAATTTTCCTGGCCAATGCAACTGTATGTTAATACCGCAGTTAATTAGTAAATATTTTGCATATATTCTGTTTGACTTGTTTCTGTGCGGAAATCAGAACGTCCAGCAATTTAATTCAATATTTGGAAACTTTAAAGGTAAAACATACATTTCAATTATAGCCACAAAGAATAATTGGCCGTTGACAAATAATATTATAAAAATATTGTGCTTCTAAAATTATTAGAATAAAGAAATTTAAAATAAGGAACTGGCTAAACAGCCGCCGGGCATTCCCAATTATAAAACGAAAACTGCCATCCGTCGATTTATTCTATTTACGTATATGAAAACCACTAAAATTCTCAATTATTTTGTAACAATCATAATATAACTTGCTTTGCTATAATGTAAACTTTTAAAGGTAAAAAACCGTATAAACAAATTATATGCAATTTTTTATTTAAAAATATTTTTTAATATTTGTAATAACTTTGCTAAACATAATACTTTTACTAAAAATTAGGCTTAGTTTTCCAGGTAGTAATTTTCCTTTAATTTGAGCTATAACAAAGTTACTTTACTTAAAATCAAACCGAGTTATAGGTAAAAAATATGCCTAAATGTCGTAATTTTTGCAAATTTTGCAATGTTTCTGCACTAATTTTTTCATATTTCCGGTTTTAACAATCAGTTCAATGTTTATAAAGCATTATTTTGTAAATTTTTTCCTAAAGAAAAAATTGTAAAAAAAAATTACCAACTCTTTTAGTTTAGAAGCTAGAGCCTTATAAATAATAAAATTATTTATTACAAATTTCTGTCACTTTCGACACAAAAACAAGTTGAGTAGATATGCTATGTGCGTACGAGCACAATAGGGGTAGTTTTTCCATGTATTTCTTATGGGAGAAATTTAAGGTTTGATCTGCAGTTTTATGGCCATCCCCAGGCCTAACATAAAATAGGGGATGATTTTAAACCACGTGATAGATAGGGGTAGTTTTTATAGATAGGGGTAGCACCTGACGTCATCACCTAACCATATTAGGAACGACCTATAAATTAATAAAAAAGTCTCGCCTGGACCGGGATTCGAACCCGTACCGCCTGCGTGAGAACCCAACGCCATATACCACTACGCTATAGAGGATCTAATAAGTAAATTGCTAAACGGGGTCCAATTGAAGCCTGTATATTAGCATAATAATGAATCAATGCATAGTTGCCAGACCTAACACTGAATTTAGTTAAACACCTGGAGATGACCGCATGTTACGCATATACTCTGTATATATTTTTATTAAGTACAATATGTATCTTGATGTTTCATATGTAGCTGTTTTTGTTTTAAGATAACCCTTTATATATTTAATCTATAATTTTTGCCACAATATTTGACCTTATAATTTGCGTTATTCGGAAGATAAACGCGGTTTTCTTAAATACGGCCCAGTTTTCTAAAATACGGCACCGTTTTTCTAAAATACGGCACTGTTTTTCTAAAATACGGCACTGTTTTCTAAAATACGCCAATCCCCGCTAAAGCCCGGTGCTCGCAGACTTTGGCTGCATTCCGACAGTCGCCATGTCGTTTTAAAAATTGTCTTTTCGGATAAATTCCTTGGTTACAATATTCACATTTAAACATAATTCTGCAAAAGAAACGATAATTTAATAGCTAAAAATCATAAAAAATTGTTAAAAATTCTTAATTCGTAATCTCCAAGTCAAGACCTTTCATTTAAACCCAAACAAGACTACTTTCTGTCGACCGGAAGTTGTGACCGGAAATGGTTATTTTATTGCAGATTCGGTATCTAGAGGCTCGTAAGGAATCCTAAATAAGCTAAAATTTTAAAAAATATCCATTAATAAAGAAAGTTGCAAAATAAAAATTGTTAAAAATGTTTAATTCGTAATCTCCAAGTCAAGACCTTTCATTTGAACCTAAACAAGACTACTTTCTGACGACCCGTTCGACAAAGCGTTCGGCAAACCGTTCAGCAAACCGTTCGAATTGTTGATTTTAATAACTTGTCTGTCAATCATAACAACTTGGCTGTGTAAGAACTTTTGAGGTTATCTGTTTAGGCCCTATTTTACTCTCAAATAACATATTTATTTAAAAAATTAGTGTTAATATTAATATATTTATAAAAATAAAATAAATTGTTTAAAAAAAAGAATGACTAAACATCAAACCACTAGAAGCCAAGATATACAGTTAAAAACTGTTAAGGCCCTATGTACACTCAAATAACATAATTATTAAAAATTTTAGTGATTAATATTTGTAGATTTATAAAAATCAAATTATTAACAAAAAGAACAACTAAAATCGGTCTCCTAGAATCCGAAATATACGTTAAAAACTGTTAAGGCCCTATTTACACTCAAATAACATAATTATTATAAATTTTAGTACTAATATTTATAGGCTTATTAAAAATAAATTGTTAAAATAAAAATGATGACTAAAATCGGTCTACTAAAAGCCGGAATATACGTTAAAAACTGTTTAAGCCACATTGGCAACATGCGCAGACCCTAAAACTCATTTTCTGGCTAAACCATTATAGTTAGGTTTGCGCAAATAGCGAAAAAAGTACCTTCGGTACCCCGGCTGATAACGATCTTTCATGACACCCTTATATAAAATATTAATAAAAATACCCTTAAGTCTTATTTTAGGGGTTAATTTTACGAAATAAACAATAATTCTTATTTTATTATTTTTTAAATATTTGTAAGTCGTTAATTGTATTTTTTACATACTGTATTTTTCTTGACTATAATTATTTTTAGCTTCACCATTTTGTCAATATTTTTACAATACTCCACTCATAAAAAGTTTGAGGTTATGTCAATCGTTTAACAACTAAGGCTAACAGGTGGCGATCGTGGGTCCCCGGAACCGTTGCCCTGAGCCCTAAGCGTCAGTCCGAGGCGCGACGTCCATATTTCTAGGTTATTATGTAACTATGGGAAATTATATACAGCGTTGCCGCTTCGGTTTAATATGCGGTCATCTCCAGGTGTTCAACTAAATTCAGTGTGAGGTCTGGCAACTATGCATTGATTCATTGTTATGCTAATACACAGGCTTCAATTGGACCCCGTTTAGCAATTTACTTATTAGATCCTCTATAGCGTAGTGGTATATGGCGTTGGGTTCTCACGCAGGCGGTACGGGTTTGAATCCCGGTCCAGGCGAGACTTTTTAATTAATTTATAGGTTGTTCCTAATATGGTTAGGTGATGACGTCAGGTGCTACCCCTATCTAAAAAACTCCCTATCTATCGTGGTTTAAAATCATCCCCTATTTTATGTTAGGCCTTGGGATGGCCATAAAACTGCAGATCGAACCTTAAATTTCTCCCATAAGAAATACATGGGAAAAACTACCCCTATTGTGCTCGTACGCACATAGCATATCTACTAAGTTGAAAATTTGAATTCAGCGGGTCAAAATACATAGGATACACTCTGAAACTCCGTAGACTTTCATCGGCCACGAAGCAGTCCTGGCCCCTCGATTATTAAATTGAATCGTTTTTTTTTTAAATTACCGATTAAAAAAAGAGTGCAAGAAAATCTTAAATATTTATTTTAAACGCTGCAATATACACAACTTGCAAATAATAATACATAATACATTCACAATTTTAAATAAATAAAGACATACCTCACAAATAATTATTAAAAATTTATTATTACTTTACGGTGGGGGTCAGTGTGCTTTGCAAAAAATGGTAAACACCATATACTCTTACATTTTTAAAAGATACCCCTCTTTAATAAATATTTTTTAATTTTTATATTTTATTTTTTTATATCCCAGGTACTAACGAGATTACTTTTAGGCTCTCATTTTTTTTTGGATTGTTTAACTGCAAAAAGTCATTTTTATATCTATACAGGGTGTTCGAAAAGGTCAAAAATGATAAGGGTGATAGAGTCAGCCAAAATAATGTTAGTAGTTTATAAAAAAATCTATCGCGCTTTGTTAGGGTGATATTGACCTTTAATGTTAGAATTTAAAAAAACTATTATAATTATAATTCTGGAACTGTTGCCACAGTATACAGGGTGTCCCATTTAAAAATCAAAATTTCCAATTATTTTTAGTGAAACCGAAAGTCATAAAAACTTAATATATACGCATTAAATAACTTTTTGTTAGTCTTACAACTCAACTAAGTTTCGTCAGTATTGAAAAATAATTAAAAAATGGCAGTGGGAAAGTAATCTCGCGGGTACTCGGTATAAATCTCTTGTTATTTTAAAAGATCAACACTAACAAAAGTTAAAAAAGACAAAAGATTGCTTAGGATTAGGTAAAGTAGCCTGGTGTTGTAGAAAAGAAAATAAACAAAGTAGTATATTCTCGCTTGTTTCTAAAAAGGTTTTGCTAAGCTATTAAATTATGCATCTGGTAGGCTTTCTTTTTAATTTTTTCTACGTTTAAAACATTTTTAATTTATACTAAATATATTATTATCATCATTATTTAACTAACTTGCATATTTTAGCCCTTTTTTTTAATTTTAAAAGCTTTGCTATAAATAAAACTTTTGTTAACACTAATAGGTCAAAATTTTAATATAGTTAATATGTACCGTTTGTGGACACTTTAAGCAATTTTATTATATTAACAAAGAACTAAAGTACCTTAGATGCTGTATGTAGTAACGAAATATGAATTTAAAACATTAATAGTGTATTAATCATTAAATTATAAAAACTTTTAACGTTTAAACTTCACTTTAGTAAAAAAATAATAATTTTT
Source organism: Listronotus bonariensis (assembly GCA_014170235.1). Taxonomy (NCBI): domain Eukaryota; kingdom Metazoa; phylum Arthropoda; class Insecta; order Coleoptera; family Curculionidae; genus Listronotus; species Listronotus bonariensis. The sequence goes on from JACEGR010001169.1 coordinate 11,511, forward strand.
TTAAAACCTCTCATTGCACTAGTAGTGACCATAGACGCAATAATTTTGGCCAGTGGTTGCACCAGTTTACCAGTTTTGGCCATAGTAAATACTTCGGATTATTTAAAAATATATTATAAATTTAATAATTATTTACCAAATTTATTATTAAAATAATAATTTATTTTTAATTTAACTTCAAAAAAGTACATTATGTTATTCTAACCTATAAAAATAGAACTTGTTCTTAATTGAATGATTAATTTTTGAACTAAAACAAAAAAGACAGAACTAATTTGTTTTGTTAGCACATTCCTTTTTTAATTTTCGAAACAAACTTAGGAGTGGAAATAAGTTATGACTGACATTATTTGTTTTGAGCCAAGAGTGTTTATCAAATTTTGTCAATGTGGCTAGGCACTACTTACTTTTTGTTATAAGAGATAGTAATAAGACCTAAATTGCAAGGGGATTTTTACGTAGAGTTCAGTGGCATACCGATATATTTCATTGATTTTTTAAAGACTATCTTCTTTCTTTTTAAACACTCTTATTATTGAATTACCACTAAAAAAAAATTATAAAGAGTTTTATTACATGTCCTAAATGTTCACATTTAAGAACTAGAGGGAAAAATAAAAAAATATATATATTTTTTTATTTATTTTTATACAAATTTAAATTATTTTAAGAAAACTAATAGACGTCGGGGACATATTTTAACATAAAATAACAATATAATAAATTTTTACCCGTGTCACCGATAAAATATTTATTTTTAGATATTCAAGGTAAATAAATCTCTTACGGTAGGTTTACATCTGACATTTATTGCATGATATTAAGGTCAGACAGAAATTCTCGCTAATGTTAACAACAGGAAATTTCTATTAGACATAAATGTTTGACCGTTTACATTAGCCACAATTTCTCTCTGTGATGTAAGATGTAAAACTACCATAAGGCTATTAGAACAATCATTCAAACGAAGTTTTGTTCTATTATTTTTATTGTAAATTTTAATGTAAACGGTCAAAAATTTATGTTCAATAGAAATATTTTATTGTTCACATTAGCTAAAATATCTATTTGATATAAATATCATGCAATAAGTGTCAAATGTAAACCTACCATTACGGACGACACTCGTAAAAACCCATTTGTTTAAAATGGCAAGAAAAAATGATGTCTAGAGACTCACTTAGCATCAAGGACATCAATATTTTTCGTAAAAGTACCAATAACATGCTTCGAATAAGACTAAAGCAAGTAGTTTGTATGGCATGTAGTTACGGAGCTTAACACCGGAATATTGAAACCGTTTGGATTTTCGTGTAATCTGATAAAATGTCATTTCTATTGCATTGGTATTTGTAAAAATAACCCGCCCTAGGTGTTTTAAATAAAAAACTAAATACGTAAAATGATAAACATTTATTTTATATACCCAAGTTTGGTATAGAAGTCAGTCACCTGCTACGGATATCTGATATGGAGTTTGTAATAAAGATCTATTTATTTATTATGCTGCATTTTTAATTAACATTTAATTGGTTAACCTCAAATCGCTGTCTAAAAATGCCAAGGAGAAGATTTACTCAAACCAACTTAAGATTAATGAACCCGTATGGATTTTCTATTATTTGCTTTTAATGAAATAGAAAAATCTTGTTAAGAAAAGGAAACAAAAACGTAATACGAAACTTAACTTTTGTCGTCTGTAGACTGCTAAATGGTACAGACAAAATAAATGATAGATATTATTTTTATAACAAACTTTTCTCTAAAATAAAATAATTTATTAAACAATTAAAAAATAAAACTTTTACATACAAGGAAGAACTTTTCTGTCCTTGCATATTATAATTTTTTTTTTTCGCCCTTTTCGGGGTCATCCCACCCAGGCCTTCGACGACCGCCCCCTAGGTGGTGCACTGCAACCTGTAGGCTTATTGTACCTTGACCCCTTACTCCTTCCCATTCACACACTCATTTATTCCATAACTCTGGATGGTTGTTGCTCGGTCCGTTTGTTCACCCTCGAGCAGAACACCGCGTGCCGTTGCCCAAAACCCACAATGCCGGTCACTCCAGCCAGGGGCAAGCGCACTTCACTGCTTAACTCCGGAGATCGACGCTTGCCGATACAACCGGAGCAGCCACAAGCGCGCCTGCATAATATAATCAAAAGTTACTTAAAAAAATAAAAATAAACATGTTTATTATAAAATTAATTAATATATTTTTTTAATATTACTAAAAAATGCCAAATATTATTTTCTTTAAACGTAATATTCCAGAAAACAATATACCGTAAAAAAAACAATATTTTTATTTTTAACTCTAGTGTGAGGTGTCATTTTCACTGGCGTATATCATACTTTTAAATGATTATATCTAAAAACTGGGACGGGAGACCCATACCAAATATATGCATATACAGGGTGGTCCAGATCTTAACAAAGAAATTTTAATCACGTATTCTACGGCAAGAAATAAAGCCCTAGTTTGTCATACAAAGATATGCTAAGAAATGCTTCTTCTCTGAGATACACGGTGTTAAAAGTATAGCCTTTTTTTTATTAACAACTTTAACACTGCTTGAAATATTTTTATGAAATTTGGTAGATATATTTCAAACATTAAGGAGCACTTTTGTATTAAATTATTCTTTTTGTATTCTACCAGTGACGTCCGTCCTGCATCAAGATTGATATTTTTGCACAAAAAATGATACGCCTCTGGTATATTTAAAAATAAATGCTCCTAAAATCCGTATTAAATTAGGGTCAAATTTAGCCTGTTTCATTTAAAAAGGTAATTTTTTTGTAATTAATCAAAAACATTTTTTTAATCTTTAAGGTTTTAATGAGATATAACCAAAGTACACTAAAGATTTTTAGGGAACATTTTTTTAAATAGGTAATTACATCAACTACATTTTCGGGCAAAAATCAAATATCTACAAGTCATCCTTCCTAAGATATCTTATTTTGTTTAAAATTTTCCTAAACATACTATAGTGCGGCGGAATGTTATTTTTTTTTAAATCCTAACTTAATATATATATATATATATATATATATATATATATATATATATATATATATATATATAAATATATATATATATATATATATATAACTGATGATTAATTTATTCTTGGGTATAGGTTTATATATTAGTATATTAAGTAAAACGCTTTGATTTGACGTTTCGCCCCATATACTGGGCTTTTTCAAAAAATTTTTTTATTCAGTACTTTTAACCTAAAAAAACAGAAAAAACATGCTTACATTGTATACTACGTTGTTAAAATTTCATTAAAACACGAAAACACACAACTCCACAAAAACACTACTTAAAATTATTCAAAAAAATTTTTTTCCAAACAATTACGTAAATTTTTCTATAATACAATAATAACAGAAAACAATAACATTTTTTTATTTAAATAAAAATTATACGAACCTCGAAGAATCATTCTAATAATCTTACTGTTTAAAAATTGTTTGTTGCAGACAAGATGTGGAATGTATTTTTTTTTTATATAAATTTAATCCCTTAGTTTTTATACGTATAAGGCGGCCTATTGTTAGTTTTGGTAGTTTTTTAAGAGGAGTAATAAAGATTGTATATACATGGTGGTGTGAAAAATTATATTATATAACAAGTTAAATAATTAAGTTATGATATATTTGACTGAGATTACTAATGTCTTGCTTATCGTTAACAGCATATGGTTCTTTTTATGTAAATCATTTCTTTAATCAGAAGTTTTTGATGGTGAGGTTCTTTTGTCAGGATTTCGGTATTTTTAAAATTGAATTCATGGTTTAAATTACTTTCATGTTTGTGTAAGGCGGTAGAGGCATTTTTGTATATTTGTGTCCATTGAGTCTATTATCGAGGTATTGAGTTGTTTTACCTATATATTTTTTTGGACAGTTTAAACAAGGAATAGAGTAAACAACATTAGATTTTTTTTTCTTGGGCACTTGGCTTTTAAGGGTGTAAATAAAGATGACAGAAGATTATGAGCCTTATGGCATACAGTTATGTCATGTTTTGCTAGAATGTATTTTATTTTCTCGGACAATTCAGGGAGTAAGGCATTGCTATATATTTTTTGGATTGTCAATTACAGTAGTATTTTTGTTGTTTTTATTGTTATTATATAATTTAAAAGTGCGTTGTTTGATAATTTTATTGATTTGTTTTATCGGAAAGTTGTTTTCTTTAAGGATTTTTCTGATTTTGTTTAAAATTTGTGGGCGGAGTTCTGGTGAAGTTAGCATCAACGCCCTGTCAGTTAGGCCTATAATTACACTATTTTTTTGCGAATTTGGGTGGTTTGAATAATAATTTAAATACCGTCCTGACCACGTAGTTTTCGTATACCATTTGGTTTTTAGTTTTTCATTATTTTGGTTTCTTATTAAAGTTAGGTCAAGAAAATGTATTTCATTATTTATTTCTACTTCTGATGTAAATTGGATTTTAGGATGGAAACTGTTAAAAGAACTCACTAAGTTATTAATTTGGTCTACTGGTACGGATGTCAGACAATCGTCAACGTATCTTTTAAAAAAGGTTATTGGAATGTTATTATGACTTAGTACATTTTCCTCTACATATTCCATGACGAGTTGTGCAACGGTTGATGATATGGGTGAACCCATTGCGCATCCATCAAGTTGTTGATAAAATTTGTCTTCGAATTGAAAATAGTTATTTGTTAATGTTAAGTTTACACCTTCAATAAATGTGTTTTGATCAAGAGAAGTGTGTTCTTTTAGCAAATTCCACTTTTCTTTAATTATTTGATATAAAAGATCGTTAGGTATATTGGTATAAAGAGAAACAACATCAAGGGACACTAGTTTATGATCTTTAGGTATTTTAGTCGAGTCAATAAATTCTTTAAAGCTAAAAGAATCCTTGATGTAGTAGTCGTTCTTACAAGTTATTTTGGCTAGACAATCACTAAGGTATTTAGATAGTTTGTAAAAGGGAGATTGAATACACGATACAATAGGCCTCAATGGAATGCCGTTCTTATGTAGTTTAGGCAGTCCGTATATTTTGGGCGCGACTGCATTATGAATCATAAGCTTCCTTGCTTCTGTTTCAGATATCAGATTTTTAGATAAAGTTTTTTTGACAAAATTATTATTTTTATTTTGGAAAGAGTTAGTTGGATCACTACGTATTTTTTTATAAGTTTGTGTATCAGAGAGTAGGTTTCCCATTTTTAAATTGTAGTCTGCGGTATTCATGACTACAGTTTTGTTGCTTTTGTCTGGTTTTAATATCGTAATGTCAGGGTTATCTTTAATAAATTGTTTGCTTTTTTCTAATTTGTTTATTAATTTTACTTTGAAAATGATTTTGTTTAATGTTTTTATGTCTTAATTTAATTTTGTGATTGGTTATGACATTAACTACACTTGCTCGGATGGAATCTTTGATTTCATTTGGTTTGTCATGTATTGCAGATTCCACGCATGCTATATATTCTGTTGTGGGAAAACTACTCTCGTTTACAATCGGCAAGGAAAACCTATCGCCCAATGCTAGAACCTTGTATATACAATTTTTATTACTCATCTTAAAAACTACCAAAACTAACAATAGGCCGCCTTATACGTATAAAAACTAAGGGATTAAATTTATATAAAAAAAAATAATACATTCCACATCTTGTCTGCAACAAACAATTTTTAAACAGTAAGATTATTAGAATGATTCTTCGAGGTTCGTATAATTTTTATTTAAATAAAAAAATGTTATTGTTTTCTGTTATTATTGTATTATAGAAAAATTTACGTAATTGTTTGGAAAAAATTTTTGAATAATTTTAAGTAGTGTTTTTGTGGAGTTATGTGTTTTCGTGTTTTAATGAAATTTTAACAACTAGTATACAATGTAAGCATGTTTTTTCTGTTTTTTAGGTTAAAAGTACTGAATAAAAAAAATTTTTTTGAAAAAGCCCAGTATATGGGGCGAAACGTCAAATCAAAGCGTTTTACTTAATATACTAATATATAAACCTATACCCAAGAATAAATTAATCTCATATATATATATATATACAGGGTGTCCCACTTAAGATGGATACAAGCCAATTTCTTGGTTGTTTGTTGAGCGATCTTTTTTATTTTTGGCAGGAGGCTGTATGGCTATAAGGCGCACATTTTGCCCAGGGTAAGAAATGCGATACCTCATAGACGTACGTTTTAAGGGGGTTTGATATTTTTCGATTCAAGAGTAAACTACCTTTAGGACAAAATTTATTTCAAATCTGTTAAATTATTTTGAATCCTCCTTACCCAAGATACTTAAGTTCTAATTTTAATAAATATTGATACAGGGTGTATCATTAAAATGAAACATTTTTATTTTTATTATTATTTTTTAATTACATACTTACGACGCCACTGGATAAACAACGGGTTTATATCAACGTAATAGTCGATTTAAGTTCTCAGATAGCTTCATTTTCAATTCTTCCAATATTCGAGGATGGGTTAAACTTTATTTTTGATAGAACCCAGAAAAAATCCAGAAATCCAGACCTAGGAGGCCATACTACAAAATTTTCATTGCGCACAATTTATTTATTTTGAGAATTTCATTGAGCCATCTTATCGCAGATGCAGTAATATGGGACGGAGCGCCATCTATTAGCTGAAGAAACAAATTATCCCTTCAAGTTAGCGGCAAAGAGTTTAAATATTTAAAAAGTCAGATGGCCATTAAAACAAAACAATATTATTTTTAGGTAACGCATCGAAATTGTTGATATGTCACTGTCACATTGTTAAGATTAATTAAACTTATGCAGTATAGACTATATAGTATAGACTATAGACTATAGCAGTATAGACTAAGACATGCGTTTAAGTTTAGCAGAAAAAGTAGAAATAGTGAGACTAGTAGGAGATGGTGTGCGAAACTGTCGAGAGACCGCACAAGAATTCAATCGGAGGCACCCTGATCACTTAATATCGTACACCACGGTGTCGAAAGTAAATCGCATGTTTAATCAACAAGGTTCTGTGGTGCAGGATAAAGTAAGACGGCAAAGAAATCATCGACAGGATGTAAGAATTTTAAACCATTTCCGGATGAATCCAACATCCAGTTTAAGAAGCTTTGATAGTAGGCGGAAGAGTACAGTGTCAAGATGTTTAAAAGAAATGGAATTAAACCGTTTAAACCAAGATTCTTGCACACATTACAACCAGGTGATGATGAGAGAAGAATGGAGTACTGTTTAACCATGCAGGCTAAATTTTACGAAGACCCCCGTCTATTTGGCAAAATATTATTTACTGATGAGGCGACATTTTCTACCAACGGGACAGTATCATCTCAGAATATTAGATATTGGAGTAATGAGAATCCTCACTGGGTAATTAATTGTAAGAATCAATATTCTGAGAAAGTAAATGTATGGAGTGGTATTTTAAAAGATCGTATTATTGGACCCTTCTTTTTAATACGACTTTAAACGGTGCGAGATTTTTGGCTTTCTTGCAAAACGAATTTTGGGATGCTGTTCATGATTTGCCGTTAATTTATAGAGAGAATTTGTACATTCAGCTAGATGGCGCTCCGATCCATAATACTGCACCTGTAAGAAGATGGCTCAATGAAAATTTTCAAAACAAATGGATTGGTCGCAATAGTCCTTTATAGCATGGCCCCCTAGGTCTCCAGACCTCACACCTTGGATTTTTTTCTGTGGGGTGCTATCAAAAATAAAGTTTACAAAACCCGTCCACAAACGTTGGAAGACTTAAAAACTCGAATAAGACAAGCATGTGAACAAATTTCTAGACAAGAATTACGAAAAGTTTGCCTAAGAAATAGGAAAATTTATCAAAAATGCATTACAAATTATGGTGGTTTGGTTGAAGATGTTGACTTTTAGTTTTTTTTTTCAATCCAGTGGCGTCGCAAGTATGTAGGTCCTTAAAAATATAATAATAATAATAAAAAATAAAAATGTTTCATTTTAATGATACACCCTGTATCAATATTTATTAAAATTAGAACTTAAGTATCTTGTAAGGAGGATCCAAAATTATTTAACAGATTTGAAATAAATTTTGTCCTAAAGGTAGTTTACTCTTGAATCGAAAAATATCAAACCCCTTAAAACGTACGTCTATGGTATCGCCTTTCTTACCCTGGGCAAATATTGCGCCTTATAGCCAACATATGCAACTTCTACTCATCAGAAGTGGTAAACAGATGCTATTGGGTCAATTAACCGTGGTAAAAAATAAAAAAATAACTATTTTATAAATTTAAACAAATAAAAATCTGTTTTTAATATTTATTGTTAATATTTTTACAATCAATTGCTTTTTAAATAGTTTTTTAATGAGGCGTGTTTTATAATCCCCATGTACCAACAGTGCCAATATGTAAGATTTCGTTTCCTTTTAAGCAAAAACATTAACCTGATTGTGCGAGCTTCGGATTTTGAACGGTTTCCTAGGTTTTCCAGATAGTTGCTTGGAAGTTTAACCTGTAGGTCCAATCACTAATGAACAATTGTATAAACAACCCCAACCCATTACCCCAATCCAAGTTTTAAAAGTAAATTCTCTGTTTGTGCTTTTTTGTAATTTAGATCCAATTTCGCCAAAAAATTCCAAATTTTGCTAAAATATCCAGTTTCTTCGATAATCAGAGGCATCTGATCTTGCATAAATCGCACCGTAGTAGGGAAATACCCCGTATATTAAACTACTTACGTAAAATTAATTTAAATTTTAGGTTTGTTTACACAAACCATAATAATATCTCTTTAATAGAATGGGCGCTACCTACAGACCTACATCCGTTTTAATAAACGCGTAATCACATTTATTTACATGTAATCGACCCCAACTGTTTTAAAAATGATTCGCATGTTAGATTTAATAATTTTGTGCTATTGCGGCTTAATTTTAAGTTTAAACATAAATTAAAAAGAAAGGTATTAAATTTTGTAACACTAATAAATTACTTAGTTATAATACCTAAAAAGAGTATTACAAATTACATTACATAACATTGGTTTAAAGCACTACTGACCGAGAGTAAACCTTACCGCTAAATAAAAGGCAGAACTATTTGCTAAACAATTTGCTCCAAATTCAACACTTGACTTTCCTATTATTGATCCAATTCCAGCTATTGCCCCAGTTTCTCATAAAATATCTAATATTATTTTTAAGGTTAAACCTTTTAAGCGTATTCTTCTTCTCTTAACACCAAGAAATCGTCTGGGCTGGATAACACACCAGCAGTCGTTTTAAAAACTATGCTCCAGAACTTGCACGCATCTTAACTGGGCTCTTTCGAACTTCTTACAACAAAGGTATTTTTCCGAAAAGCTGAAAAGGTGCACGTGTTTAACCTATTTTTCAAAAAGAATCTAAATCTCTTTCATCTAATTATAAACCCATTTTACTTCTCTCAGTTCATTTTAAACTAATGGAGAAATTAAATAATCTAAAAATGCTTAAGTATTTAGAGAAACCCAAAATTTTACATAACCGGCAAAATGGGTTTCGCAACAAAAGATCTACAGCAGATCTTTTTTCCTTGTGTCACACTGCTGAATTAAGTCTTTTAAGTTTGTAGGTGAGTCTTGGATCGTATCTTTTGATATATAGCTCGTGATCAGATCTGGCATGCCGCGCACCTTAATGAGCTTCCCTCATATGAACTTTTAACTAACTCTGGCCGTATGTTAGTAATTGTGGATATCCGCTCTTTAGGCTTTCACCAAGTAAATGTTAAAGTTTCTTAAGGCTCAGTACTGGCACCAACATTATTTCTACTTTACATTAACGACCTTCTCTCTTCCACCACTAATTCCATTTATAGTTTTGCTGACAATAGTACCGTTAACTTCAGTTTTTAGATTTCAAAACTAATCTCAAAACCTGATTTGGAAAGCAAACACAAAGCGATGCAAATATTTCTTTCACAGGACCTTCACTTATTATTGGATTGGAGCGCCAAAATCCTCACCTATGGGAGGCCAAGTTTTGCGTCGCAAATACACCTTAAATCTTGTGGGCATCACACTTGAGAATAACCTAACTGGTGCATAAACACATTGTATCTTTTAGCCACGGCAGCTTTAAAAAGCTTGATCCCTCTTCGAGCGAAAAAGTATTTTTTCCTTTAATTTATAGACTTTGTGTGTCCCAAATTCAACTCCCTTGAAATATTGTTCTCATATCTGAGTCATGGTGTCCTTACAACCCTTAACATTTTTAATTCCATTTAGCGAAGAGCTGTTTGCCTCATTTATAATTCTGCACTTACAGAAAGGCTTTCCTTCTTTGCCCATCGTCAGGCTAGATTTATCGCTTTTTAATGGGTACTTCCATGTCTTCTGCTCTAAAGAATTGTTTAGTATAATTCCTTTCTCATGTGGCTTCTATCAGAGAAACTCGTGTGCCGCACGTATACCTATACATCACCTGGACAGGCCCTGAACTTCCCACTTCGTTCTGCTTCTTTTATTCCTAGAGGTCTATCTGGAGCCTGCTGCCACGAGGGAGTGTCTATCTTCCTTCTCCCACCATTCTTCAAGTATTTTATAGGGTCCCGATGTCAGCTTGAGCTTCCTCTTACCTCGCTTAGGAATGCCCCGTGAGGTTAGTATTTGGGCTCTTAGCCACCGTGAACTGTTTAAACATAGAAAAAAATAGCACAGTTTTTTATTTAAGAGTTGGGTTTTTGTTAAATTCTAAAAAAATTAATTATTTTGTGTTTACAATTAAATCGTTTATTTCAGAAACCTGTGCACTCCTATTAAATTTTCGGTAAATGACAAAAAAAATACTATTTTTAAAATGACGGGGTGTGCTTTTTAATGGTACAGATAATAAACTCAAAAAGAAGGTTTAGATTCTAATATCAATTATTTGGTCTTAGCATGGATCGACTTACAGAAGAAATTTAACAGAAGGTAGTGGTATGGAACCGATGGTTGAAACCTCATATCGAGCCAAAGTGCCGCAAAACCCTGGAGGTTAATTTTTTTTATTACATTTTAACCACTAAAAAGGAATTAATCCCAAAGAAGGATGATTTTTGGACAAAAATGTTTTACACATTTTTTTATTGCAGTATTATTGTAAGGTTATTTTGACGTTAAAAATAGGAATTTTTACTGAAAAATCCATGGCTGCATATTTTGGGTTGTTCTACTTGATAAACTCAAAAGTCTATGCACTAATTCAAAACTGTAGGAAGCAAAATTATATGTTTTAAAAGACAAACAAAATTATTTTGATTATAATCTTTGTAAGACCAATACGAACTGAGATAGGAATGTTAACTGTTAGCTTTTTTGTCAAATGCTGCATTTTTCTTGGAAAATTTATCGAACTTTTTTCAACTACATAATCAGACCTAAAAAAATACATAAGGTATTCAGATCTGATATTAATTCATATTTATGTGTAAACCAGATGGGAGCTGACTACACTATTAATTTTTTTGAAACTCCGAACTTTTATTGTGCTACTGTATGTAACCATCTAAAAGTAAACCTGTAGACCTTCCTTTTGGTTTCTACATTAGAAACGTATACTATGTCCAGAATGGCCCTTGAGCACCGCAAGATATTTGAATTATAAGTTGTTAAGTGCAACCAAAAAATGTCTTTAAAAACAGCGTATTAGTTATAACTACAAATGCCCTATGATAAACAAATAATTTAATGTATTCTTCAATATACTTTTTAGGTTTGCACTAAACCACTTAAATGCAAATCTTATGAAAACGGTTGCTCAGAGCCATTCTTACAAAAGTATACCTTTTTTATGCAGAAAACATAGGGGAGTTTACTGGTTTACTTAGGATGATATATACAGAGTAGCACAAAGAAGTCGGGACATTTTAGATAAATTTGAACAGTGAAGCAGGCTTCCTCTAGTTTACACATAAAAACTAATATTAAATCTGAATATCTCATGACAAAATTCCTGGAGCTTCACTGTTCAAATTTATCTAAAATGTCCCGACTTCTTTGTGCTACTCTGTATATATCATCCTAAGTAAACCAGTAAACTCCCCTATGTTTTTGCATAAAAAAGGTATACTTTTGTAAGAATGGCTCTGAGCAACCGTTTTACATAAGATTTGCATTTAAATGGTTTAGTGCAACCAAAAAGTATATTGAAGAATACATTAAATTATTTGTTTATCATAGGGCATTTGTAGTTATAACTAATACGCTGTTTTTAAAGACATTTTTTGGTTGCACTTAACAAACCTTTTTAGTTTAAATATCTTGGGCGCTCAAGGGCCATTCCCGGACATAGTATACGTTTCTAATGTAGAAACCAAGGGAAGTCTACAGGTTTACTTAGATGTAACATACAGTGTAGCACAATAAAAGTTCGGACGTTTCAAAAAAATTAATACTTTGACATCCTGCATCTGTCTTATTATCAACTTTGGGCTAATGGTATGTTTGGTTACATCTTAATATTTTGACATAAGAGAATCTGCGGTTTTTCTGTGTACCATTAATTAGCGGACACCCTGTATATTTTTGCGCACTATTTCTTGATGGTTATTTTGGCTTCTTGTTACAACAAGACGTGTTTGATGAAGTATACATAGAGGGTTAACAACGACTGGCCATAAAATTTACTTCAGAAGTACATTATCAAACCGCTCGTCGACAGGCTTCTGCACTAAACATAATTTTTCCTTCTTGTTAAATTAAACACACACAAGCACATGATAAATAAGGCGCGCTTTCTGTGGCGGCTTCGGTTGTATCGGCGAGCGTCGATCACCGGTTGGGCAGTGGATGCAGCCCATAATTTAGATGGGTGATCATGGCACGGTGTTGTTCTGCTCGGGGATGCGGACCGAGCAACAACCATCTAAGTTATGGAATGAATGGTGTGTGAATGAGAAGGAGTAGGGGTCAAGGTACACAAATTCTCAGGCTGCAGTGCACCACCTAGGGGGGCGGTCGTCGTACCTGGGTGGGATGACCCCAAAAAGGTGAAAAAAAAAAAAAAACATGATAAATATTATAGATTTTTACATAAACATGTCAGTTTACCTAATACAATGATTAAAAATCCCTATAAATATTATTTTTGCCAAAACTGTTAGTTGGCTGGTTTCTGCAATAAACGATTAAATTAAAGGTATATTTAAGAGGTAAACATTTTACAAAAACACATTTGACCATAATGGTAAATTTTTTATTTAAATCGTCCCAGTTTAACAAATTAGGGAAAATTAAAATAGGCTAAAATTACATAAGTTTAATTAGGTCAATAATATGATCGGATCCTAAATTATTAACGAGTGAGTAAATTTGGAGCTATATAGGTTTTCTGGATGAACCACGTGTTGTGTGGAACAAAATCCTATTAATCCTCTAAAAACCAACTGAAAATTCTAGTCTGCCCTTTAAATTGTCGTTTAAGTGTAAATAATGATCTAAGAAGATTCATATTAGGATTTTTCTTAATCACACGTGGTATTGTCAATCTCTAGAGGTTAGAAATGCAAACTCGCAGGAAAAAAAATGGTTCTAACAGAAAGTAACTATACCTGCATTTGGACTGCTCCTTACAGCATTTAAACGTGCATTTTAATTTTTATACAAAAAGGTTTCGATGCGGTTTAAATTCAGCCAACATCGGAACCACTACCAAATAGCCGGCTCTTCCTAAAGAGGACGATGTCAAGCTAGCAAATTAGTTTGTACAGCGCCAATCCCTCTAAGCTACAGATAACCTACATTTAGATCCGCAGTGGCAAAAAGCATTTTTCGGATTTTTACGACCTCGCGCAGTAAACAAATAGATGGTGAACGAACATGCGCACTTAAAAGCCGTGGCTAAATACAAATACTGACACCCCGTATCCTTCGTTCGCGGTCTGACCGTGATGCTCATTAGCTACCGTACTTCGAACAAAAAAACGGGACACCGTCGACAAATTCTTTCCGATAATGTGGATAGTCTGTTTGGCGCCAGGTGCGTTTACCCTCAACTTGCTTGCGCATAAGCCGGTTTTTTGCCCATAAAATGTAACTTTTATTTGGCGCAGGTAATAACATTGGCAATCCATCGAGATCAGGGCTCCAAGCACCTTTAAGTTTATGTTTACGGTATTTTAATGTTATATATCAGTAACTTTCCTAAAATCTACTTAATTGAAAATTGAAATACAACTTGTTTGTTTTTAGTATATTAGTAAAAAAATTTAAAACAAGAGATAAAATAAAATATTAGAAAAACATCAGAAAGTCGAGAAATATTGGTAAAAAGACCTGTAGATCTTTATTTGTAAAAATATAATAATACCCAATTTCAGTTTAGCTTGCCATTAGCTGATATATTTAAAATATGAAACCCAAATAATATATATATATATATATATATATATATATATATATATATATATATATATATATATATATATATATATATATATATATATATATATATATATATATATATTTTAAGAAATAAAATAGAACCCCTATTGCTTGTTGCACTGCAAGGTTGCATTTATCAAACACTTTCTAATCTAATTTCAAATAGTTTAAAACCGGTTCGCAGTTGGTGATCTTAATTATCTTTAAAGAAAAACCGTTGGCTAGTTTAAAACATTTGCATCGCCAGATCGGACAGTGTTCGACAGAATCAACCTTGCAGTGCCAGAAAATACCAATACTAATTTTTGTTAAGTATTTGTTTTACGGACCTAGGTTTGTTTAGTTTTTTTACACTGTCGACAGAGGGCCGGATTAACAATAAGCCATCACCTATTTGCCATTTTAATTTCTTATATGATTTATTTGGATTATTTTTTTACATCGCGTACACTGTACCTACCTACTGATAAGAACCAAAAAGTTCAAAACCGATCTGCGGTTGGTGGTATCAGTGAGCTCTAAATCAAATACCTTTGGCTAATGTGAGAATCTGCATCGTCAGTTTAGTCAGTCTTCGACAAATGTATCCCTGCAGTACAAAAAAAAACAGACAGTAAGGAGTTTTTAAACTTTTTCGTTTTTGATTTAGACTGCTGGTCAAAAATACTTATTTTTGTTAAATAACGTTTTGATAACTTACTTCAGTATTATCTAAAGACAGGTAACAACATTCAACATCTTTAAAAAAAAAAAGTGGTAACAATCTATAAATATGTGTTCTTCCTAATTTAGTGCTTTATTTTAAACGAGAATTCCATTTAAAATTAAATCTAAAACCGCATAGAAGCAAAACAGGTTGTCAAGACAACGCTAAACCTACACACCACTAGTACCCTACATGTATTAAAAAAAAACAGACATTTCTAGAAATTTTAAATTAATAGGTCAAACCAAAAAGAAATGAGGGTAGCACAATGTCATAGTACTAGGACTAGCGCATAGTTGCCGGTGACCCAAGCTCAGTTTTATATTGATACAAATTAAGTAATTACAAAAACAATTTTTATGCAGTGCTTTTAATTATTCAATTACAACTAAAGACAAACAATGTTGTTTCTATTACTTTTTAAGTAAATAATAAATTTCCTTTTTTGTATTTCCTAAGTAGTTTTTCCTTTGCTTCCTTGAACAAAACTAATAAAGATTCCCAACTTTTCTAATGTTATCTCAAAGTAGTGTGGAGTAAAAAGACAAATTAAAGAAAGAAGTTAAACCAAGTTTTCTTACACTTCAGCGGGTTTCTAAATAAATCTTTAGGAAAATTCGTTTTATTGTATTCATTCTTTATTACATGTTTTCTCAAAAAACTCAATTAAATATTTAATTATTATCTTTTTTCTATTACTGCATGTATTTTAAGAGTATGGTATTTGGCAATGGATAAAAAAAATATTAATAAATTAACCCGTACAGGATGGAATCGCGTACAGTGAAAACTAAAAAAAAACAAATTTAGAAGTAAAAGTAATTTATGGCTAACTTGATTCGTTTGGAAGATACAGAGTGTTTTTTAAATGTTGTTAATTTGTAACTTATATGATCTAAAGAAAAAAAATGCAAATAGGAAAGTTTTAGGGATTGGTACGTAAAATTTAGTTGCGTACCTATATTTATTTTCATTGACTTTATTTTTAAACTATAACACAAAGTTGGATTTTTTTATTATAGTTCCCTGTATATTTTATTATTAGTTAAAATGTCTTTTTAAAAGCTTTAAAAAATACTGCAATTGACACATCTATATTTTAATAGTAGTAGTATATCCATTTGATATGTCTATCCCCTATTGTTTGAAAATATGACCATCTAAATCCTAAAAATAGTGGATATAGTTTTTATAACACATATCTAACGCACTAAGATTTGGAAACCTATACCTATTTCCGAAACTATAGAAGAAAATAATTTCGTAATTGTTGTATTTTAAAAAAACCTGTAAAACGTCTTTTTATTGGTTATATAATATACAAAGTGTGTTATTTAAACAATGCAATTTTATTATCAAACTTCTAAAGGTGGCTATATTTTCGATAGTATGAAAAATTAAATACTGGTGAAAGGGGATATCGGCCAGTAAAGCAACACCAAAGGATGTATGTGACTAATCCAATCAGAAATGTTTACATGCGGGTATTTCCGTTAGACGGTCTCTTTGCCCATGTGTTAAGCTGACCCGGTATATCAAATGTGGTATTTATACGAGCTTTAGGGAGACATTTCTATTGGTGGTAAAATGTACACGTTATTCCATTTAAAAAGAAAAATTACCTATTTCTTTACTTTCCTCATTTTTTAAAATAAATTCAACATAGCCAATCGATGTATTTTAGCTCGCTAAGTTTAAAAATCGTATTAAAAATAAATTGCATAAAAAACAAAAGATTTACGACATCATTGTTGCATTTTTAAAGAAAACCCAATATTTTAAAATATATTTTTAAATTATTTGCTCAATTCTAAGTATTTTTTATTAAAGGTACTATATGCCTGTCTTTAACTGTTTTTGGGTTATCGACGCTTAAGGGGTCATATTTTCGACTAATATTATTTATTTAAATGTATCAATACACAACAAAGGTAATACAACTAATTACCTAATACTTTCAAGTCAGTAAAATTTTTACCTATTAGTGGATTTTCTACTAGTTTTTAGTTTTTAAAGAAATAAAAAAATATGGCTTTAAAGTATCAGGTAATCACCTGCATTACCCCATTTTATATTGAGATATTTAATTAAATAGGCCAAAAATGTGACCTATTAAGCGCCAATAACTCAAAAACAGTAAAAGAAAAACATGTAGTACCCTTAATAAAAAACACTTTAAATTATTTAATTTTTTTATCTTTGGACGAACCACAAAGGCTAAAAGCCTAAATACTAACGATCCGTGGGTGTCTTAAGCGAAGTAAGAGGGAGTTTGTTGACACGGGACTTAAATACTTGAAGATTTGAGGGGGAAGGAAAGACCTCCGCGGGCAGCAGGTTCCACATTCTAGAAACTCTAGGGATAAAAGAACGAACAAAGTGGGAAGTTCGGGGCGTGTCCAGTCGGACCGTATAGGGATGCATACGCGCGGAACCACAAGTCTCTCTGTTGGAAACCGTGAGTGAAGGAACTATATTGGACAATTCTTTAGAGCACAAGCCATGGAAGTACCTATAAAAACCGATAAATCCCCACAGCCCGACGATGGGCAAGAGGGGAAAGCCTTTCTGTAAGTGAAGGATCATTAATGAGACGAATAGCTCTTCTTTGAATAAAATCAAGAATGCTTAGGGTTGTGGTGGACGCCATGCCCCAGATATAAGAACAATATTCCATGGGAGGTCGGATTTTGGACACATATAAAGTGTATAAATTAGAAGGGAAAATACTTTTGGCTCAAAAGAGAAATCCAACCTTTTTGAAACTGCAGGGGCTATAGATACAATGTGTTTATGCCAGTTAAGGTTACTTTCCAATGTGACGCCCACAAGATTGAAGGTGTCTTTGCTCTGTAAAACTTGGCGGCTCATAAGTAGAAGATGAGTATTTAATGACTCTTTTCGCGACAAGAAACATGATTGTGTTTTGTATGCATTAAAATGGACAAGATTTCTGCATCGCTCTGCGTTTGTTTTCAAATCAGGTTTAGTGATGGGTTTAGGAACCTGAAAACTGGAGTGAAGGGTACTGTCGTCGGCGAAACTATGAATGGAATTAGTTGTGGATGAGAGAAGGTCGTTGATGTGAAGAAGAAACAACGTTGGTGCCAGAACTGAGCCCTGAGGCACTCCAGCATTTACTTGGTGAAAGCTTGAAGAATGGCCGTTCACAATAACTGATATACGTCGATCAGATAGATAACTGGAGAGCCAAGTACAGAGTTTAGTTAAAAGACCATGGGAGAGAAGTTTATTAAGAAGTGCGGCATGCCAGACCTGGTCAAAAGCTTTGGATATATCAAGAGCAACGATCTGGGACTCACCTAGAAAATCAAGAGATTTATTTCAGCAGTGTGATACAAAGGAAAGAAGATCTGCTGTAGATCTTTTGTGGCGAAACCATACTGCCTGTCATGCAAGATTTTGTGTTTTTCTAAATACTTAAGAATTTGTGAATTAAATATTTTATTTTATTTTTCCATGGCGATGGAACCCAAAAATATATTGGTGTTACATTAAAAAAATTCAATAATTAAAGCGTAAGTATTTTGTTTTTCATGCAATTGTTTTTTAAATACAATTTCTAAATTCTCTAAGCTAAAATACATTGATTGGCTATCTTGAATTTCTTTAAAAGAATGGGAAAAGTGAAAAATATGCTTTTTTTTTTAAATGGTATATCCTGTACAGGGTGTCCCATTTTGGTTGTCCCTTATGGGAAACTTGGAAACCATAAGAGATATTAAAATCTGATACCCCATCCTCGAGCTCTTTTTGGAGAAAACATTTATGGTAAAAACAGATCATCGCTATCGCGAAGCGTTTCAGAGATACAGGGTGATTCTCGATTTTTTCACTTTTTGAAAAGGTCCTGTAGCTTTGTTGTTATTACAGATACGAGAAAACTAATTGCACATTATAAAGACACTTTTTCCGTAGAATCCAGTGGCGTAGCCAAAAAATTTTGAGCTGTCATTTTTGACATATGACCCAAACATGTTTTTTTTATTAGGGACACCCTATAAATGATTAGGTAATTAAATTGCTTGTTTTTTTCTGATTAAAATAATATATCATACTAGGTGGTTTAATAAATTTTTTACGTCAAATATTGGAAAAATTATGATTTTAAAGACGCATTTTTATTTTAAAATTTAAAAATTTCCTACCACTCTATTTATAAATATATAAGTATGAAATTTTGGTAAATAATATATATGATGTAGAAGAATATTAATACGCATAATAAAATGATACACGGTGTCTCAAAAAATTAAAATAATTTTTTTAATTTAAAATTTAAAAATTTCCTACAATTTTATTTATGAAAATAAAGGGATGAAATTTTGGTATTTGATAAATGTGATGGTGAGAAATATTATTATATATAAAAAAATGATACAGGGTGTCTCAAAAAATTAAAATGATTTTTTTTATTTTTAACTTTAAAAATTTCCTACAATTTTATTTATGAATATATAAGGATGAAATTATGGTGGATAATATATATGATAAGGAAGAATATTATTATATATATATAAATGATACAGTGTGTCCCAAAAAATTAAGAATAATTATTTTTATGTTTAAATTTAAAAATTCATAGCGTCCTTATTTATGAATTTGAAGCAAAAAAATTTTGGTACTGTATTAGTATGATAATGTTGAATAAAATAATAAAAATCAAAGTTATACAGGGTGTGTCAAAAATTTTTCGATTTTTTTTGAACTTTAAATTTTTTTTTTTTTGTTTTTTTGCTCTATTGGTAAAGTTAACATGGAAAATTCATAAAAAATAAAAAAAAATAAAAAAATCAAAAGTTAAAAAAAAACTTGATAAATTTTAAGTTTAATTAATATAACTTATTTATTATTGTTGTTGTAAACTAATTTTTTGTTTTTTTCTACGGAAATGTCTCCTGAGCTAAGGGATGACAGATTCCTTTTAAAACAAAAATATAAAACAATTTAAAAAACAGATAGAAGCCGCAATGCGTCTTTAAAATCATAATTTTTCCAATATTTGACGTAAAAAATTTATTAAACCACCTACTATGATATATTATTTTAATCAGAAAAAAACAAGCAATTTAATTACCTAATCATTTATAGGGTGTCCCTAATAAAAAAAAACATGTTTGGGTCATATGTCAAAAATGACAGCTCAAAAAAATTTTTTGGCTACGCCACTGGATTCTACGGAAAAAAGTGTCTTTATAATGTGCAATTAGTTTTCTCGTATCTGTAATAACAACAAAGCTACAGGACCTTTTCAAAAAGTGAAAAAATCGAGAATCACCCTGTATCTCTGAAACGCTTCGCGATAGCGATGATCTGTTTTTACCATAAATGTTTTCTCCAAAAAGAGCTCGAGGATGGGGTATCAGATTTTCAATATCTCTTATGGTTTCCAAGTTTCCCATAAGGGACAACCAAAATGGGACACCCTGTACAGGACATTTTATATATAAAAAACAACCTTTTAATGTAATACCTTTAAAATAAAAAGCGATTAAGCTACATATACCAAATTTAGTATCTGGAAGGTATAAGACATGAAAAAATTAAAAGTAATGTCGGCACCGTTGCCAGATTTTCCTGTTTTGTGCTACACGTATCTTGTTCGGTTTTTAAAATTTATTTTTAATACAATAAATTGCGCATGCTAAATTTAATAAGCCAACACATTTTTGAAATTGCATTTTTACTAGCTGCTAATATATGACAACACCACATTTTAAGTAAAAAGTTCAGATGCGCTCAAATATCTTTAAAATCACTTAGGCTGCATTTACAAATTTTGGCGTTAAAGGGTTCCTGGGTAAGAATAATTAAATAGTAATACTGCCATTATTGCTATATTGTCTCGTTTTGCAATAAATGTAATATTTGTGGTATTTTAAATTGAAAATCCCATTTATTTTAATTGCAATAAAGGGAAGGTGCCAACCTTAGTAATATTCAAAATTTTCTGTGCTGATATCCCTAATTAATTAGGCATGTCAAAAAAACCACTAAATATTAAATGTTGTGAACATAGCTTTAGCGGTTTTAACGATATTAAGGCCTAAACTAAACAGTTTTTGCTAAAAGTGTAGTGCATCATATCTGAACAACTGATAGAGAGAGAATCCTAAAACATTAGAAACACACTAAATTTGATCTGTCCAATTTAATGCAATAAAAATAAATGAAGCATTCCATTGAAAGGGCTGGAAAAAATACTTGTAGCACAAACCTGGGATCTCTAGCCACAGTGCCCATATCATTATTAAATTTTTTATATTTAAAACGCTTTAGATACCAAATTTTGTAACTAAAGCTACAGCAGTTTTAAAGATATTTAAAAGTTGTGGTACTTTTTACTAACCCAGTATATCCAAAACTACGTTATTTTTTTAATTAAAAGTATATAAAGGGCCTTCTTAAAAATGCCAAATAGTGCAAATATTTGTACCTCAAAAATTACTACTACAAATATTGGATTATACACTTTAATTAAAAACCTAAATATTAACAAAATTATTTAAGCAACAGAAATTTTTTATTTTGGAAAAATCCCTTATGTAAGTTGAGTTAAGTTAGTAAGGTTATTTGGTTACTCAGCAACAGTTTTTTGTATCTTTCAACGTAGCATAATCTTACATTTTATTGTTTCATTTCAATTATTTCAGTTCTTTATTGTGACACATTTTTGAAACATCCAGTGTAATTAAAAAATGTGAAATGTAAGAAAAGGCTTGCCGCTGGTTTTTTTTAATTGATAACCTTAATTTTCATTAAATTTTTCCAATACTTTAAGGCGCAGTGTACAGGGTGTTTTATTTTCGATGGTTTTATGGGATATATTAAAAACCGCAAGAAATATCAAAATTCTACCATATGATTTTCGATCTCTTTTTTGAGAAAGCTACTGTAATAAAAACAGTTCATGGCTATTGAGATTCATCTCGAAGCAATACGGTGATTTTTCAAATTTATCCCATTTTTAAAACCTTTTTTTAACTCGTCTGCTACTAAGGTTATAAAAAAACTTTATGATAAATATGTTCATTGTGTAATTTTTTCCGTAAAATATTCTGGTGTTATTAGTTGTATTTATTGTTGGGAAGTTTTTTAAGCTAATTACCCAATTTATGTTTTTTCTTATGAAAACAACCTCTATAGTTATTTTAAATTATAAAGCTCTTTTTGTTCTTTCCAATAATAAATACAAGTATGTATTTTTGTTTTAAATTTTATTTAAAATTAGCACTTTTCATAAATTTGGCCTTTTTAAATAGAAGTCTATGACAGAAAATAAAAAATCAATATTTTTTAACGCCAATTTGTTTTTTTTTAACTACGACAACTTGGTATTTTATTAAAAATCAACCTTAATGTTTTTAACTTTTAACTTAGTAACTAACTTGAGCTCTAAATAATATTTATGGATAAAATAGCTCAAAAATACATTATTCCAATAATAAACAGCATTACAATAACAGAAAAGTTTAAAAATATGACCTCATTATATAAAAGCACTAATACACAAAAAAAAGTATAAAATTTACTTAATGGAAATAAAATAAATTCACATTATGTAACACTTCAATTTAAACACATACTGAATTTTTTGTTTTTTTGTTAGTTTAGGTAAGATTTTTTATTATTATTGTTTAATAATGTGCTCTTCTACGATAAAGTCAGGCTTAGTTAAGGTACCTAAAATAAATTAAATTTTTTTAAGAGTTTATTTAAAAATAAAGTTTTGTTATGTTCTTTCACGGCCCTCTTTAAAAACAGCAAAATATATATAAAAAGCTAATTTAAAAAAAAAAAAAACTAAAAAAAATACGTACTTATTACTTATATACTTTTGGAAATCTTAAAGAAAGCTTAATAAACATAAATAAAAATATACAGGGTGTTATATAAGAAAAAAACACTAGTAATCTTACGCAACCTCACACTGATACAACCGATCAAATACTGAATAACAGCACACCAATCATCGACACTCCTACTAATAAAAGACTCATTTCAGAAGTTAGTAGCCCAATAATAGAGGAAAATTTAAATCTATTTTCCTCAGTAGAATTTTCAAAACCAACAGAAATGCCTCCTAAAAAGCCGAAGCATGCCAAAACAACAGAACAAAATACCAACATCCCATCGAAAGATGACTATCTGGAACCAGCTAGATCTTTTATTGAAAATTATACACCTCTTTCATTAAACTTTGACCAAGTAACTGATTTCTTTCAAAATGTTCATGGATCACCAGACCCACTTAGTGTTGCCAAAAGATACACTGATAACATACCCGAATTTATACAATTGCTAGCCTTAATTCACCCATTTCTTAAAGAAAGAAACATAAAAACCAGATGCACAAAGATCCGTAAAAGGATAATCAAACAATTAGCCACCGAAGGTAACTTAATGTCAATTGCGTCTGATACTGATAGCGAGTTTTCAAGCCAGTCTTGAGCTTGAAAAAAAAAAAAAAAAACACATAACGAATGGCAGAATCTTTGGTCAAATCAACATACTAAGCTAAATGAAATTAAGCCTTCAGTTAAACCTTGGAATAACAACAACCTAAGCCGAAAAGACCAAGTAATTCTTAGTAGACTACGAATAGGACATACGAAATTTAGTCATGAATACCTCCTTAAGAAAGAAAATCCACCTATCTGTACAAAATGTGCAAATCGACTAACCGTAAGACACATATTTGAGGAATGTCTAGACCTAACACAGCTGCGACAGAAATATAACCTAAACCATGGAATCACTCAAGCTTTGGGAGAAAATGCTAATATTACAAATATAAAAAATTTCTTAACTGAGATAAACTTAATTAATTGTGTTTAAATATTGTTATTTAAGAATTGTATATACTAGTAGGGGCCTCCTAATAACCCTTCGTGGTTGATGGGGCCTTAAACATTTAAATAAAAAAAAAAAAAAATATTCAGGGTGTTATATAGGAAAAAAACATAAGTTAGGTAAAACTGCTTAACATAAGAAACAATAAATTATACCAAAATATTCTACAGAAAAAAACTACACAAATAACATATCTAATTTTTTTCATAACCTTAGGAGCAAACGATTTAAAAAAGGTTTTAAAAATGAGCAAAATCTGAAAATTACCCTGTAGCTTCGAGATGAATCGCAATAGCCATGACAGTTGTTTTCTTAGAAAACAGATAAAAAGTTTCTTATTAAATTTTTTATATTTCTTACGATGTTTAAAATACCCTGTAAAACCATTAAACATTAAACACTGTGATTGGTGGCACTACGTTTGTTA
Source organism: Listronotus bonariensis (assembly GCA_014170235.1). NCBI lineage: Eukaryota > Metazoa > Arthropoda > Insecta > Coleoptera > Curculionidae > Listronotus > Listronotus bonariensis. The sequence goes on from JACEGR010001169.1 coordinate 35,934, forward strand.
AAAAAGTATAAAACCATACATTACATTTTTGTTAGAGTCGACAATTGTACGGTTCTAGGACTACATTATATCCTGTATTGCTAAAATACCACTACATTACCCTACTGCTTTGAGTTGCAAACCCTATAAACTTTGTTATTCACTTAAAATTATTTCTATTATTTTCTTTTACTTTGGTAAATATATAAGAATCGTCGACATTTTATAAAAGTATTATCGGCTTAATTTGCTAAAGTTTTCTTAAAACAGTTTAATTTAACAAATTTTTATTCTTACTATTTTAAATAGGCTGTTGTTTTATTTTTTCTCCTTTTTTTTTAAATCTCTGTCCCCCTTTATAATTCTTTGGTACTCAATAAACTCGTCTGATATTGCGACGACTGTCGATATTTTTAATTGTCACTCGCTTTTTTAATAAATTTTGCTATTTTAACTATTTGTTAATAAAAATCTATTACTGGTCAAACACAAAATGTAGTCTACATAGCATTCATAAAAAGTGAAAATTATATAGATATTTCTTAATAATTTCAATTTCTTTTATTTTTGTTAAAAATTTGCAACAAACATTGAAAACAAATAACTTAAATCTGCCAGTGGTTTGGTAATAGGCCAAAATTACAAAATTGAAAATATTTATGTAATACCGACTTGTTAAAATTTTGCGATTAGCCTTCCTTTTTTATATTTCTTTTTTTTTTTTTTTTTTGAAGTAAAAAATATCTTAAGTAAACCTTATTCTATTATTCTAAATCTAAAAATATTTAATTTTTGTAAAATCTTGCCTTAGAAAAGTTCCTATAATAGTATATTATTTTGTAAGTTAAAGCTGTGTTAAATACCAGACATTTTTAACCTTTTTGGCAAGAAATTTATAAGGTACTTAATTTTAATTTTTTTTAAAGCATTTTTTTAGTTATTGTCAGCACATTTTTTGTTATTTTAAATATTAAAAAAGGTTTTTGAAAAAATTTGTTAATATTTGCAATTAGATCAAGTTTATTCTATTTTTGCAATTCAAGCAACTATATTTGTCTTTAAAAACATGTCATAAATAATGCCACATTTTTTTAAATACATCTTTGTTAAACAGCTAAAATTAAAAATATGAATACATATTACAAAAAAAAAATGCGTTATTTTAAAAGAAATTCCACGATGTAAAATACTATTACATTTTATTAGTTTTTAATTAAATTTTATAATTTTTATGTGGAAACGTTTTGATCCATTATTAAAATATACTGGAGTATATCGCAAAAAAATTTAATTAAAAAATAAATTACGGTTGTTAATTATGACATAATTAAAAAAATATATATATGAAAAATAAAAGAAAGCTAAAGCTTAAGTAAAAAAAGCTGCTAAAGCTAAAGCTTCTTATAGCTTGTTTATCCCTTGCACTGCAAGGTAACATCTGTCGAAACACTGTCCGATCTGGTGATGCAGATTTTCACACTAGCCAAAGGTGTTTTTTCAGAGTTAATTAAGATAACCAACCATAAACCGGCTTCGAACCATTTTGGGTTCTCATTAGTACGGTATAGGCGATAACAAAAAAATCCAAAAAATGTTGTAAGGAATAGAAATTGCGTATAAGCATAGTAGCGTATTATCCATCTAGCCCTCTGTCGACAGTAAAAAAAAATATACGTGGACCTAAGTTCGTTCATCAGTACAATGTAGGCAATAAAAATGACGCCACAAAAATTTTTAAGTTATAGAAATGAGGTATAAGCGTAGTAGCTTCTTGTCAATCCCAACCTCTGTCAACAGTAAGAAAAAATAATAAGCGGACCTAGGTCCGTTTATCAAATACTTGTAAAAATATGTATTCTTGACAAGCAGTTAACACTAATATACAAATTTATTATAAAAGGGGCTGATGAAGTTCCTTACTAATTGTTATTTTCTTGCACTGCAAGGTAACATCCGTCGGAACAGTGTCCGATCTGGCAGTGCAAGGAAATGACAAGCAAAAAGGAGCTTTAGCTTTCCTTCATTTCTGTGTAATGATTTCGATTGCTTGTCAAGAATACTTATATTTAAAGTATAAAAAAAAGTTTGGATCTCTTTTATAAAAAACTTTAAGAAGGTAAAATTAGGTTTTTTTTTTCTGAAAATTAGTAAAGTAAAAAAATCTTTTAATAACGATTATGAAGCCATAATGAAAAATTATAAAATATATTTTTTTAAAACCTAATTTAAAACTGATGTTTTTGCACAAAAAAACACAGGTTTTATTAAATTGAATTTTTTAAGAAAATAAGGACTAATTTGAATTTAAATTGGCTGTAGCTTAAATAATTTTATAAGACACGATAAACAAATTAAAGCACCCCTAGTCTGTAAATATTGTCAGCTTAAAAAATGATTTTCTGAATAAGCCACGACAAACCAAACAAAATTTCTATGTTGACAGTATAAACCACTTCTGATTTACGTCAATGCATGGGACATTGGTAATGGCGAATTAACTTTTTGACAAATGCCTAATGGTCATCGCTATCAGGAAATCGATACAAACTGGATATAAACCTTTGTAATTATGGACATGTTGCACGCGATTATTTGTATCACAGCCTTCTTTTAAACAGAATTTATAGGCGAAATTTAAATTATAATTTAAATGGACTTGAATTCCTGTTATAAAATAAAAGATCTTTATTACTGATAAATGAATGCCAGCATATCTTTGCGGTATCATTGTTTGTAATAAAAATAAAAAAAAACAAATATATAGTGTTGCAATTTGTCAGAAAATTATAATCTTTTAAAAGTACCTACTTGAGTCAAATTTTTGAAATCTGCATTTTACAATGGGTATGAGAAAAGAGCTGTCAAATTTTGATATGTGTAACATATCGACAGAAGCAAAACAATGGGTTTTTGGTTTTTGTGCACCGCTATACAGGATGAGTAAAAAGTCTGAAAAAGCTCATTAGGGTTAAACTTTTTGAAATTAAAAACTCGAGCCCGCGAAGCAATCCAAGGTTTTTAATTTCTTGTCCATAAAACTATTTATTTGTTGTAGGTAGAGTGACATACGATTGGTTTGTTTTTTAATAAACTTAAGTAGATTAAGCCAACGACACATAATTTTAATGACAATAAAGTTTGACATTTTCCATCAATTTTAAAAACCAGTTTAATTGTGAGAAATTTATTCGCTGTTATGCAAGACGCGCACTAAAATGGTAAGCAAGTGACGTTGCAGCCAGGTGGTAAGTCACTGTCAAGTTAAGTCTCAAAACCTGCGTAAATAAAACCAGAAGCTCACATTAAAAAAGAGTAGCGGTAAAATGGTGCATGTTGGGATAGTGTGTGGAATCCGTTGGGTACAACTAGTCTCCATGATGTTTAATTTTTAGGCGGTTTAAAAACTTTATTTTTCACTAGCTCGCCACACCACTGCCACGTCACTTGCTTGTCACTTCAGTGCGCCTCTGGTCTTAAACAGCACATGTGGTTTAACCACTTATCTAAACAAAGTTTATCTAAAAAATTGTGGTTAGTTCTGGTTATTTTCTAGAGGAAAATAATCATATACTATATCACAAGACCTATAAATTTATTCGACTAAATTACCCAACAATATTTTGAGTAAGTTTTTTTTGGAAAATAGTTGAATGTACAATAATTTAATAAAAACACGTGACCGCGGAGCGGTCAAGGGTTTTCATTTTGAAATTAAGAACTCGCGACTGCAAAACGGTCAAGGATTTTTTTAAATTATTGTTCATGAAACTACTTGCCAAGCCAATCTTACAAAAATATCTGGGTAGTTTAATCGATTTAGATTTGTAGGTCAAGTGGTGTGTAACAAGATTATTTCTTAAAAACTTACATTATAGCCAACAATACAGAATTTTACTGATAATAAAGTTTGACATTTTCTTTTAATTTTCACAGAGAGACCTATAAATTTAATCAATTAAACTACCCAACAATATTTTAAGTAAGATTTTTCTTGGAAAATAGTTAAATGTACAATAATTTAATAAAAACAGGAGACCGAACAGCGGTTGAGGTTCTTTTTTAAATTATAGTCCATGAAACTATTTGCTAAGTCAATCTTTCAAAAAATATTTTGGTGGTTTAATCGATTTAAATTTGTAGGTCGAGTGGTATACGGTTAGTTTATTTCCTGAAATACTTACATTAAAGCCCACAACACGGAATTTTATCAATATTAAAGTTTAACATTTTCTTCTAACTTTGACAACTAGGTTGGATGACAGAAATGTATTCGAGGTTAAACAGCACATGTGGTTTAATCACCTCTAAACAAACTTTATTCGATAAATGGTGGTTTCTGATTGATCTATTTTCTATTGAGGGAAATAATCACTGTAAACCCTTTCAGTACGGTCGACTTATATAATATGACATGTTAATATTTGGTGAATAGACAAATATACGTGACATGATATTATTTTAATAATTTGCCCCATGGTCGACTGGCACATATATCGTGACTTAACTATATAGCCCAATGAATTTAGACTTTAATTTTGGTACAAAAAATCCTTTCCCAAAAATCCCCTATTATATCGTGTATGGAACTTAAAAAATTAAAAAAAAAAATCAGTTTTTTAAATATTTGAATAATGTTTAGGCCGATTTGAATAAAATTTGGCACAATTATTTAATGTGATAGGGCGCTTATTTAGCCCTAACCATACTGTTATTATTGGGTCTAGTGACGTCCCATTGGACAACGCAACTTAAATTTTGAGAAAAAAGCTAAGCCACTGACTTTTTTGTCGTTTTTATTTTTTTATAATAAAGCAATTAATAATACAACTTTTTATTCCTTTTTTGTATCTACTTTTGTTTTCGGAAAAAATAATAAAGCTACTTTAATTTCTTCTAAAAAGTAACCCTAGACAACATGATATTAAAAGCAAATATTTAAATAAAACAATTGTTTGCCCTAAAATAAATTAGCAGTCGTGTATTAAATCAAAAATTATTATTGTCCCCATTTACTAAGATCCATATTTTTTATTAATTTATTTTACATTTTATTTTATGCGGTTTAGGGCTACTTTTTAGAATGACTTAAAGTGGCATTGTTTTTGTTTTTCTCGAAAACAAAGCGACATACAAAAAAAAGTTGTATTTATAATTGCCGTATTATAAAAAAAGTATAAAAACGTCAAAAGAGTCAATGGCATATTTTTTCTGCTCAATAATATAAGTTGCGGTGACCACTGAGACGCCACTGGACCCAATATTACCAGTATGGTTAGGGGAAGCTTATTTATTTAAATAAGTGTATGAAATATCATTAAAATCGGCCAAAGCATATTAAAAATATTTAGAAAAAGGGGATTTTTTTATTTTAACGCCCTGTATAGTAAGAAAGCAACTACGGACATATGTTTATAAGAACTTTTGTTTATAAAATAACATAAGAAATCACATCTTAAAGTTTGATCCCACAGTTCGAAAACACCCTATTGTATATTAAAAATAATTTACGTAATTACCTATATTATTTCTGGTAAATACGTAGACGACCAAGTTAATTTAGTGATATTTAGAAAAAACTTAAGTAAAAAAAAGACACATTAGACCTAAAATCACCATAGATTACGTGCTAAGGTACTACACTAAAGCGCTTTACATTCTACGCCCACTATAATTGGATCCGTTGACCAGACAGAAAAATGTCAAATGTCATGTCAAATTTGTTAAGAATTTTGTGTTTAACAACTTTTATAATAAACATAAATACGATTAGAGGCTAAGAAAACAAAATATTTGCAAAAAACTGATTTTTTAACCTTTGACCTGTCATATTTCGAGTTCCTTACACGATATTATGGGGAATTTTTGGGATAGTATTTCTTGTACCAAAATAAGGGTATGTACAAGTATTTTGCTTATTTCGTAAGATTTCGAGGTTAAGCTTAGGTTAAAAGTGTCAAAACTTTTTTTTTGCCTTGGTATATTATTATTTTAGTAAATAATTTTAATTTTCCTATATCCTTTGCATAAAAAAGGTATCTAATAATTAACGCTATAGGAAACATTTTATTCCATATCAAAGTGTGCCATTGCATTGATTCAGGGTTTATTTAGGTGACCTAGTAGTGTCCAAGAGGTCTGTACAAAATGCTACCACAAATTCCTTGAACCAAAATGCAACGATTTATTGCAATTAACCTTAATTAATAGGTTGCTGGTGTGCAAGATACAGGGTGTCAAGTTTTCCATTAATTTTGTTTTACTTTGACACCCTGTATCTCGCAAACGAATAACTTTTCAACTAAGGCAAATTGATTTAAATCGTTGTATTTTGACGTAAATAAAAATTGTTGTAACTATTTGTACTGTAATGCGAAGTAAATTTTTAATGTGAAATAAAACTTCTTATCTAAAATATTTTAGAATCGGTTGCTTATAGCAATAGTTATCAAGTATACGTTTTTTGTGAAAATATATGGGAGAAGAAAAATAATCTACTAAAATTAAAATTTACTAAGGCAAAAAAAGGTATGACACTTTGAACAAGAGCAAAGGACTGCAGCTGCCTTCCTCCACATTTAACAGCAAAATATGACTAACTTTTGATTTATTACTTAAAAAAATCTTTGTACCGAATTTTGTTAAAAAAATCAAATTATAAATAAAAAATTTAAAAATAACTAAAATGAAATGAAAACTTTGACACCCTGTAACTATTAACTTTCCGATTAAGGCAAATTGCGACAGATCGTTGTATTTTTGCACAAGGAGTAAATGGCAGCATTTTGTACAGACTTTAATAGACACCCTGTATAATTTCGTTTTGTATTTAAAAGGTGTAAAATTAAAATTAATTATTAGATGTATTTAATTTATTTGGACTTAGTCAAAAATAATTAAACACCAGTAAAACAGGTCAAGATTTAATTAAAGCTAATTAAAAAAATATAAATGATGGAAACATATTTTTAGGGTATAATAAACTTCTAAGCTATAGTTATAGAAAGACTTTTTTGGTGATTATTTTTGTTTATTTACTTATCAAGAATTTAAGCTTTTAATTTTTATATTTAGTACTGGACCACAGATTTTTTATTTAAAATACACGGGATAACAGAGATGGCATTTATAGTATCATCTTGTTTAATTAAAGTTCGGATTTTTTCATAACTTAATGCTCTACCAAAGTCTTAAAAACACGATATTTTCTATTTATCTCGTAAATTATAGGAGCTCCGGAACAAAAGTAAAGACAGTTTTACAGAAAAATAAATTTTTGACAAAAAGGTTTTCAGCTCCAAATCACAAAGAATGATATTTTTGAGATATAAGTCTTTGATGTTTTCGTAGCATTTATTTCCATTTTCGGCATTTTATTGAGATTCAACGATACTAACTTTACCGACTAATATTTTAGAAAATATTAATCTTGGTTATTTAGTGCTAAGAACCCTTTATGTAGAAAATATACTTTTTTCATATCTACTTCTTGTGAGTTACATGATTAATGCAATAAAAACGTGTTTTTTACGAAAGAATAAGATTTATCGTCCTCCACTACCTTATCGGTATGGGTTGACTTAGCAGATAGGTACTTATGTAGAGCACTAAATTCTAGGCTATAGAAATTTAAAAATAATTTAAAGTAAAAAAATATTTGTAAAACAAGCACTAAAGACAATAAAATTAACTTTTCTTTCAAACTTTAAAAAATTTAAAAGTTAGAAGCAATCCAATCAAGTTATTTAATTTATTTTGTTTATCTACTCAGGTAAATCTTGCGACAAGTTTTTATATCGTAACGTATTAACATAATTTATATGATATAGAGGCTTGGCGCAAAATTTAAGTACTCCCGTTTATTTAGTTTAAAAATTTAAAAAGTTAGAAGCAATCGGATCAAGTAATTTAATTTATTTGTTTATCTACTCAGGCAAATCTTGCGACAAGTTTTTATATCATATAAATTGTGCAACGTTATATTTTTATATTAAATTTTTAAGTTTTTTTAGTGCATATTAATAAAAGCTTGTTTTTAAAACAGCTTTTTACTTTTAAATTATCGCTAAATAGGTTTCCTGGTCTGTTTATCTTTATTTAACGCATTATTGTTGCAAGGTATTTTGCCGGTTAGTTTTAAATACTTTAGCTGCAATACGATTTGGCATTGACTTTTTATAATTTATACTCAATATGGTAGAAAAGTATAAAAAACTTGGTCCACGATATTGGATTGATGCCACTTTATTTTTTCAGTTTCACTTAGTAAGCCCTTTTGTTTGATAATCATAAAGTAGCAGTGCATTAGAAATAACTAGTATGTCATCTTTAGAAATCCGAATTATTAAATTAGTAGTAACGTCCCCTTTCATTTGATACCCATATTGTGAAAATGCATTAAAAATAACTAGATCGCCATCTTAGGTGTTGCGGCATGTGAAGTTTAGAATCAGTTAAAACTTCGAGTTTCTCTTAATAATCCCTTTTATTTGATACCTGAAATTATAGAAGTACATTTAAAAAGTTTGCCATCTTGGGTGTTTCTGCCATGTAAAATTTATAAAAATGTCACTTTTTTACTCTCAGCAAGTTATTTTAATAGGTACCCATATCGAGGAGTGCATTAAAAGTAACTAGTCCGCCATCTTAGGTAATCCGACAATTTTTTTTTTCAAAATGCAGAGGCGCAATTAAATTAATTTTATATTAACACTGTAAACTTCTTTTTAAACTTTAAAATGTGTAACAAGACTAGAACAAAGTCTCGTCATATCATTACTGTAGGACATTTCAAGATCAAGATACTGTGCTAGGGTGAAAAAAATAATTTCAATTTTTCAAAAAATCAAATAGCCGATAGTTTCTGTTGTGCTCAAATTGAACACTCTGTATCTTTTTGACGTTACATGATGACAAACAAATACTCTTTTTTCAAATGTTGTGTATAGGTTGCCTTATACCTATTCTTTGTGCTTCTTTTTTAGTAAATTCTGTTTTTACAAATTTTTAGTTCCAAATGTTTATTTAAATTAAAGTTGGCTGTGACGTAGCAGCCATTAATTTTTCTTCAAGGAAATAATAACGACCCTTTATTGATTACTAGTATTTTAGTCAGTTTAAAAGAAATTTCAATTATTTTAAATAAAACCTCTTCTTCTTCAAGAACAAGATGATATAATACTGGTAGGATGTGAAAAAAATGATTTAATTTAGTCTAGAGTTAATCCTGAAAAATATTCCAGAAGAAACCATCTGATTACCTTAATAGTTGCTTTAATAAATTTGACCCAGTGATTATGGATAATGAAAGAAACGAGTTACAAATCACAGAATGTCGTCATAACTGACCAGAGGCGTTATTAGGATTGTTTAAAAACACAAGTTTTATCATTACCACATTCAGCTGAAATAAGTGTTATTGAAAGTAGCATTATAAGCAACTAATGAATTTTTTTCTGTAAATTTTAAAAATAGTGGCAGATAATACAAAATCTTTTAATTTTGTGCTTTTATCAAACAAATTATACATTTTGCAATAACGGCTTAGGAAATAGGCATAACTATATCACAGCCTACTTACATTTAAATAGAGATTTAGAATAAAAATATGTTAAAACGGAATTTACTAAAAAAGTATAAAAGATAGGTATAGGAAACATAAATACCATTTGAAAGAGTATTTGGTTTGTCATCATGTGGTGTAAAAAATACAGGTTGTTCCATTTAAAATCAGAGAGATATTGCTATTTGACTTTTTAAAAAATTTAAATTGTTTTTGATCACCCTGTATAATGTATGATCTCGATATGACCTACGTATGATAAAGCAAACTTTTCCAAATATTGTAACAAATTTTGAAGTTTAAGGAGTTTATATTTGTTAAAATAAAATTAATTTAATTGCACACCTGCATTTTGAAAAAAATCAAATATCACAAAACCAATAAAATTAGACGCTTGGTACTATTAACAAACTTAGAATTAATTTTTTATGTAGAATATAAAACCGTTATAAAATAAAGGGTGTTCCATTTAAAAAATATAACTTTGATACTCACACTTTTTGAGACATCCTGTATAGAGTAAAATAATTTTTATACTGTGGCCTTATCCGACCTGTATATGTTTCAGTATTCACTTTTAAAAACCCCATGGTTATCCAGCTACAGACCGTGTCGAATATGGTGGGCCACCCTGTATACATTTTGCCTATAATTTATTCATCCATTGTTGAAATATTCGCTATTAAAGAATTAAAATATTACTAATTTGCTATATGAAACAAATCACAGTAACCATTGGAAAACAAATTTATCAAAAAATTACATTTTCGGTGGTATGGGACATAACATTTAGTTGTCAATTTGTTTTTAAATTTTGATAATATTAAATCGCACTAATTTTTTTTATATAAGAATAATAAAAATGCCAGTGCAGCACAAGCCGATTATCGAGTTTTTTACCCAGGTATGCCGGTACCGTCAAGAGGCACTTTCTATAACATAGAAAGACATTTTTAGGATTTACAAAAATTTGCAAAGGAAGAAAATATTAGTGAATATAGATGAGGAGGAAGAATTAGAGATTTTATTATATTTTTAAAGCTAAACGACTAATTAGGACTTGTAAAATTAATTTAAATGTGTGTTTATAGAAAATCCGTCTTTTTCCACTTAAGATACCAGTAAATATTTCAATAGGTCTAAAAAGAAAATTAGTATAACCCTTCGTAAATATGAATATCATCCATACAAAATTTTACCTGTTCAGAAGTTGACGGGGGAACAAAAAGTTATTAGGCAAAATTTTTGCAGACATGCTTCAAAGAAAATTAAGGGATAATGATTTTTTCAAAAGATATTATGGATCGATGAAGCTACTTTTACCACGGCTGGGATGTTTAACAGGCGTAATAGTCATTTATGGGCATTAGAAAACCCCCGCGGAATGTGTGAAATGAAATTCCAAGGCCGAAGAGCAGTTCATGTCTGGTGCGGCATTCTCAACACTCAAATTATAGGTCCTATTTTTTACGAATTTTCTGTAAATGGTGAAAGATATTTAGAGTTTCTTAAGAACGAAATAGAAAATTATTTAGAAAATTTGCCTATTCGTCAATATAATGACATAATCTGGCAGCAAGATGGAGCACCGCAATTTTCTTTTCGACAATCAATATCCCTTATGGATTGGTCAAAATAGTGGCATTCGATGGCTACCCAATAGCCCTGATTTAACAATTTTAGATTCCTTTTTTGGGGTTACGTGAAAAACACAGTTTATAAAGAACAAAGCGCATTGTTGGACAAGTTAAGAAATAAGATTATAAACTGCATAAATAATTTAGTCGAAGAATAGCCTCATTTTATTTTGAATGCATTGATAAAATAGAATATGATCACACAAAGTGCCTAAATAATAATGGTGGGCATATAGAAAATATGTAAGACTTTATATTGTTACTGGTAAATTACATTTTTAGTGTGTTTGGTATTAAAATTGTTGATTATTTCAATAGTTACTGTGATTTATTTTATATAGTAAATTAGTTATATTTTGATTTTTAAGAGCGAATAATTTAACAATGGATAAATAAATTGTAGGAAGTATATATATTTTTAAAAAGAAAATTTTAGGCGCTATCCAATTAGCATATAATATATAGGGTGTTTCATTAAAAAAAAGTATACAATAAATTAAAAACTTCACCGGTGATGCTCAATTGTTTCTTTAAGTAGCAAATTCGGACGGTCTGGATGATACCTTACAATTTTTATCTAATTTTTTTCTATCTGGAATAATAAGGTCGCTAGAAGCTGTAAAAATTTGAGGAAACACCCTGGACATTGCAAGGTAAGTAAAAGCTTTTAATTAATTAAAAAATCAAAGATCTCGTGTTTTTTAATAGGAAATCTTAACACGCTGTGGACGAATACTAAATATAAATATTAAAAGCCTAAACTTTTGGGGATTACTTTTTATACGTATATTTAACAAAATTTTGAAATGAAGGAAAAAAAAAGAAAATAGTCGCCAAAAAAATCACCCCAATAGGATTATAATATTTGACACTAAAAACAAAATAGAACAAAAAACCTTGAATTTTAAAAAGTAAACCATTTATTATTAAAAACCCTATACGTTGATATTAATAAATTCTATAAAGAATTATTATACCAAAAATACATAAATTGATATTTTTGTTAGTAAAATTTTATCGAATAAAAATAAATCATGTTTTATAACTGCAGTTAAAAAAAGTCATAAATATAGACGAATTTATATTCAGGTTCACAGAATCAAATTAAAACGTAATTGGTTTCTATATTGTAAAATGTGGGTTAATAAAGAGATATATCAAGTTTTAAGTTTATGTAAAATAATTAAATGCTAAATTCAGACTAATACTGGCAGTCCGTTTATCATCGTTAGTGGTTTAACACAATTAAAGTCAATTGTTTGCTACTAACTCGCGACATTTATTAAGCATCCATCAAATAAGATTTGGGTATAAAATTATCTATTAATCGTGGTTTAGCAAATGTAAACAATTTGAATGCTTAAATTTATAGTTTATATAAAGGTCACACCGGGTGGCGAATTTACAAAACTTATACTAGTTGTCTGCTGATCAAAAATACCCTATTCGCAGACGTCCAATTTTTGTTGTAGTGAAAGTTTCCAACCGTCAAAATAATCTGCTAATTTTATAGAAATTTTTAGTTGGAGACATGCGCAATGACCATTACTTTGATTTCATTTGTTTTACGTGTTTGTTCGTTTGTAGTAGTTTACAATTTCAACATATTCGCTAGATTAAATGTGTTTTCAGTCTTTTGTGTTTAAAATTATTTTATTTATTTAAATATTTATTAGGGTATTGCCAAACATCTTTTAAAAAATTTGGCGGTATTGGTCCGGTTGGTATTAATTTTTTTCAACCAAGCACGTAATTTAGAAAATTGGAGATTGGTTGGAAATTTTGCTCTACGAATAAAGATACTAAATTTTTGCAGATGCGGATGGTTTAAAAAAGGCTAACCTGTTTTAGTTGTCAAGTTAGGGGAAGTTGGGAAGTATGAAATTTAGAAAGGCTATATATTTATACCCTCAAAATTTAAGCATGTTTGCTAAATTATCGTTTTTGGGTAAAATTACATACTTGTAATAAGTATATAATGACGTACTGTTTTAACGTGTTCTTTAACTTAAAAAGCTTGTTTTTTTAACGGTTGGTAAATATAAAACAAAATCTATACGCCAGGGTTGTTCAAGGTGGGCCCATGCTAAATGCTTTTAGTTTCCCTGGAACGAAGATATTTTTAGTAAACTTTATTGTTAAATTAAAAAATAGTTAAGATTATTTACATACCTCAATATATTATAAATGTTTAATGTTTTTAATACAGATGAGTTTTAAATTCATTTAATGTATATTTTTTTACTTTATAAAATCCCTAAAATTGTCTGTTAAAGGTATATGTCATTTTAGCTCTAAGCTATTGTGTCATTTTATCTGACACCATGCCTAAAATGACACACTTGGAGACATTATGAAAAATTGTCGTCATATTTTTTTTAACTAAATTAGGTGAACCTTGGCTTAATTAATGACTACGAATAAGTTATAAAGGCACTTTACAATTTGTTATAATCAATCGCATTATTATTTTTTTAAATAATAATGGGATATTAATACCGTTTATTTATGACAAAAATATGTAAATACATAAATAACGTAATGAAGAAACAAAATTCATAATGATCATAAATAAACAAACACCCATCTATCCATCTGGCTATGAATGTAACGGAATCTTTGAGCCTAATTTTTAACCAACTTCCAGCTATTCGATTTCTTTGAAACTTTGCACACGTATTAAGGACCCATGACAATGCAATAATCTGCAAACAGTATCCCGTTATCCTGCTTTGGATCGCCAGGAAAAAAAAATTCCATTATATTATTATAACCACTGCTTGATACCACCAAGTGTCATCTGTCACCTGTACGTCCCAGTGGTACCAACCACCGGCCATTTCAAGAGTTCGATCTGAATCGATTTTACTCAAATTTTATATTAGGTTATTTTCAGAAAGTCCATCTGAAAAACTTTGCTACTCTTGACAAAATGGCGAAAAAAATTTTTAGTGGGTTGCCATCTGTTGGCAACATTCAAGCTTTATACATACATAAATGCATATCGAACTAAAAAATGAAAAATAAATAATAGTTTAAAAAAACTAAAAAAACACGCTTTTATATGCAACCGAACTAAAAATTAGAAAATAATTTTTCATTAAAAAAAAATATTGTCACTTCATAGTAAAAAGCGTGGGGTGCATTTTACTATTTTTCATAACTTTCCATCATAGATATTGGCAAATATAATAATTATAACATTTAATATATTAAGCACCCACGCTTTTTACTATGAAGTGACAATATTTTTTAATGAAAAATTATTTTCTAATTTTTAGTTCGGTTGCATATAAAAGCGTGTTTTTTAGTTTTTAAACAGTAGGATGTAAAGGGCAGAAAATAAGTTTTTTCAATTCTTTGTTTGTTTTTTATTTTTGAAAAAGTTACCACATTTACAAAATCTTTTTCTACTAAAGTTTTTAGATCAGACCAGTTCGAATGTCTATAAAAAATAGCTGTGTCATCAGCAAAGCTAATAACCTCTCCCTTAATATCTGTACTAAATATATCATTTAAATATATGCTAAATAAAAGAGGACCAAGAACTGTCCCCTGGGAATTTAAATTACTTATTGAGTTTTTGATATTAACACATTGTGTTCTGTTTAATAAGTAGCTTTGAAGAAGCTTAAAAGAAATACCTCTGAATCCGATGTTATCCAGGGACTCTAGCAATTCTGGATGACTCACTGTGTCAAAGGCTTTTGCTAAGTCGACGAAAACGCATAAAGTTGCCTGTTTTAAATCCACTGCATCAATTATTATTCTTGCAAGGTAAGCTACTGCGTCCTGTAGCTGGCCAGTTGGTTTTATCCAGTGCCATAAAACGCAAATACACACACACACACACTGCGTCCTGCGTCAACCTAGAAGTCCTAAATCCATATTGTTTATTTGATAATATGTTATATTTATTTAAAATTCTGTGATACGATTTTTAAATAATGTTTCCAAAATCTTTAATAGAACCGGGATTAGTAAAATCGGTTTATAATTGGATACTTTCGTTTTTATCTCCAGTTTTAAAAATTGGTATAATTTTAGCTATTTTTAACTGCAGACGGAAATATCACTTTTGAGAAGAATCTTTTAAATAAATAGACAAGAGGATCGGCCAAATATATGCTATTTTATTTAATTAATTCGGCCTTAATGCCATAGAGACCGGGAAACTTTTTATCTTTTAATTCTCTTATTATTTTCTTCATTTCATAAGCATTTGTTTGTTTTAAGCAAAATGAGATTAGATTTTTTTGCCTGAATTGTTTAGGAATAACTTTAATCTTTATTGCAAGTTCTGCACCGATGTTAGTAAAAAAATCATTAAAAATATCAGCAATTTTAACTTTGTTATCAGTTATTGTATTTTCGTTGGTCTTGATAGTGGAAATGGTAGCATGCATTTTTAATTTTAAATTTCCTGTACACAATTCAATAAATTTTTTGGAGTGTTTTTATTTCCATTAGTAGGTTCTAAACAATAATAATTTTTTGTAATTTTATTAAAATTATTAAGTTTATTTCTATAACTTTTGTAAGAGTTAAAGATTTCTTAATTATTTGGATTTTGTTTATGTTTTAAATAAACGAGATTTTTGAGTTAATTGATACAGCTAGAGCCCTGGTAATCCGTGAATTTTTTTCTTTCTCTTTTTTTAATATTTATTGTTTCGCTAGATAACTGTATTAGGGTGTTAAGTCGCTGGATGAAAGAACCTACAGCATTATCTAGATTTTTGCTATTGTATACATTATCTCAAGACTTTTCTTTAAGTTCTTCGGTAGGTTTAAAATAATATAAATATGTCTCTTTTTTATTACTATGAAAATTTTTTTAGTGTTTTGTGATTTCGATGAGCACTCCAAAATAATAGGGTAGTGATCAGTAATTGGGGTTTGTAAAACAACTGGCAAAAATGAATATTTGGAATTTTTTGATATGATAAAAATATGATCCAAACGGCAAATTCTAGTCTCTTTATTGCCAACAAGTATCCGTGTTCTGAAAGAATGTTAAGGTATTCATTTAAGAAATCAGTATTATTGCCTAAAATTTTAATATTTATATCTCCTAAAATTATCTGTAAATCATATTTACTGTCTCTGTGATTAGAATAATAATTGTACATGCTTTGGTTAAATTCATGTGGGCTCTGGGAGGGAGATCCATAAATAGAAATTTTATTATTTTTGTTTTCTATATATTTGATCTATTATTCCTTCCCTCATTGTATACAATATCGTAGTCAGGGATCTGCAACAAATCTAGATGGGGTAACTGCCATGTTTCTGTAAGAGCAATAGATTTAAATTTGTATTTATTAAAGCTTTCTTAAAGTACTTGCAGCTTTAAAAATTTTTGTTTAAACTTTTTATATTATTATGAAAAATTTAAAATTTACTGTAATTATTAATGCCTAATAAAATATGACATTCATTCACAGATTCCGCGTACTTAGTTTCAATGAAATCGATTTTAAAATCTAACACGTATTGATTTATAATTTCTATATAAAAATTTAAACTTTCAGTAACTACCTTAAAAAAAAGATACAAGCTAAAAAAAAATAAAATAATCCAATATAATTAATTTTTTGAATAACAAAAGGCGAATAAAATATGAAATACGATTATATGACTACACACAGTAATAAGCAATGGCTTATTATTGTAGGCAAAAAATTATAAAGTATGTCATTTAAGGCCATTTTCCCTATATAATAAATTACTGAAATTTTACCCAAAAATGCAACCTAAATAGTTTTAAATACTTGTTTCTATTTTTAAATAAATTAATTAAACGGTTGTTGGGTTTTAAAAAGCGATTTGTTCAAAAAAGCATCGTAATCAGATTAAAAGGGTATAATTTCCGTATAAATTAAAAATCTGCAATAGCCGAGGTTATCGCATGCAACAAGTATATCATCATTAGCTTTAAATCTAATTTGACCAGATTGCCTGTTACCAACCGTAATTACACATTTGTTTTAAACGAATCTTTTATCAGGTAAATATATCTTTTCAATCTAAATTAAACATTTGTGTATCATGTTTTATAAAGCAACTTAATTAACTTAGGTTACAAAATAGAGACCCATCAGTTGCATTAAAAACTTATATAATCCATAGATAATCAAAAAAAGGGTAATCTTTGATTATTTTTGCACAACAACCAAAAAATTAAAATATTTTTTTAAATACTACAGTTCTCAAAAAACAACAGAACAATTACTTATTTAAATTTAATCTTAAATAATTTTTGGTTTTGTGATAAATTTTAATACCTTTTGGTTCAGTTATTGCTTTTTCCAGCAAGATTAGTATTTAATACATGAATAAGAAAAAGTTTCATAGAATTAGATGTTATACAGGGAAGAGCCAAATGTTGCAGTTAGACCCAAAGTTTTGAACATGCTGTGGAATAATGAAACGTCAAAATTTTTTAACAGCGTATTCAATTAAAAAGCCTTATTCTTTTTTCATTTCTTTCCTTTATTTACATTAGTATATCTATTATAAAAGGAAATTCAATTTTTTAAGAAAACATGCAATTTAATTATGATGGCCATAATATTTACGCTATTTTGCAAATATATTGGGAAAACTTAAGATATAGATGGTCATATCCTTGAAACTAATAAAGATAACTATAACAAATGTAGTATTTTTTAAAAGTCTTTAAAATATATATATTTTTTTGGTTTTATAATATACAGAGTTTTTATTAAATATTTTCTTTTTTGGCCTACCCTGTATATCTTAAAAGATAACAAAAATGGAATCACTAATGTCAACACTAGGCAACCAATTCAAGAAACCAATATTCTTATTTATTTTTTATTATCAAAAATAAAAATTTTAAAAAAGATGTAAAATTATAACTAGACAAAAATGTTTATTTTCTTATGGAATAGAAATACTAACATAAATAAAAAATAAAATGTTACGAACAAATAAGGCTTAAGAATCAAATACACTGGTAAAAAAATTGACGTTAAATTAGTCCAAAGGGTGCTCAAAAATTTTGGCAAAATACAACATTTGGTTCTCTCCTGCATAACACCCAATTCTATAAAACTTTTGGCAATCTTCATACTAATTAATTATCCTGATAAAAAAACTGGACCAAAAATAATTGTAATCTGTCAAAAAAATTAACAAGTTATTTAAGATTTGATTAAAATTTTGTTTGTCCGTTTTCTTTTGTCTAGAAGAGTATTTTCTATGACCACAAATAAAAATATAACTAAATCCATTTTTCCATTAAATGGTTCTTAAGAAAAACATATTTTACACAAAAAAATATTCTCCTTTTTTTAACAGTTAAGATAAAGCCTCCTGCTTTTCATATCATTCACTGGGACCCTCTCCAGTGACGCGTTTCGCCAACTCATAGAACTTATCAAACTGGCTGTATCGGGTCCACGGTAAATAACACGTCTGACCCTGTCTGACTATAAATATCATTTCTGATCAGAACTAATAAATATGGACAGCCAGTGCCACCTCACGAAGAATTTTAAAAACAACCAGTCACTTAGCATCAATAGGTTTAAAGCGAGTCATTTAGTTGTACTTGGCAAATGTTAATTCTGCACGTGCTGTTATGCCGAACAAACCATAATAAAAAATGGCAATCCATCAGTTCATGGGTTTGCGGATTTCAATTAAGTTGGTTTTGCCAAATCCAGGTAGGTAGCGTACAGCAGTGACTAAATGCTACAGAGGTTGTCCTACGCGGAAACTGCTGCGATCGATTTCTCGAAAAGTGGTGTTTGGAAAATTTTAAAAATTGGCCAACATAATAAAGTCATTGAACGACCTACGACTGAAAATATTTTGACAGTTCTAGCACTTCTAGCTTATACCGGAAGTTAATGTCAATTTTCTTATTTTAAATGAAAACACCCTATATATTATTTACCTTTTAGATTGTAGCGTACAATTCTAAACAAATTTTTATATATAACGTCCTATACCTAAGTCTAACCGTTTATGACTTATTTTAAATTTTCCGTTAAAAATGACGTTTGTCAGCCATTACTTAACCCCTATTTTTTTACAAACAAAAGCTCTTTAATATGAATTAGGCCTAGGATCATGGTAGTAAAAGACCTTTTTTAGTATACTGTGTTAATAATTTAACAATTGGTAAATACTGGGTAGCTCAAAAATTATCGTTAAAAATTTGCAAAACCTTAGAAGTTAACTTTTTTAAATGAAAACCCCTATCTTTTACTACATTATCTTATTAGGAATTAAAAATAAGGGTAAGTTTTCTTAAAGATGTAAATTCTTAAAATGTATAGTTTTTGAAATATTAACAAATAAATATTATTTCTCTATTCTAACAATACTTTTTAGTCTGGGTAGTAGAAACGGCCTATGACGCTGTATTTTGCTGTCTGGACCAACCTGAAACCAAACTAAGTAATGAAAATCATTGTTAGAATAGATAAATTGTAGATAAATTGTTATAATTATTTCGACGACAACAAATTTTTATTAATCCTTATACAAACTCACCTTTATTTAAAAAGCTTAAAATGGTAATGTAGTAAAGAATGTGGGTTTCCATTAAAGAAAAAAATGCTTTTAATGTTGTTGCGATATAATTTTTAACAATTATTTTTTACCACTCTCTATTTATTAATTGTTAAAATATAACCACAGTCTACTAAAAAAAGTTTTTTGCTACAAGGAACTCAGGCCTAATTGGTAATAAAGGCTTGGGTTTAGAAAAAATAAGTGTTAAATAATGGCTTGCAAACGTCATTTTGACAGAAAAATTTAAAATATTTTTTAAACGGTTGGACTTAGGTATAGGACATTATATATATAATTTGTTTAGAATTTTACGCAAAATCTAAAAATAAATTATGTATGAAGAGTTTCATTTAAAATGAGGAAGTTGACATTAACCTCTGGTAGAACTGTTAAAATATTTTAGTCGTATGTCACCCACTGATCTTATCATGTTGCCCACTTTTCACAACTTTTAAAAGCCCACTTTGTAAAAATTGATGACAGCAGTTCCGGGTGGGACACCCTGTATGATAAGAATCATATTGATAGCAGTATTTTTGTACCCAAACTGCATAAAAATAATTTGTTTTTAAGCCTTGATATAAACTACATTAATAAAAGGTTAAGTTCTTTGGACATATGTCTCCTTAATGACAACAAATAAATAAATAAATAACCTTTTAAGTTTATGGCTGCTATGGTTGGTTGTTTAAAAATTACGAAGTCTCCAAAAGAAAATGGAATACCCTGGGCCCAAGCAAGACGGCGGCACGTATTTCGTCTTCGTTAAGACTTGTCACAGCCGCTTCAGATCGTCGACCCTTGATGATGCCCTGTCTGACTATAACTATAATTTCTGTTTGCCAGAACAGACAAATATAGACAGCCAGTGCATTTCATTAAGAAATTTAAAACAACCAGTTATAGCATTGATAGGTTTAAAGGTGGTAGATAAAACCGCGCTATCTAGTTGTACATGGCAAAAGTTAATTCTGCACGTGCTACGTATACACAAAAAAAATATTCTGAACTCGAACCGGGACATAACGGCATGTGCAGAATTATCTTTTGCCATGTACAACTAGATGGCGTGCTTTTAGTCTAACACCTTTAAACCTATCGATGCTATGGCCGGTTGTTTCTGTGGTGGAATGGCACTGGCTGTCATTTTGTCAGTTCTGGTAAACAAAAAAATTATGTTTTTAGTTAGGATAATGATAAAATACAGGTATTTTAATCCTGTGATGCATCATGAGTAATGTGTCAAACAGCCGCTCCACCACAAATGTGTCAGACACGCTTGCCATGCGAATGTATGCGAACTCCTCTAATATTAAAAATTATTTTTCAACAATAGATGAGTGTTTATTTTTTTCACCCTCCTACAATATTATTCAATAAAAATAATCAAGTAAAAACCTTGACCTAATATGTTTTTTATTGTGTCCTCAATTTCTCCGATTAAACAAGTTTTTCCAAAGCGGAGTTTATCATATACCTCTGTTTTTTATAACAGTATAATAATTTGGCATATTATGGTCCCGTGGCGTCGTCGTTTTTATATGCGTACCGATCACTTACGGTGTGTTCTAAGTGCGAAGCGCCGTCAATGCACATTTTTGTTATATTCATTAGTATAAATAATATTCTTAGCTATTGTTCTCATGGAACAAGGGATAACTGACATAACAATTTACTATTATTTTATTTAGGACATTGAATTATACCTTTTTATGGATAATGAAAAAATGTGAATTTAGTAATTATAATTAATAAAAAAAATGCATGGGCGGAATTTATACCCAGTATAAGAGATTGGTACGCATGCAAAAACTATGACTCTAAGAGATGATAGAAAAGAGGTATATCGGTAATAATTGTTTACAAAGTTGCCGCAACTCCAATTCTAATAAAATTTGGTATAGGGGGGTTTTCTGGGGCGCTTTAAAAATCTAAACCAATTTTAAGTCGAAAACATTGTTGCGTTCTTAAGATATCCCTTATTAAAGTTACAATTTAAACTAATAATTCACTTCATTTCCTTTTTGCACAGAATTCTGATTTGCCAAACAGGACACAATATTTATTTTTTTTAAATCAAATTGTAAAAGTTTAATTTAGAAAATGCTGCAATGCAACCATGTATACATACAGTGCCATTATAGCCTGCCGGTGATTGAAAACGATTGAAAATAAAGCCATGCATTATATTGCAAAAATAGTAAAAGTTTGTAGGTTTTAAAGGTAAAATCAAATATTCTGTGTCACTTCCAAAAAGGAAGAATTTAGCAAAGATATAATTAGTTTAAATTTCAAGTTTGATGATGATCTGAAAAATAAAAACGTTTTTGTCGAAAGACTCAGATTTATGATCAGCGCCTCAAAAAAACCCCCGTATACCAAATTTGGTCAAAAATCGAGCTGCCGCAACTTTCTACAAAATTATCAAATATTTTGTGCCCATTTAAAAACAGCGGAAAACAGCAAAACAAAAATTTTTACAAAGGCAGTGCTAAGAAGGTACGAAAAACTACCTCCATTTTGTTTGTTATCTCGAAATAAATGCATAAATAAAGTTTCGTTTAATGGCAAAGAATAGCACAAAACAACCCAAAAAACTTAATATTTTTTTTTAAAGCAGTGCTGAGTAGGTACCCCGATTTTGTTTTTTTTTTTATATTTCCGAAAATAAATGCATTAATAAAGTTTCTTTTAACAGCACAGAATAGCACTTCAAACAGCACAAAAAAATTCATTTTTTTACAAAAAAGGCAGTGCTAAGTAGGTACGAAAAACTACCCTCATTTAGCTTCTTTTATATCTTTAAAATAAATACATAAATAAAGTATTTTTAACGGCACAGAATAGCACAAAAAAAATTAAAGAGGCAGTGCTAAGTATGGGGACATCATATATTGTTAGAGAATAATTGTTATTACTGGAGGAGTTCGCATAAAAATACTTTATTTGCCGGTAGTGTGTTTGACGTACTCGTGGTAGGGCGACAGCTCGACACATTACTTATGATAAATTATAGTCAGACAGGGCAACATCAAGGTGTCGACTACTGAAGCGGCTGTGACAAGTCTTAACGAAGTCGAAACACGTATCGCCGTCTCGGTCCGGCTCGGGGTATTCCATTCCGTAATTTTTAAATAACCAACCATAGAAGCTGTAAGCTTACAGGTTATTTATTTGTTTATTTACTGTCATTAGGAATGACCAAAGAACTTTACCTTTTAATAATGTATTTAAATAATTATACATGATGTTCAGTAAAGGGTGATTTTATAATGAAAATTAGAAAAAAAATTTTTATATATAAACATAATATGTCATAAACGTCTTTTAAGTTTTTTTTTATTATGGTTTTTAATTAATAACTTAACAATCAGATATTTTTCTTTATTAAATTGAAAAAAGTACCCTTTGCACCAGATGACATTTTTGGCATAAAGAAGTACATTTTTACCAGTGTTGTCAATAGGGGGTTTAACGTAAATATTTTTAAGCAAAAAATGTTACGCAACTGCATTTAAAAAAATAATAATAAATCCCCGTTATGCTTAAAAACAAATTTGATCTCTTGACTTTTTGTTTGATGTACGGTTTTTACGTAAATAAATTAAAACCATTTTTTCGTATGATCATTTTGTATTTCTAATATCAAATTCTATAGTGAAAAATGCCCTTCGTTATTTATTTTTTATTAGATACGAATTTGACCATACCGAGAAATGGTTTCCATTCATTTACGTGAAAACCGTACATCAAACAAAAAGGTCAGAAGATCAAATTTGTTCTGAACCAAACGGGTACTTTAAGAAAGATTTTTTTCTAAAAATGCAGTGGGTACCATTTTTTTCTAAAAGTATTTTCCTGAAACCCTTTATGGGCGACACTGGAAAAAATCTTGTATGCCAAAAAAATATCTTCTGGTGCAGAGATAGATTTTCTTAATTTTTTTTTAAATACCTGATTGGGTACAAATACTAAGACGTTTGGGACATATGTTTAAATGAAGTTTTCTTTCCTTATATTCATTGTAGAATTACCCCTTAAAGTTTTTCGGTTGAGTTACTGAACACCCTGTAAATATTTTTAATTTAATAAAGGCTCTTTTTTCTCAAATAATACAATAGAATTATTTTATGTCATGAACATTCTCTTTAAATCTTCAAATGTAGCACGTGCTGTGGCAAAAATTCTGCTTGTCTGGTAATACGAATTCTGAAAAACTTTAATAAAATCCTAAAGCGTTACTTTTTATCCATTTTATCGCTTTCTATAAACTTAATATGATGAGAGCTCGTGTTCCAGATGGTTGCTGAAAAACCGATGCCTCTGACCATACTTGACCTAAATTATATAAGTTTTATAATATATGTCTTGTTAAATAAATGGATATACAGTGTGTCTGCTTAAGTTCTCTAAATATAAAAACCTTTTTTATTATTTATTTTACAAAAAAAAAATTTTTTCATAAAAAGTTGTGCATGATCGAAAACGTAGTTTAGTTTCTGTGCTTTTTTACTGTTTTGACAGTCCTTAAACTTTCTTTAGATATAACATTTTAAAATAGGTATTTACAAATGTAAAAATTAATTTTTGCGTTTCATCATAAAATATGCTAAAAAACTTTTTTCTTGCAAATGACTGAGTTTGCATATTTGTCATTCTTTTATTTTTAAAAATTTTCTTTATAATAATTTTTGGATATTTAAAAAACGGGTACTTTCCTCTTAAACAGAATTCATATTTTTTGAGATACCTCGTAAGCTACTAAAAAATTATTATCTAATGATTTGGGTTGGGTTTTAGACCATGCGGACCCTTTTTCCAAGAATAACTTTTTTCGTAAAATTAATATTAAAAAGTTTCCCATATGTAAAGAACTTAGGCAGACACGCTGTAGACGTTTTGAAGGTTTTTATTAAATAATGTTTTTAAATATTTATTTTATAGGCTTTTTATTTAAATTTTGCAAACGAACATTCATTTGGACCTGTGGTCCATTAAAATAAAAAATATACAGGGTGGTGCACCACAAACGCTCTCACTAGTACAAAAACGGTATTATTTTTTAAAAATATTGTTTTATAGGGAAATGTTGGTAAATTAGAATTACAATTTAAAGTCATACAGGGTGCTTCAAAAAAAAAAGATCCATATCAAACCTATGTTTTTTTTAAACGAATCACCCTGCATATATGGTTATTTTTAGATTATAGGAATAAAAAGAAGGTAAGCTTTTAAGCAATCCCTATGCCAAAAAAAATGTCTTTAAAATATTTAAATTTTTAAAAAAATTAGGACAAAAACTAAATTTTAATATGTCCTGACCTTACTGTTAAATTTGTATATTATGGTATATTGCTAGAATATAAACTTTATCATCACCTACATTTTTTTATCAGAAATTATATAGGGTGTTCAAAAACTAGTATTTAATATAAGCTAACTTTGCGTACCAACTACTCGCTTATTTTAAATTGTATACCTAGTATTTTGTTCCATTTTTGATTTTAGGAATAATAGTAGGTTAGGTTTTTTAGGCAATTTCTATACCAAAAATGTAACGTTTTTTATTAGTTAGGATTTTTGAATTATTTATTAATACAACAAAACTTCATTTTTCGATATATGGCAACTTTTTTTATTTTAAATGGAACAACCTGTATATTTTAAAAAATCTTAAAATCTAATCTTTTCTCTAAAAAATTGTAACACAAAATTAATGGAGTTATTGACCTTAAAAACTATACTTGTAGTTTTATTGTCGTATTTTTTGTAAAGGTTATAGAGCAATTTTTCATTGTTAAATAATAAATTGAAAGATAAAGTCAATTTTTAGAGGTCAATAAATCCGTTGTTTTTTAAAACACTCATGACTTGTATTACATTTTTTAAAGGGAAAAAATGATTTTTAAAAATATACAGGGTGTTTTTTCAAAATAACAAAATGATCCCATACCGATTATTTTTGTAAAAATTACTTAAATATACTAAATATTTAAAAACGTTGCATTTTGGCCTAGAAATTGCAAAAGTAACTTACTCTATTTTTTTTATTAAATTCCAAAATTTAATAATATATAGAGGGTGTTTCATTTAAAATAATAAAATAATTTACAGTCTAAAGTTACTAATATTAAATATTAGTTTCTGGACACCCTGTATAATTTCTAGCAAAAAAATTAAAGTTAGGAATATTCTAGCAATATAACATAATATTCAAAGTTAAGCGCCATTAAGGTACAATACAGGGTGTAATTTAATGAATGGCTTAAAATACAGGTTATGGTTTATTAGGTTATTTTAGGAAAAAGATCATACAAATAAATGTCCTAAACCTGCTAACTTTTGAGATACAGAGTGTAAAAATTATTATATTATTTACATATTCTAATTATTCTTTACCCAATTTTGTGTTAATTTGCAATATTAATAATGACATTAGTTGGGGTAATTTATCGCTTACTTAGTTACATTTAATAAGTCCAGTGGCGTCTCGAGGAGGCAACTAAAGGAATATTTCAACAAAAAAACCGTACGCCACTGACTGTGTAAATGGGTATTTTTTTTGCTTTCTTTTAATTAAGCAAATAAAAATACTGCTTTTATGTATTCTTAAATTTTTTCTTTTCTTGTTTAGTTTAAGAGAAAATAAAATTCACTTAATTGCATATTTTTAGACCATAAAAAGCATTGCAGGATTTTTTTAAATTAAGTTTAATAATTTTAAGTTAGCAATTATGTTACCAAAATAATAAATACTTATTTAAATAAGGTTTATATCCAGAATAACAGTTTTCACTAAGAGAAGTGTTTTCCAAAGTTTTGTGTTTTTTTAATTTTACCACCTTGTATGTCAAAAGTTAAAACGTTTAGGACATGTGTTCATATAAACTTTTTTCTTAAATAATTTTAAATTTTCTTAATAGTACCCTGTATTTCGAAAATAAAGCATTTTTGATCATGTTTTTATTTAAAAATATGTTCTTAATTTCTTGCATTCTATACCATGTAAAGAAGAATATATCAACACAAATAACCCCAAATACATACATCTTAAACTAGAACACAGTAAAAAGCCACTTTGTAATTTTAGTTACATAATGCACACAAAACCCAAATGCAAAACAAATTAACACAAAATTTAACCGAATAAGGGCAAATGCTTAAAGTTTATGCGGCGATCTTTATGCGAGAATTCCGCGGTATAAAGTTTGAGGATGACGGTAGTTAACTTAGTTTCTCACAATAGAACTTAAGTTTAATTTATAAGGTTGGAATAACTTACGAAACACCTAAATATTCAGACAAAAAGTAATATTGTATATTTAAATTTGCAAAAAAATGTACTTGCTTTGTTGTTCTTCCTGTTTTTCAAATTGATCCATAAAAAAAAATGGCTGAAATGTAAATATTTGTTTTCCAATCTTTATGTTTAATTTTCTAAGCAGATATACTGAGTAATTCCTAACCTATACGCATAAATTTAGGTCAATTATTGCTAGGGACAAACAATAATAGTAACCCTTAAACGAAAACATGGGGTCGCACTGTAACCCCATTGAATAATATTTTAGACATATTTCTTGCAAAGTTGTCTTATATATTGCTACCTTTGAAGCTTGGCTGTTACTATAACCACAACCCGTGTTGTTGTTTGCGTAATAATAAGGACATATCTATGAAAAAGAATATTGAAGGCAAAAAAGAAAAAAAAAAGAAGAAGGATATTTCACATTGACGACTATAACTTAAGTAATATTGGAAGTGAATGTAAAGAACACGAAGAGAGAAAGAAGTTAAAGGCAGTCGAAATAGTGTATGTACTCCAACTTAAAATGAATCGTGACGATAAAGTACCCTTAGCATATTTACAACAAAGTGATTTATGAACACAGTAATTATAGATGGACCTCCAGCCCTTTTAATATACACGGACCCAGGAATATTTTTTTTCTTCCTAAACCTTATAGGAGACAAAAAATGAGTGGAGATCTTGAAAATTTTATTCTGACAACAAAATTTTGCCTAAAATTGTTACTTATAAAAACAAAAAGCTACGTAGAAATAAAATACACTTTACAAAAGCACAAGAATATAGAAGGCCACTGGACTTACTAAATGTAATTTAGTTAGTGATAAATAACCCCCTTCATGTCATTATTTATATTGCCAAAAAAACAAAACTGGGTAAAGAATTGTTGAAATATTTAGAAAAAACTATCTTTTTTTTTTTTTTGAAATTTTAACACCTTGTAGTTCAAAAACTAAGACGTTTAGGACATATGTTTATAAAAAGTTTTTTCTTATTTTCTGATTAAAAATCACTTCCCTTAAATTACTCGCATCTGTTTAGAAATACCCTGTATAAAATGTAAATAAGTGATAAATTAACCCCTTAATACTATAAATAATGTTGCCAAATTAAAACAAAATTGGGTAAAATAAGATATTAAAAAATAGATAGAACATTTGTCCATGGAAAGTTGTTTCTTTAAATGAGTTTAAATGATCACTCATTTTATTATTTTCATATGTCCTTAAAAAACACCTTGTATTATTGCCATAATTTTATTTAAAAATATAATGCTTTTTACAAGTAAGTTTTTTTATCCGCCTTCATGTAAATAACGACTGAAGATACTTAATTATACTATAAGTTTAAACATTTGCACTTTTTTTATAAACTGTAAGTTTGAAACATATTCTTTACTTAACCTTACTTGGTTTTGCCGTAAACTAACGTGGAAATTTTACTGCTGACCCATCTCTACTAATATTAGAGATTTATTGCCGAGAATGCATGTACTTGTTTTGTTAGTTGTATAGTATAAGCGGTAGGTATTCTTAGAGGCTTTTTAATTCATGCAATTTACAAGACGACTTGTTTTGAAGATATTTTCTATATACAATATGAGCCATGCGTTTTGGTTCATTGGCCATAATATTTATCTTATTTTTATTCATATTTTAGGTGTTTATCAGTAAATTTATTTATTTTTTCTTACTTTTTTCATTTATTTACTATGTAATAAAAAACATTTAAAGAATATTAAGATTTTCAACAAATATCAACAATTTACTTACCCTTCTGGTTTCTAAAAGAAATAATGAAAATTGCCGAGGGGTACCTTACTCGTGTTGTAACACGCGCTTAAATATATTTTTAATTGTTTCTTAAAGCCTACTTAACGAATGGGGAAAACAGTTCAAATTCAAACATATCAAAAAATCCTATATACATAATAATAACACTATGGTAAGAACTAAATAATTAATATTAATTTTTAAATCTTGGTGGCCACAAGTGGTATATCTACCCTAATTCGCGCTAGGTATATCTCACAGTCTCAGGTTTAGCGCTGCGCAGGTAGCTATATAAATAGAAAGATAGAATCCGCCTCGTTTGTAGAAGCCACCAACGTCATCAGTATCTGCGCGAAATTTCCTATTACTCCGTCGACCTATATATTTTTTATGAATGTATGGTAATGTTAAAGCAAAATTGCAGAAAAAGAAAATATTTTATTAACACGTTTTTATTAGCTCCACTTGTATGTGTATGTATGTTTGTGTGTAACCTTTATTTTGTTTACTAAACATTTTTTTTTTTTTATTAACGAGCTGTCCCAATTCTATTTATACATAAAATAACATACTTTGCCCCTGTACAGGATACAAAAATAAACCAAGATACTAAAGTTAAAAATGCCTATTTGTATACACAAATTGTATTAATTTATTAATAATAATATTACTTGTACTGTATAAGCAATGGGTAAAGGTATATTGGGCAGTAAAGCAAACAAACAAAGGGTGTACGTAAATCATTCAATCCGAATCCGTCTTTTTTCCTCAAATTGCCTATGTGTTATTTTATTTAGCTGATCCAGTACATTATTGCTGTCTCTATTTTCTTGTTGATAGTACTATCAGAAACCAAAAGTAGACATTTTTTTTGTTAATATGCCGAGATACTCTCTGTAACCGAACTAAATATCTCATGCAGTAGCAACGCCAGCTTTTTGGTTTAGGGGTTGCAAAGGGGAAGGGCAAATATTTTTAGGGGTGGCCAGAAGTTTTTTTTTTTATTTGTTAAGGTATAAAACTTTTGAAGAGCAAAGAAAGGTTCTCACTGCTACAATTTTACTCAAATGATGTTTGAGCTGACAGAAGGTCAGAGGCCCACCCACTATCGAACAGGGGTGGCCCGGGCCACCCCTTCTCCCCCCTTCTGACGTCGCCACTGGTCTCATGACCATGTTTTTAATATTTGACCGTATGTGTCACTTCAAGCATGATTTTGGATTTTTAACACGTTTTTTTCTACATACTACCGCAACCTATATTTTACTAAATAGTACCTACCAACAAATACCTAATTAAAAAGAGGGAAAAATATGCATTTTTTTTATTCTTAAAACAATATTGAATTAAAAATCCAAGTAGCTAATATTGTGAAAAACTGTGGCTGTATTCTTCGTACATCACTCGATCAATTTTTTTTACAATAATTTCTACCAGTAGTTTTCGTTTATTATTGTTTTAAGAATATTTTAAAGATAATTTTAAACTTTTTATTTTAATGTGCTTTAAAAGCGTCCTTTTAGTTATTTTTAAATATAATTTATCAATTTGTATATCTGTCTTAAAATAAAAGTCTAATTTTTAAACATTTACGAACGAACTACTACTTTGTTTTTTTTATTAAACTGTCTTAAAAAAGTTATTAACTTTTACAGTAAAAATAAACTTCGTTATTTATTTATTCTTTAATTAAATAGGAGTTTGACCATGCCTATTTATTAACCCGAAAATCGTACTACAAACAAAAAAGTTAAGTGATCAAATTTGTTGTAAACTAAACGGGGATTTAAAAAAGATTTTTATTTTAGAAAATTGCAGTGACGTACCATTTTCCTTTTAAAAATATTTACCCTAATCGCGGCATGGGCGACACTAGTAATTTTTTCTTGCATGTTAAACAATGTGTTCTGGTACAAAAGTTGTGCCTACCAAAATTTTTAAAAATATCTGAGTAGGTTTGAAAGCTATTATAAAAACAATACCTATTTTTTTTTTTTTAATACCCCGTAGTTCAAAAGCTATGGTGTTCAGAACACATCTTTATATTTTTTTCTAATTGTCATTGTAAAATCACCCCTTAAAGTTTGTTGGTTAAGTTACTCGACACCATGTATAGCTGACGCAGTCAGTTAAAACTTTAAATTGCGCCAGCAATAACTTATCCTAGGATTTTTAAAGCCATATACCATTGGATTCGTAATTAAAAAATCTATATTACTGTGTTTGTTTTTTTACAAATATCAGTAAATACATTCCTTTAAGTTACTTGTTAACACCTGCAGGTATTATGCCCAAGGAAAAGGTAACCAACCGTGCTGTGGCATTTATCTACATACTATAAACTTACCATTAAAATATTGTAAAAATAAAAGTGTGTTATCCTGTCAAAAATTTTAATTAGGTATACCATTGTTAATTACACTATATCAGTCATGGATATGGTTTCCCAACCCACTACAATTTTATTTATTACATTTATAAAAAAAAAAACACTTTGTTTGAAAATGTTAGTTCTGGCTAGTTAGGTTAGTTAAATTTATTAGCGGACTTATTTATACAAAGCATATCTGTTTACATATTTATTTATATTATTATTTTAATCTTAAATTTTTTTAATTTAAAATAAGTTAATTTATCGCTCCTGGGCACTATATTTTATTTTAAGCTTGATATTTTTACTCTTTGCCATAATCTGGATATTAAAAAAGAAAACAAAAGTTTTTTTCTTTAAAATGTATTTATTTTAAAGTTAACAAAATAAACTAAACTGGTAAATAGTTAAAAACATAGTGCAGTTAGAACTTTTAAGGGCTTTACCAAATATAATAAAAAAGGTTGTTTTTTGAAGTTTAGTAACTTTTTAAATGAAATAAACCATTAAAACCGATTATCTTTAATTTGGGGGTCCAGCGTGGGATGGTGGTGGACCAACATGAGAAGATGGTGGTGGACCAACATAAGATGGTAGAGGACCAGGAGGGCCGGTATGAGTACCACCAGGGGGCATGGATCTTCATGATGTGGCCCCTTGTGATGTGGTGGTGAGCCATGACGATGGTGATGATGTCCACCACCTGCTACGACATTGACAATATCCCCTACTCCATGAAGAGTACCGCCAACAATTTGTCCGGCACCATGAAGTACACCACCAACTGCTGTTCCAACTCCGCCCACAACAGCACCTAAACATATAAAAAAGTATTTTATTAACTGATGAACGGTTTTTGCATAAAAAATAATTTTTTGGCATGATCATTTCGTATTGCTAATACCAAATTCCACAGTAAAAATAACCTTTGTTATTTATTCTTTAATTAGATAGGGATTTAAACATGCCAAGAAATAATTTCTATTTAGGCACGCGAAAACCGTTACATCAAACAAGAGCAAGCTTGAAGAGTTGTTTATAAAACCAAACGGAGATTTAAAAAAATGTTTTTATTTTAGAAGAATACAGTAGCGTACCAATTTTTCTTCCAAACATATTTGCCCCTCAAGCCCCTTATGGGACGACTACTGGCAAAAGTCAGTTAGTTGAAAGTATTGTTTTATTTGGCAGACCTCAATTTGGCCAGAAAAAGTAAAAATTTGCTGTTTTCCTATGGTATTTATATGAAAATCATCGGATCTTTGCTGTAAAATCGTTTGTCCTGACGCAGTCCATTGTGCAAACTAAGAGAAGTTTTCGACGTGAATTTAATTTGCTAGTGCGTGCTGACGTTTTAACAAGGAATGCATTTTTAAGATGCGGAAGAAATTTTAACGAAACGGTAAGTGTGCTTTCTAAATTTCAGTCATACTTGTAGAGTTCGTACATTAGTAATTATTGAAAGAGTCAGGATGGCCGTTAAACAAAGTCCACAACGTTCTTACGTTCAACAATCGGCTGCACGGCGAATTTCAGAGCAAAGTTTACGACGAATCTTACCTAATGACTTAAAATTTCATTCGTATAGGATAAAGATAGTCCAGAGGCTGACCCCTAATGATAAAAATAAATGTATCAAATTCTGCAGGAAATTTTTGGAAAATTTGAACAAGATTGAAGCAATTTTTGACAAGCTAATCATAACTGACAGAGCTTACTTTCATCTTATTAGGTACGTTAATAAACAAAACTTACTCTACTGGACAAAACAGAACCCAAGAGAGTTGCATGCAAAACCAATTCATGATCAAAAGGTAACAGTTTGGTGCGAAGTTTCCGCATTTGATGTGACCGGGCCATACTTTTTTGAAGAAAACAACCAACCCGTCACTGTTAATTCAGCTTGGTATGTTGAGCTGTTCGAATCCTTTTTAACCCCTAAGCTCCAGAAAAGAATCAAGGTAATGTCTGGTTTTAACAGGATGGCACCACAGCGCATACATCAGAAAGGATTCTTGCTGTTTTACAGCGCATGTTTCCGAATTGCTTAATTTTAAGGTCTGGGGACATTGTATGGCTCGCGAGGTCGCCAGATATAACGGTACCCAATTTTTTCTCTGGGGATATCTAAAGCCTAAAGTATTTTTATCGGTCCCCAAACACTTTCTTAACTTAAAGAAATCATTTGTAAATAGATACATTCAATAAACATAAAAGTAGATTCACTCACGCGTGTTATGCGCCATTTCTACTCGAATTTGCAGTTGTACATTGAAGAAGGAGGTGGTCATCTTAAGAATGTGACTTTTGTAAACTTAAAGTGTTTCAATTAATTTCCAGATTTTAATTTTTGGTTTTAGTAACAATAATTGAAATATATTTTTGAGGAGCTTGAAATATTCACCAGAGAACCTCTCCCCAGACCGGTTTCGCCTACCTCTCAGGACTTGTCAGTAAAATTGTATGTAATAATTTTAATGCGGCATCGACGGTAGTTTTTATATCCTTCCGTAGGGCAATGATGGTTTCCATATAAGGGTACCCTTTTTTCTGTATTAGTTTCAACTGGATTCGAGAATTTTTTACCAAAATTACCCTATTAAAATGGTGTCTATTTAAAAACCGGGGTAATCGAATAAAATAAACTTACCTAATATGGTGTGAGGATGACGACGATGCGGTGATGGAGATCTACGAGGATGATGCATTTGAAAATTACCTACTTTTAACAAATTTTACTATATAACATATAACTTTTAATTCCTTATCGGTATACAGCTAAAATATAACTTATAAAACATCTGTATGTTTTTTATTTATCTAATCAAATCTACTTATAAATTATTTTTAATGTAAGTTTCCTTGTAACACTTACCTTTTATTTGTTTTTCTGTTTAAAATAATTTTTGATTGCATTTAATCAAAAAACACTTTTAGTCATTTTACAGCAGGGTCGGTCTTTAATTATTGTTTCTATAACAAAGAATTCATTTTAATTACATCAAGCCGCCCCTTTAATTTTGGTATTTAAATACTTTAAAAAATTCTTAAGTACCTACGTTAATTATGTATTTTAAGGGGACCTTTTTTTGTGTCAAAACTTATTTGTTAAGGGTTATGCCCTCTCTTTATGAACATCAACGCCAAAAAGTTTCACTGCGAAAAAGGGTGGGAAAAGTAATTCCTCATCTTAAATAACTTTAAATTCTTGTTTTAAAGGTCTTTAGTTTTTTTAAGTCGGTTTAGTAGTTTCCAAAATACCTTACTTCAAATACCGGAGTTCCTAGTCGGTAGCTTACTTCTAATTTTTTTAAATATCTGAAATATTAAAATAAAATTTGGTACATAGATATATCACATAAATATGCATTGGTTTAGTAATTCTGTTGTTTGGTATTAATTCCAGTTAAGGCTTAAATGATATTAACTTTCTAATTTAAAGAAGGGGATATTTGGCATATTTTTACTAATTTAAATAGAAAATGACATACCGACTACAATAACATTGCATTTGCATTTATGCCACTCTACATTAAAAACTAAAAATAAAAAAATAAAGGTAGTTAGTGGTAGTGTCGAATACTGAAAATCCATATTCAAATTAGTATTAAAAACTCATAATATTAAAGTCCGAAAATTAATCATGTGAAATTTGAAGTTTCAAACAAGTCGACTGGTATATTTGAAACATAATTAGACCTCCTTGCATTACTATGGAAAACCTTGGAAATTATTTAGTATCTGACAGTTTAATTTTGTAATTTAAAAAACTAAAAGTAAAAAGGTAAAGTTAAAAAAGATCGCTTGGTAGTTATTTTAAATATTATAAAATTAAAAAATATCTGACTGGACTACCAACATAGGGAAAATTTAAGTTTTGTATAATAAAACATTCAATAATTAAATATTTACCTTTACTCAGGTAAATGCCTGGGAAAAAGTTTCTTATTTTTTCCTACGGAAAAAAAAGTAATTTTATAAAAAGTCACATTTATTACCAGTTAACCGGAACCGGAAAAAAAAGTTCCCACTCGGCATTCCAATAATGAAAAAAAAATTAAAGCTTATAAAAAAACCTAACCCAATAAAAACCAAACCAAATTTTTGCACTATCTCTTAGGAGCAAAAAAACAAAGGTCCCCAGCTATTTTCTTAATTTTCTGTTTTTTTCCTCACAGCATTCTAAAATTTCAAATCAATAAATAATTACAATTTCAGTATTCGATTACTGCAATCCGCATTTCGGTATTCGAGTACCCGCTGCGCCAGCCAGTATTCCAATACCCAAAAATTTTATTTGTCGAATACTAATAAAATATTTGAATACAGAATCCCAAATACGCACCGAAAAAGTATTTTGACGAACACCGAATACCAAGCACACAAATCTATTCCAATGCCGGCCCAGTGTATTCTGAATACTATTCAGAATACTGAATATTCGAATACGACCCAACTTTACCAGCCTCTCTAAACCAGTTTATACAGGGTGTTTTTAAGCAAACGCAAAAAAAATTGACGGTGATTTTTCACCAAGAAATAAGAAAAACAAATCGTATAAACATACGTCTTTACCGTCTTGGTTTTTGAACTACGGGGTGTTATTTTTTTTATAAAAATATGTGTTTTTTTATAATACCTTTTATACCCATTAAGATATTTTAAAAACATTTAAAAGACGCACCCTTTGCACCAAAAGACAGTTTTTGGAATACAAGAAAAAAATATATTTTACCAGTGTCGTCCATGAGGGCTTTAAGGTAAATATATTTTAAGAAAAAAATGGTACGTCACTGTATTTTTCTTAAACACTCTTTTTTTAAATCCCTATTTAGTTTATAACAAATTTGGTCCCTTGACTTTTTTTTGTTTGATGTACGGTTTTTGCGTGAATAAATAAAAATCATTGTTCTGCATAGTCAAATTTTTATCTAATTAGAGAATAAATTAAACAAACATTATTTTTTTAATGTAGAATTTTATATAGGGAATACAAACTGACTATGCCAAAAAATGGATGTTATTGATGTACGCAAAAACCGTACATCAAACAAAAACAGTGAAGAGATCAGATTTGTTTTAAAATAAATGGGGATTAAAAATATATATATTTAAAAAAAATGCAGTGGCGTACTATTCTTCAAAAAAAAAAAGAAAAAAATTACCCTAAACCCCTCATGGACGACACGTACAAACTATTTTTTTCTTGCATGCCAAAAAATGTCTTCTGGTGCAAAGGGTGCGTCTCTTAAATTTTTAAAACTATAAATATGGGTATAAAAGGTATTATAAAACAAACCGTTTAGGACATATGTTCATATAATTTTTTTCTTATTTTTTGGTGGAAAATCACCTCCTAAAATGTTTTACATTTGTTTAGAAACACCCTGTATACATTAAAAAGAGCAGCCAGCGACAGCCTTTTTCGCTCAGGAATATTGGAGCCAGGCGTTTTAAAAAAATAAGTTCCTTTTTTCCTGCATAAAGATCACATACAGCGCTTACATTTTCCACTCTACGCTGGCCGCTTACGCTTATGTATCGTGGCCGAGGCCTTAGGAACGCTATTTTTTCTTCGAGCGTAAGGAAAACATAAAAACAAAATTTTATATTTTGTTTTTTTATTTTAACACAATTTATGCTAATAACCTAGTGGTACCTATTATTATTATTTTTGGTAAATGTAAAAGTTTTAGCATTTTGCAGGGTAATAGCGGATTTTGTTTTGTTGTTGTAAAAATGTTGGTGTCTTGGAAATTTGTTTCTTTCACCTTGTAGGTTGTTTTGCAGCAAAAATTTCTTTTAAACATAAAGTGCAAGGAAATCCTTTATTGCGACTCGGCATATTTGTTTTAAATTTTTTGTACTTTTCCACCCTAGTGCAAAAAGTATTGCGAAAAAGTGGCTCATTTAGAACTTAAAAGTGTGCAGAGATTGTTTTTAAAAAATACCCAGATATATTTTTTAGGGTTAAAATAAAAATTATTAAAAAATATAATAACAAATAAAAAAATATATTACTTTAAGTTATCGTTCTGTTTTTATAGTCTTCTATTTTTATCCGTTACCCATTTAGAACTCATTCTATGTAGAGTGAATTTGTTTCGATGTTTAGTACAGGGATCTCAGAAACTAATCAGCTACAGAGACGGTTAAATGGAGAAAGAATAATATTTTTGGAGACTAGCTTAAATCCCTTTTTGTTTTGTCCAAAAAATCATGGTTTCCAAATATTTAAAAAAAAAAACGATTTTCCAAAACTTGTCTTCCTTTATAGCTCACTTAATATTTAAAATAGAAAAAATGTGTAGAGAAAAGAGTTGTAAATCATTATCTTCCTAATAGAAAGGTGTAATTTGATATTTAATGTTGTATTCCCTTATTGAGCTACGACATAAACTTGCATATTTTTCATTGAACCCCATAATTGGCTATAACATTTAAAAAAAAAAGCCTTTTTATAGGCTTTTTAATTTGGTTTAACAACATATCCTTAAAATAGTAAAAAACACCTAGTTTTGAGCATTCTAATTTTTAAATTTGTGTGTTTTTTTTAGTTGGCCGCGTAACAAGTAAACCATTATTGTTGAAATTTTCCTTTATCTTTTGACAGCCTTTCCAATGAATATTTTAACTCTGATATGCTTGTAAAACTTAGTTCATGTAACAATAATTATTTAAGATTATAACGTATAGGCGTTGTGTTCAAAAGGCAACAAATTTTGTTTTGAAAAGATAGGTATTGCATTAGTATAGGCAATAATAGTAAAATTTTCAATAATTCTTTAAATACCAATGGTTCTCGTTCTTTACTTAATTTAATTTAATGCACTATTTTAATTACTGAAGTAGTTAATTTAAAAGTCAAAAGTATTTTTACTTGTAGTTTTTGTAAATTATTTTAAACAAGTTAGTTTGGTTTTTAAAATGTAATATAGTTAGTTGTTAGGACTAAAAAACAAATTTAAAGATAGTTCTGTTAAAAACTACGTTATTGTTCATTTAAAGCATATTTTGGTATAATTCTATTATAAGCCTATAATAAAGCCTTTTTAAGAATGTCATAGCCAACTATGGTTTACATTTTTAAATAATTTAAAAAGTTTATGTCGTAGCTCAAAAACGGTGTACTAAATTAAATATAGGGTTTTACCTTTCTATTAAAGAGACAATTATTATCCAAACGTAAGTTTTCTATTTACACTTTTTTCTATTTCCAATAATACCTAAGCTTGAGAAAAGAAAATAGGTTTTAAACTACTCAGTAGGTAAACCATGATTTTTTAGACGAAACAAGAAGTATTTTAAACTATGCCATAACAACTACAATTCTTTTCCCCTTTAACCTTCGCTGTAACCGCAGAGAGAGATCCCGGTACAAAAGATAAAAAAAACTTCTCACCCTGTTTAGGGGCATCTATCACCCCAAATAAAATTATAAATACCGTACTTTAGATAAGATCAAATCATTTCATAAAAATATAGACATTCTGTGGAGTAAAAGTCAATTTTAAAAATAAATCTTATCTTATCTAATATACTTCAAGTCCTATTTCCAATAACTGATTTTATTTTATACATGCAAAATATTTACGACATTTTAAATTAAATTAGGTTATTAGCAATTCCTAATATAACAAAATAATAAAAATGGTTTATCTCTAGTTTAACATAAATTTGCTACTATTTAAAAATAATAATTATTTTATTAAAATATTAAGTTATTACTGGTAGAAGCAATTTATTTTGATTTTGTTAGACACCTTCGTTATGTTGATATTTTTAGCTTTTTTAAGCTCTTTACCAAAAAAATACCAAAAAAATAAAATTAAATTAAGCTTTTCTAAATAATAAATATTACTGAAGCCGCCTTACAAATTACTTTTATTTTACGTTTAAAAATAAAAATAACCTAATATTTTCCGGCCATGTAAAAACGAAAATTATTTTACTTAAAATATTAATAGATAAAACATACAAAATTGCTTTAGACAAATAAAGCAAATACTCTATAGCTTTTGCTTAAGTTTATTCAGCTGACCCATGGTCGACAATAATGCGCTTTAGCGGATTTTTTTTTGAAAAACCAAGCAAGCTACGTAAAAATATAAAAAGAAAAAGCTGTATTTTAGGTGTCTCATTAATAATTTTTTTTTATAAAAGTTGGAAAAAATCAGTGGTGGACATTTTTTGTCAATATTATTAACTAAACTGCGTCTCACGCCGCCACTGGTCCTAATAAATAAAATTAGTTTAGCACTTAGTTACCATTTTTTTTATTTAAATGCTACAGCCAAATTACATGAAAATCGGATTCGGCATATTTAAAATATTTTTAAAAAACCGATCCTATTTCTAAAGTTTAACACTGTGTATTTTAGAAACAAAGCATTTCCAGACTTTTATGGAAATAACTTTTTTAAAAATTAAATTGGCTCAGAAATATACCCTTTAATTCTCTTACAACAATTAAAAAACACCCTTTATATGATAGGTTTTGTTACTAAAAAAAAATATTGGTCTTGAGGTTAAAAAATAAAAAGCCATTTAGTCCGAAATAATGTTTGTGGAGCAAGTGACCAAATATCTGGATCTTAGGGCAGTAAAATATTCGGTTGCTGGGAAAGGTACCTTACATTTCGCATTATTTAATGACAAAAATCTAACTAACTGATGACTTCTGGCAACAAAATAGTTGTGTACTATGCATTTGCGTGTCCCAGGATAGGTGTTACAAGAGGACAAATGGACCAAAAATTTTAGAATTTTAAAATAAAATTTTGAGAAAACTGGTCGCTTGGTCCAAAACTAATAAATCTAAATTTTACTTCAACCGGTATTACACAGGGCGAGTTATAACTAAAAATATGAAAAATGACCAGAAACTAACTACTTTTATTTTTAAAAATGAAACAAAATTTAAATATAAGTAAATATTGTAGAGAATTGAATTTTATATCAAAATTTAAAGTTAAACCATGAGAGTTAAAAAAAGTGTAATTATCATTTTTTTAATTACCCATTACAACTTAAATAATGAGCAAGAGAAAGCAAAATTTAAAAGAAAATTTTTAATTATTTTAAATATATTTTTTTTTAATTTGAAGCCTTAAGCCAAGTATTTTTAAAATATTAATGAATAATGTAAAAAATTGCCAAAAAATAAATATACTTTTTTTACTTTAATTTTTTAACTGTAAATTTTTACAGAAAATTTAATTTGCTACAGCATTTACTTATAAAATTTTGTCCTATATTTAAAAGTAAAGGTATTAACTCCTGGCATTTTTTTATATTTTTAGTTATAACTCGCCTTGTATATTACCAATTGAAGTAAAATTTTGTATTTATCAGTTTTGGACCATGCGACCAGTTTTCACAAAAGGACGTTTTAAAATTCCAAAATGTTCAGTCCATTTGTCCTCTTGTAACACCTCCTGGGACAGACTGTATGGTCGTTATACATATCTTTCTCACAGTTGCCACAAAACACAATTAATAGCTTTTACTTAAATAAGTTAATTGTTCGAAAATGATTTTTCTTGAATTTGCATTAGCTACCCATACAGTCTAATTATTTTCAGTTCAGAATAATTTATTTTCATATGTGTATCCACAATTTTTTATCTGGTCTGATACATACCCATTAAGGTATTTATTTTTCAATTTCAATATTCGTCAAAATAAAATTTTGAGTGTAAACAGCCCAAGTAACACTTAACAGTCTCACTTGGGGCAGGGGTGTCAGCGGGTCAGTAACCCCATCGTAGATTTTCTTTGCTATTACTTTTTAGATTTTAATTTTTTTTTAATATCGTTTTATGACTTTTATACTTTTTATTTAGAAGTGTTTACATGCTAAAATCAAAAGCTTATTGCAAATAGTGCTGGCTTTATAGGCGTGTTAAAGATAGGTTGCATGGAAGTATCGCTCACCAATAAAGTGTTAGCAACTAACAGCTATAAAAATATACATAAACAGTAAATAACTAAAAAGAACTTGCAGTAGTTATTACTATATTTAAAATTATTCCATAAAACATAGAGCCATCTGCCCAAAAATGGCACGTTTTTTTACTCCGTGGCGTTACAACCCTATGTGGGTTTTACCCGACTTGACAACACGCCTTTACTCTTTTTGTCTTCTGCTTTTTCCAACCAATTTGTTTTACCCAGGGTAGGGTTTCTTTCCATACCAGTCTTACTATTTTTTTATCTTTGGACACTCCACGAAGGCTGAAAGCCTAAATACTAACGTACCGTGGGTGTCTTAAGCAGGGTAAGAGGAAGTTTGTTAGCACGGGACTTAAAAACTTGAAGATTTGGGGGAAGGAAAGACCTCCACTGGCAGTAGGTTCCACAATCTAGAAACTCTAGGGATAAAAGAACGAACGAAATGGAAAGTTCGGGGCCTGTCCAATTGAACCGTAAAAGGATGCATACGCGCGGCACCACGAGTTTCTCTGTTGGGAGCTGCAAGAGGAGGGACTATACTGGATAATTCGTCGGAGCAGAAGTAAAAGTATCTATAGAAGAGCGATAGATCTCCCACAGCTCGACGATGGGCAAGGAAGTCTTTGAGAAAGTAAAGGATCATTAATAAGACGAACAGCCCTTCTTTAAATGGCATCAAGAATGCTGAGGGTTGTAGGGGATGCCATTCCCCAGACATGAGAACAATATTCCAAAGGGGGTTGAATTTGGGATACATACAAAGTGTATAAATTGGAAGGAGAAAAATACTTTTTGGCTCGGAAAAGAAATCCAAGCTTTTTGAAGCCGCGGTGGCAATAGATACAATGTGTTTATGCCAGTTAAGGTTATTCTCAAATGTGACGCCCACAAGGTTAAATGTGTCCCCGCTCTGCAAAACCTGGCCACTCATAAGCAAAGGATGAGTGTTTGATGATTTTTTCGCGACAAGGAACATGATTGTGTTTTGGATGCATTAAATTGAACGAGAATTTGGCGCCCCAATCCACAATTACTATTCTTTCGTCCAAATGTCTTCTAAGGTGGCCTGCCCACTGGAGTCTTCTGGACTTTTATTTCTTCTATTATGTTGGCGTCTGCGTATAGTTATTTTAATTTTTTGTTGGTTTTAATCCTATATTGATATCGTTTCGTTTTCCATTAAGCATTGGCTCAAATATCTTCTTTTTCCCACACCCGTTGTCGCTCCTCGTTTGCCTTTGTCATCGTCCATGTCTCACTGCTCTATATGACTACGGTCTTATAACTGTTTTGTGCGTATCTTTGTTCATCTTGTTAGTTGTTGTGATTTTATAATATCTTGAAAAGCGTAAAGGCCTTTGTTTCCAGCTTAAATCTTATTGTTTATTTCCTGTGATCCATTACTATCCTTGGTATTGTTGTTTCATGATACTTAATCTCTTTGACACGTTCAAAGTTAAAGTGGTTAATGGTGATGTTTTGTTTGTTCCTTGTCGAATCTAATGAAAAATTTCATTATTTTTATTTTACTATTTTCTATCAGATTGACATTGTCTGCAAGTACCAGCAGTAAAAATGGTCCCTTTTTTAAATAAAACTTTTAAAAACGTATTAACAATAGATTTATAAGGAAAATTGCGAAAGGGTGAAGGGTAATTTCAAGTAGGGGGTAGTTAGGAATTTGTATTCATTGTTTTATTAATAATAAAAAAAAAGGTTCTAACCGTATTTTATTCATAACTTACCTAATTTTTATGCTAGCGACATTTTTTTAACAAAGAGAGTTCGGGTTATGTACTTTAAAAAAGATATTATATATTTCTCGAATAATGCAGCATTTTTCCATTATTTGACTTTGAATCTATCAAATGTTGTACTTGACGAGAAAAGCTAACCAATTACACGCCGTATCTCGGTTTGTATTGGTCGTACAAAACTTATAACCAAAAGATTTTATTTATGTTTTAAATGTAACAATTTTGCTATCCACAGAAAAACGCATAAAAATCCCGATTTTTTGTCTTAACATCACTTTTCTAATCGATTTTTCTGGTTAAAATATAATAAAAAATGGTTTCCTTCGAGATGGGGTGGCAACCACCCCCAAAGTTTTAAAGCCATTTGGTGCGATATAGATTTGGATCCTTAAGCTATATCCTACCTTCTGTTAAAATTTCAATTTAATTCAGTCAGAACTTAACAATTTTAATGTATAACCTTTTATTAAGCTTAATTTCTTGTACTATTTACATTGTGACAATTTTTGTATTATTCTAATAACCCAATTTATTACAACTGCTTAAAGAGGGATTTAATTTTAAAAGCTTGCTTACTTTCCAGATTAACCGTAATATTTTATTATTTAATCACAAAAACCCACCAACCTAAACTTTGCCTTCAACCATAAGAAACTTACCCCGTGACGGTAATAAATTTTCGGGCTGCCTGTTTTACAAAGTTTTACTCGAGTTATTTTGCTTATTGTATGTTGTAAAAGTTCGAGGATGTATGGAGTAGCAAGCAGAAGTTAGTTTAGAAATAAATATAGCTTTGCCAGTCCGCAGCTTCCACTGTTTGCAAGAGAGAATTTGTATTAAACTGTTGCTAGAAAAGTTCAGCAATAAAACACGTAATATGAAATTCGCAAACTTTTTTTTAAAAAAGTAGGTAAATGCTGCAGCTTAAAAAATGGATGATCTAATAGTCTAGTCAACAATCTCAAAAACGTAAAAATAAAAATAAAGCTTCTAATAGTTATTTATATAACAAGTTCATAAAGTGATACTTATTCTTACGAATGGGAAGTTTAATAGCACGAGCTGTCAGGCAAGTGCGGCAATTCCATGAGTAAAAAAAAAGACACTTTATGCATCTGTTACATACTAAATTCTTTCCACAACCGTATAAATTTTTTCTAAAATACCATTTTATACATGTTTCATTTATCTAAATTTTTAATTTTAATTTTTGCAGCGCAGCCATTATATTGCAACAAAAGATCATAGCCTTCTTATTTTTAAGAGACAATTATTCTCTTCATACCTATGCATTTATTATATAATTTCAGAAAATTGTATGTACTTACTTTTTGTAGAAACAAAACTTAAACAGTAAATTTTTTTAATTTCTTAGTCATCCAAATTCAATATTACTAATAATTTTTAATAATTTCTATTAATTTTATTTAAAAGCTGTCAAATTTTAAAACTAGTGACACCTGAACTAAAAGAAATAATGACGAAATCAAAGATAACTTGACCGTTTGGTTCAGTTAATGTCGCGTTTACTGTTACATTGCATTAAAACAAAGTTAGCAGTAAAACAAAACACTAATTCAAAGTGTGAAAAAAAGCTTTAAAGTGTTAAAAAAGTTACTTTTTTAACACCTTATGTAGTGTACCAGAATAAAGTACTTTAACTTTATGTTAACGATTAAAAACTGCATTTTTTTTTAACGGTCGTTGAAAAAAA
The DNA here is from genome assembly GCA_014170235.1 of Listronotus bonariensis. Classification (NCBI taxonomy): domain Eukaryota; kingdom Metazoa; phylum Arthropoda; class Insecta; order Coleoptera; family Curculionidae; genus Listronotus; species Listronotus bonariensis. Next base: position 80,536 of record JACEGR010001169.1, read on the forward strand.
TCTGTATGTGTAATAGCTTATTTAATACGAACAGCCGTGTAAAAATGTTTTTAAGGGGTTATTACCACTTTAAAAATTAAGGTTGTTATAACCAAAATAATAATAATAAAAAAAGTTAAATTTTTTCAAATGACCGTTTAAAATTGTAACGTTTAGGGTATTTAAAAATAATCCTAAAGAGAAAAAAAAAATATCATTAAAAATGTCCTGACTTTCGTAACTTTATCTACATTATTTATATTTTTTTTTACGGTAAAAATGGAGCTCTGCGAGGTCCTTCGGGCATAGAGGTGCCGTCTAAAAAGACGGTATGTTACTTATAATTCTTTTTTAATACTATTCCATAACAATTTAATTTTTTTAATTATTGCATAATCCAGACACTTACACGCCAAAAACCTCAGTGAAAAAAAAAATATGCGGTATTTGTCTAGAAAGTGGGAGCAACTCCAATTTTGACAAAATTTGCCATATGGGGGTTTTTAGGGGCGCTGACTACGAATCTTAAAAAAATTCTTGGAAATGTTCCCGAGATACCGATCATCAAAGTGGAAAATTAAAATAATCCTATTTTTAATATATTTCCCTTTCTTTTGCACACAATTCTTGATATTTGGCTTAATATTTGATTGTCACTTTTTAAATTCCCAATTCTACATATTTTACCACTTTTTTAAATTAAATTGCATAGCTTCACTTTCAATAATTTTCAATTATGGTGAATGAGTCGGAACAGTTTAGTTTCTGGCTTTCTGCGTTTTATAAGGAAACCATCGCAACCTATTTGATAATTCGTGTAAAATATACAGAAAACGGGGTTTTAAAAGATAAAATCAAATATTGTGGGCCACTTTAGCTTTAAATCAAGAATTGGGTGCAAAAAGAAGGGGAAGTATAGTAAAAAAATTAGTTTGACTTTTCACTTTGATGATGGATATCTCGGGAATGAAACGTTTTCTAAAAAAATCTTTTAGATTCGTGATCGGCGCCCCAAAAAAACCATATGCCAAATTTCGTTAAAATCGGAGTTGCTCTCACTTTCTAGACAATTACCAATTATTGAGCCAATTTCTAAAAGTAACACCTTTGTTACCTATTTTTTTAAATTAGTGCCGTTATCAATTACGGCATAAAAGTATACATAATTGACCTGATTTTTTTGCATCGTGTAGTACTTATTACAGAAATTAAAAAAATTTATATTGTTGTTAATTGATTTTTTAAAATTACCATTATTTAATTAATATCCTTTGTTTTGAAAATTAAAAAAAATATATATAATTAAGGTAATATCGGTAATTACCAGGTCATGCATAATTGTAAGGTAGTACAGGTTTAAATGGATACAAGACTATATAGGGTGTAATTTAATTGATGGCGAAATATACAGGGTATGATTTCTTAACTTATTTTAAAAAGAAAAGTTTATATGAACATTTGTCCTAAACGTCTTAACTTTTGAGATACAGGATGTTGAAATTTTAAAAAACCAAAAAATGTTCAAAACACTTATTTTAGTAAAAACTATTATACTGGATACGAAACTTATTTAAATAAATATTTATTATTTTTGTTACATAATTGTTTATTAAAAATTTTAAAACCTAATTTTTAAAAGAAAAACATCCCGCAATGCTTTTTTATGGTCTAGGAATCTCGAATTAAGTGAATTTTATTATTTTTCTCTTAAAATAAGCTACGAAAAAAGAAAATAGGAGACATAAAAGCAATTTTTATTAGCCTAACATCAAGAAAGCACAAAAATTGTATATACATTTACACAGTCAGTGGCATACCGTTTTTTTTTTTTTTAATGTTACTTCAATTGCCTGTCGAGACGCCAGTGGACTATTTAAATTTAATTAAGTTAGTGATAAATTTTCCATTTAATGTCAATAATATTATTGTCAAATTAAAATAAAATTGGGTAAAGAATAGTAAGGATGCTTAAAAAAATAGATTTTTTCTTTTAAATTTTAACACTTTATATCTTTAAAGTTAAAAGGATTAGGACATATTTTTATATAAACTTTTCTTTCCAAAATAAGCTAAGGAATTATACCCTGTATTTTTAGCCATCAATTAAATGACACCCTGTGTTTTATTTAATTTACGCTTTATTTATTTATATTTCCCGCTAAAAGTTAGAACGGTGACAAGCCTATGATAAAATCACTTTTCTTATTAAAATGTTTTCTAAAAAGCTTTTACTATAAATATAAACCTCATTACACAAATAATACAAAAGTTAGCCGCTAGATTTACCTGTGTAGATAAGAAAAAATAATGTAAATAACCTGATTTGGTTAATTATAATTTTTAAACTTTAAACCAAGTAAATACGATTACTTAAATCTCGCGACAAGCTCTTATATCATATGGAAAAGTTGTGTAATATGGTTTGTCGATAGTATAAGTTAAAAAAAAGGTTTTTATAATATAAAGAGCTATTCTGCCCCTGCATTTATACTGTGATCGCTAGAAATAATAAACCATATAAAAACTTTTTATTTTTGATTTCTTAAAAAAATGAAAAATTCTCTGCATACAGCGAAACCTACAAAACACTGATCAAAATTTACATTACCCATAGCGTAAAAGCACTGCCTTTTATTCAAAAAATTGAAAGAAAAACTTTTTCAACCTACTCCGTATAGAGATTAGATCAAACTAAATTATCTGCCATAAATTATCCCTTTACTTACTACCTCTAAATTTAAAAACAATGTCAAAGCTTTGTTATTTCCAAAGAATTTAAGTACGTTTAAATTAACTCAAAAGATAAACATAAATTTTAGATTTTTTGTGATTCAATAAGTGTAATGTATTTATTTATTAACATTACCAATCATAAAGTACCATATCGGTATATACGCATTCCTACTAATGCTTACTTCCGCGCCTGTTCGAACCCTTAGTACTGGTACCCAAATCAGAATCGGTTGGTGTATTCTAAAGTATGTGTGTATGTCTGATTTAGGAAATAAATAATTACGTGTATAAATTTCCGCTTTCATTTTCCTACGGACATTACAAAGTGGCGACGAGGATTAACGTTAAATTGTTAATTAGTGACCCGAAAACGTGAAAAACCTCGGTAAAATAGTGATTTTTGTTCATCGTGATAGTGTAAAAAAATTCAAAAATGGCGTCAACCGTTGGGTTTCAGCTAGAATTTGATCCAAAAATTCACGATTGGTCAGTGCATGTTAGCCGATTGACACAATTTTTTGTCGCAAATTCCATTACAGATGGTGATATAAAACGGGCTATTTTATTAAATGGGCTTTCCCAGGAAGCGTACATATTACTGCAGAATTTGTGCGTTCCCAAAAGGCCTGATGAAGCGGCTTATAAGGATATTGTGTCAGCTCTTAATGGCTACTACTGTCAAAAGACGCTCGCGTTTGCGGAAAGATGCAAATTTTACGCGGCAACAAAATCACCGAATGAATCGATTCAGAACTGGGCGATAAGGCTTAAAAAGTTTATGTGTTAAGTGCGAATTCGGTAACCAGTTAGATAATATTTTGCGTGACAAGTTTATCTGCGGAATGAATCCCGGTAAAGTGATGGATAAGTTATTAGGTGAAAAAACAACCATAACCTTTGCAGAAGCAATGGAGGTGGCCATATTGGCCGAGACTGCGCTCTTAAGTCAAAATAACGACTTTCGACAGCCAATGATAAAGCAGGAACCGTATGGTGACGTCTTCAAGCTGCAAAGCTATCACAGGGGAGAGGCAAGCCGAGAGGTGGCACTCAGGTAACGCAGAGGCCAGGTACGTCATCCGACAATAAAACTGACAACAGTGGATCTGGTGAGTTATGCTCTATTTGTGGTAAAGGAAGGCACCCAGAATATAAGTGTTTTTATCGAAATCGTAATAATAAAAACAAATTTTGTTCGATTTGTAAAACAAAAAACCATAATACATTTAATTGTAAAAAAGACAAGTAAATTATCTTGATGTAGGTACAAATAATTTTACAGAAGTACAAAGTGTAAACAATAATAATGAATACCCAATCTTTACTCTAAAATCTATCAATTCCGAACCGATAAAAGTTGATGTTTATCTAAATAAAAAATTATTTACATTAGAATTAGACTCCGGTGCTGCACTTTCCTGTATTCCTTTGGAATTTTATAAAAAAATATTTTAATTATATTCCGCTAACGGAATCAAAAATAACTTTGATAAATTTTTCAGGTGGAAAGATTATACCGGTTGGCGAAATAATATTAAATTTAAAATATAATGATAATGAACAAAAATTAAATTTTTGCGTTATAAAGAGGCAGTAAAAATGCTTTGTTAGGCAGGGATTTCTTATCTTTATTTAAACTTGGTTTTCAAGAAATAAATTATATTTCAAAACCTAATACTTATACTGATACACTAAAAACAAAATTTCCCGAAGTATTTTCAGAAAACATAGGATGTTTTAATAAATTTAAATTAAAATTTTATTTAAAAGAAAATGCTATTCCTAAATTTTGCAAGGCTAGGCCGCTACCATATGCTCTTAAAGAAAAAGTTGAAAAAGAGTTGGAAAGGCTGGAAATGTCTGGAATTATAACACCGGTAGAACATTCTGAGTGGGGTACACCGATTGTTCCGGTTTTGAAAGATGATGGATCTATACGTGTGTGTGGGGATTATAAAATAACCTTGAATCCTTGGTTAGTTGATGATAAATATCCTATTCCACGTATTGACGATATTTATGCGAAATTAGGAGGTGGTCAGCAATTTTCAAAATTAGATTTAAGCGCGGCTTATCAACAAATTGTTTTAGATGATGAAGCTGCTAAATTAACCACAATATCAACTCATAAGGGGTTATTTATGTATAAAAGATTACCCTATGGTGTCAAATGTGCACCTGGGCAATTTCAACGAATAATGGACCAAATTTTTCGAAATGTTGAGGGTACTTGTATTTTCTTAGATGATATTCTAGTAACAGGAAAGACTTTTAACGAACATAAAAATAATTTAGAAAATGTTATAAATATTTTACGCAATTGTGGTTTAACGGTAAAAATAAAGAAATGTATATTTTTCACAGACTCATTATCATATTTAGGCTTTGATATTAGTGATAAAGGCTTACATAAATCTAGAAAAAAACTTAATGCTATTGAGCAGTTACCAGTACCAGAAAATGTTAGTCAATTACGAGCATTTATTGGCGCTGTGAATTATTATAACCGTCTTATACCAAATATTCCCACAATTTTGCACCCATTATATAATTTATTAAAAAAGATACTCCCTGGAAGTGGGATGAAAAATGTCAAAATGCATTTGAAGAAATTAAGTTAATTTTACAGTCTGATGGAGTGTTAGTTCACTACAACCCTGACTTACCAATTAATTTAACTGTAGATGCATCTCCTTTTGGCGTAGGAGCTGTATTGTCGCATGTTTTTGGAAATGGGGTTGAGAGACCAATTTTCTTTGCTTCGCGTACTTTATCAGATCAACAAAAAGGTGGAGTCAAATAGATAGGGAAGCATTTAGTATTATTTTTGGTGTTAAACGTTATTATCAATTTTTATATGGCAGAAAATTTACACTTGTCACTGATAATAAAGCCCTAGTATCAATTTTTTCTCCTAAGAAAGGTATTCCGGTTATGGCAGCTAACCGTATGCAACGATATGCTTGTTTTTTGAGTGGCTTTGATTTTGAAATTAAATATGTAAATTCTAGTAAGAATATTGCCGATTTTTTATCGCGATTACCTATAGATGATACTGAAAATTTAAATATATGCGAAAATGATCTTTATCAAGTAAATTTTGTAAATGAATGTAAAGATTTAGACCTTGATTTATTTAAAATTGAAAAATATACTCAAGAAGATAATATTTTGTCAAAAGTCTATACATATGTTGTATCAGGTTGGCCAGAAAAAGTTAATGATCCTATTTTAAAACCTTATTTTCGTAGACATGAAGAATTAAATGTCGTGAATAATGTTTTAATATGGGGAAATCGAGTTGTAATTCCAGAAATTTTGCAACAGTCAGTTTTAAACGAATTACATAACACACATATGGGTATCGTAAAAATGAAGTCTTTGGCAAGATCATATGTGTGGTGGCCAAGCTTGAATGTAGATATTGAAAATGTTTGTAAATCTTGTGTAGCCTGTCAAACGCAACAAAAGAATCCAAATACTGGATCATTACGTAATTGGCCTATTCCAGAAGGAATATGGGAACGGTTGCACATCGATTTTTAGGTCCTATTAAGGGTAAATACTGTTTAATTGTAACCGATGCTTTTTCTAAATGGTTAGAAGTATTTGTATTACATAACATAACCACTTTAACTACTATTGATAAGTTAAGAGGTCTATTTTCTCAGTTTGGATTGCCAAAAACCATATGTTCGGACAACGGTCCACAATTTAGTTCTAAAGAATTTGCTGATTTTTTAAAGTTTAATGGCATTAAACATGTTACGTCACCTCCGTATCATGCGCCTTCTAATGGTGCAGCGGAAAATAGTGTTAAAACTGTGAAAAACTTTTTGTTAAAGAACTTAATTTAGGTAGTAATATAATTAATTTTAATGCGTCATTAAATAGGTTTCTTATGATGTATAGGTTAACAGAACATTGTTCAACCGGAGAAACACCTTCTCGTTTGTTCTTGGGACGTCAAATTAGATCTAGATTTGATTTGTTAAAGCCAGAAAATATAAAGGAAATTATCCCTAAAAATACTAAGCATGTTAAAAATAATTTAATTAAATCTCAAAATAAAAATATCAAGTATTTTAAGGGGAGGCGAGAGGAGAAATTCTCTGTTGGACAGTGTGTATATACTAAAGATTATAGAAATGTACTTAAACCAACTTGGTCTGTTGGTCATATTGTAAAAATACTGGGTAAAAATGTTTATTTAGTAAAAATATATAAGACAGATTTAATTTGGAAAAGACATCTTAATCAAATTCGCAAGTGTGAGTTACAAAATATTAGTGATTCCCGCGAAACAGACGTAGAATGCAATTCTAGTGCTAATTTGACTAGTGTCGCGGAATTCCAAAATGTTCGTAACAGTTTGTCAAACAGTGAGGTTATAGATTTAACCGACGATCAGGATAATTTTCAAGATACGACAAAATTACTAGTAAATAGTCCTCCAAAACGTACTAGAAAATCTCCTGACCGTTTAAAATATTAAAATTTAATTATTCCACATTTTCTTGTGACAATTTATTAATTAATTATTATATAAATAATAATGGTAATAACATTTTTTCGTACTGGCGCTGAAATAAGAGCGGGAGAGTGTAATGTATTTATTTATTAACATTACCAATCATAAAGTACCATATCGGTATATACGCATTCCTACTAATGCTTACTTCCGCGCCTGTTCGAACCCTTAGTACTGGTACCCAAATCAGTATCGGTTGGTGTATTCTAAAGTATGTGTGTATGTCTGATTTAGGAAATAAATAATTACGTGTATAAATTTCGGCTTTCATTTTCCTACGGACATTACAATAAGGTCAAAAATTTTTAAAGCCCATTAAAATTCAAGTAGGAAACTGTTTTCTGATGTATAGGAAGCCGCTTTTTTATTTAAAAAAGTTAACGTAACTGTCATAAAATTACATTGTTTCGAGCATATTAAAAACATAATGTTCTAATAGATCAGGAGATAAAACTAGATTTTGTTGGTATATGATAGTAAGAAACCTTATCTTATTTTTTACTTTTTTACCATAGAACACAGACATTTTTAATAAGCCGCTATTAGACTAAGCTTAGGCCGGCGTTTGATTAAATGATTCTTTGATAGACCGGTTATGGAAAAAAGTGACATATTTTTTTAGAAGTTTAAATACTATTTTTTTAGTGTTACCTTATTTAAAGCGATTAAAAACTCCTTCAAACATCTTGTAAAATAATAAATTTACACAACATATTTACACTAAGCCTAGCAGATAAACCTAAAGTTTCCTTAACTAGGCCAGTAAACCCCACTTTACCTTACCAATATATACCAATATATAAAACTTTTTTTTTGCATAACTTTATTAAGTTTCTAAACAAAAAGAGCTTTACACAACAAAAATATATAATCAGTTTTCTTAACTTTTATGCCGTAATTTATTACGACAGAAATTGGAAAAGAAAATTAATTAACAAATGAGTAACTTTTTAAAGATCTTTTTTTTTTTTACTGCGGTTTTTTCGTTTAAGTGTTTGGATTATGCCATAATTCAAAGATAGTTATAAATTTGTATTTAATACGATAAAAAAATGTATCTTTAAGGAATATGCGAACGTATCGGTCTTGCAGAAGCCCACTTTTAGGTTAAAAATAAAAAGAAATTATATAGTTTTCCGGAGTTTTTATTATTATTATTATTATTTTTTTAATTTAATAAATTTATTACTTATAAAATTATCAACAAAGGATTTAAAAACTTTTTTATTTATCCTATTTTTTAATAACAATTGCATTTTTATGTGTCAAAAAGACCTTTAAAACATTTTTCTAGATGTCATCGTCATCTCGAATCGAATATGCTACGCAAATATTTTAAAGAGCTTTATTTCTATTTTTCACGTTTTCAAACTTGTTGGCTAGACTATAAAGAAAAGTGGATTCTTTAGGAAATTCTCAACAAATACATGTACCACAAGTCATATTTTTTTGTAAGAAATTAACGTTTAAAAATATAAAATTAAATATATAATTTTTATTGCCATTGTTACCTGTAAGGTAAAAAATCCAATAAAGGTAAAAAAGGTAATGCGTTTTTATACATTGGGTAAAATATGATAAAGAATAGGTATTTTAATCGTGTAATGTATCATGGGAAATGTGTCAAGCGGTCGCCCACCATGAATGTGTCAGACAAACTAGCCATGCGGATGCATGCAAACTCCTACAAAAATAAAAAGTCCTCAGTTTTTTCGGTTAAACGGGAAGCACAGTTACCATATACCTCTGTTTTATAAACCGATATAATTATATGACATAATATGAACTCATGGCGTCGTGGTTTTTTACATCCGTACCGATCACTTACACTGGGTTTAAATCGCCGTCAATGCACATTTTTTTTATTATTTAATTTTTATTTTTACCAATAATGTAATGGTATAAACAGTTTTATTTACTTATTTTTAAAATACTGCTAAAAATATAATTTATAACTATTGTTCTCATAGGGCAAAGGACAAATGACAACTAATTACTCTTATTTAATTTAAGGCTTTAAATTGTTCTTAAATGTAATAAATTTTATTACTATAAAATAATAAAAATAAATTCTCTGTTAAGACTATAATTTTTTAACACTAATGCACATGAACATTTTTAAATTTGGCATTTTGGAAATTTCCAAATAAAAGTTTTGGATATGTACCATGTAAAATTAAAAATCGTTGGATGAGCTTTTTTATAAAAATTGGTTGTCTGTTAAGTCGGTTTACGTAGGATGAACTCGTGATAACGTCATAAGGTATTTACTTAAATTATACAGATAGACGGAGAAGGGTTGAAAAAATAAATAAAGTGTTTTCTTGCAATTATTTTAAAACGGTTGGAGCTACAAAAAAATTCTTTACAAAAGTTGTAACACTAAAAATAATAAATTAAAATGGTCTCTACTATTTTTTCCCCAGATGACATTAGGGTTGTTAAAACTTAAGGGATGATAATTTCAATTAAAAAAAAATTATAACTGTTTAACCAATTCATGATTTGCATTTATTTTTGACATAATCACCCTTAGAGAGTCTACAAACGAAGTGTAGAAGAGATTTTGTTTCAACCCCCGGAGAGGGTTAAAAAAAAATTAATGTGTTTTTTGGAATTATTTTAAAATGGTAAGAGTTAGAGAAAAGTTTATAACAAAAGCTGTAGAGCTAAAAATTCTACATCAAATTGGTTTTTATCATTTTTTCTCCAGATGACATTAGGGTGGCTTAAACTTAAAGGATGATAATTTTAATTGCTAAAATTATAACTCTTTAAAAACTTCATGTACTTGAATTTTTTTTACATAATTAACTTTAGAGTGTCCGAAAACGAAGTGAAGAAGATATTTTGTTTCAACCCCTCTGGAAAGGGGTTGAAAAAGGGTAATAATAATTGTGTTTTATTAAAATTATTTTAAAACGGTTGGAGTTAGAAAAAAGATCTTGACGAAAGTTTTAGAGCTAAAAATTATACATCGAAACATTTCTCATCATTTTTTTCTTAGATGACATAAGGGTGGATAAAACTTAAGGGATGGTAATTTTAATTAAAAAAACATATAACTACATATGTAACAAATTCATGTATTTGCATTTTTTTTGTCATTATTACCTATAAAGTGTCTATAAACGAAGTATACAAGAGTTTTTGTTTTAACCCCCGAAAAGGGGTTGAAAAAAATAAGGTGTTTTCTTGGAATAACTTTAAAACAGTTAACGTTAGAGAAAAAAATCCTAACAAAAGTTTTAAAACTAAAAATGTTTCAACGAAATAATTTTCATCATTTTTCCCCAGATGACATTAGGGTTGCTAAAACTTAAGGGATGATAATTTCAATTAAAAAAATCATAACTATTTAACAACTTCATGTATTTGCATTTTTCTATTATTAACTTTAGAGTGTCTAAAAACGAATTAAAGATGATATTTTGTTTTCACCCCTCTAGAAAGGGGCTACAAAGGTAATTATTGTGTTTTATTGGAATCATTTTAAAACGGTTGGAGATAGAAAAAAATTCTTTACAAAAAATGTAGAGCTTAAAATTCTACATTGAAATGGTCCCCATCATTTTTTCCTTTAATAACATAAGGGTGGATAAAACTTAAGGGATGATAATTTTAATTAAAACAATTATAACTTATAACAAACAAAAAATATATTTTTAACCCTCCGGAAAGGTGTTGAAAAAAAATAAATTAAATTTTACATCGAAATGGTTATCATCATTTTTTTCGCAGATGACATAAGGGTTGCTAACACTAAAGGGATGATATATTTTTTTAAATTACAACTATTTAACTCATGTATTTGCATTTCTTTTTGACATAATTAACTTTAGAGTGTTTTAAAAGCAAAGAGTGGAAGATATTTGGTTTCAACCCCCGGAAGGGGGTTAAAAAATGTTTTTATGTGTTTTATTGGAATTATTTTAAAACGGTTGGCGTAAGAGAAAATAGTTCTTTACAAAGTTGTTGAGCTAAAAAATTTTCATCGAAATGGTTCTCATAATTTTTTCTCCAGGTGATGTTAGGGTAACTATAAAAAAAAGTATCATAAATATTTAACAAATTCATGTATGTATTTGCAATTTTTGTTTGTTAATTTTTTTTTTTGCCTGTAGTGTGTCTGACGCACTCGTGGTGGGGCGACCGCTTAACACATTTCCCATGATGCATTGCAGGATTAGAATACCTATTCTTTATCATATCTTAGCAAAGGGGTGGGATAATGTTCCGGGTTAGCTTAATTACGGGTCAAGGGAAAAAACTGAAAATATTTTATTTTAGTCTGATTTATTAAGTTAGTTAGTAGTGTAGGGCCTTACTTGTGTGTGGGAATTTTTGGGGCCGTGGCAAAATTGTGGAAGGGGCGTGGCGCGTGCCGACCGTGGGAAAACGGCGGCGGGTGGGTGTGGCGCGTGCCGACCGTGGGAAAATTGTGGTGTGTGGCACGTGCCGACCGCGGGAAAATTGCCGTTTACGCCATACACTAGGAATCTTGAGCTTATTACAAAGTTCCGCGCATGCTCACATTTGAACCGTAGGAAAATTATGATTTATGTCACTTATTAGGGATCTTGTGCAACGTATTATGTAGGGCGTGGTCATCTGTCAAATGTCATCTGTCAAATGTCATCTGTCAAATGTTATCTGTCAAATGTCATCTGTCACCTGTCATATGTCAAAAATCACGTGACTTAGAAAATGGCCGTTCGAAAAGAAGAATCACAACATAACCTCACTTAAAAGAAGAGTGACGCTAGCTACTATTGGCGTTAGCAAAATCTGGCGCTAGCTACCTTTAGCTTTAGCAACATCTGGCGCTTAGGGCTCCGAGCCTTGCGCCTAGGGCTCCGGGCTTCACGCCTAAGCCTTAAGGGCCCACGAGCGCAGTGAAGTTAGCTTCATCCGTTATATACTTAAATTAGTCAATATAACTTCAAATTTATCTTAGCTTATTACGCAGGTGCAAAAAATGATGTCGACCTAACCTAGAAATAAGGTATATTATTATTGATTGACATTAGTTGCAGACACGTGGCTTATTATTAAAAATATGGCCTTAGGTATCTCAGATAATATTCGTTAAAAATATACGAAAACAGTAAAATTAATTATTGACAAAATGGTGAAGGTAAAATAAATAAATAAATAAAAATATAAGCGGTGAAACTTAAAACACATCATATAGGCACTTTCAAACTGCATAAAGCCGGTTCTCAGCTAAAAGCTATCTGGTTTGCAAGCAGGGATTACCACTTTGCTCCACAGCTCTAAAATCCTTAATAAGGACGTTTAAAGAGCTATAACAGCTTAGCGGGGAAATTAACGCATGCGCAAAAATTACGTCAACAGATTACTACATAACCTAGAAGGCAGTTTACGGTTATGATGACTTGTAGGTTCAATATTAAAAATATCGACAAAATATTTAGATAACAGACGCTATCAATACTAACGCAAATGGTAAATGACATAAATTATTATTTATTATGTAAAAATAGGTCACTTACCAAGTCTTCGATGACGTCAACAGGGCCGTTCACCGAACTAGTTGATTCTTTAGGCAGTTCTCCGAACAGGTCGGTTTTAAACAGGGCAGTTCGCCGAACAGATCGGTTTCTTGAACGGGGCAGTTCGCCAAACGGGTTGATTCTTTAGGGTGGTTCTCCGAACAGGTCGGTTTTAAACAGGGCAGTTCGCCAAACAGATCGGTTTCTTGAACGGGGCAGTTCGCCGAAAGGGTTGATTCTTTAGGTGGTTCGCCGAGCAGATCGGTTTTCCGAACGGGGCGGTTCTTTAAACAGGGCGTTTTAAAGTCTATTGTAAGACAAAAATATGTCAAGAAAATATAGTTAAACTACAAGGTGAATAGCAGTACATTGCTTGCGCTTAATCGGTTCACATAACATTTTAGGTAGAAACAAGCGAAATTCTTCGAATAATTTAGTTAAATAAATAGGCTATTCAAAATACTTGTTTGTACCAAAAATTAAACAGTCTAGCAACATGATAATTTTTCGAGCATCAATGGAGTACTAGGACACCTACCAAGTCTTCTATGACGTCTACAGCTTTTTAAACAGGGTCGTTCGTCCAACTGGGTAGTTAGTTTACGGATCGATCAAAAGGTGGCTTAACAAGGCATATCAAGACCTATTTGTAACAAAAATATGTCAAAAAATAAATGTTATTGTAATATACAGGGTGAATAGCAGTACATTGCTTGCGCTTAATCGGTTTACAATCAGTGAGTTATGCAGGGGTAAATCTACTTCCAAAACATTAATTTATTAGGCTATTAAAAGACACTTTCTTCAAATATAAATATAATAGTATTAAAAATTGATACAAAATCGGTATCACATGGTCAACAAGGTGTTATGCATATTGTAATATTAGATAAATACCCTGGCTAAGGTCTAAATATCGACTGTAGAAAATTACAGATATACGTAATTAGTTTCAAACAAGTAAATATATACATGGCGAATCTAAAAATAGATTGATAAACTTAATAAAAATATACATGGGTAATTCTTAAAGGGTATTGATAAAATTGACTAAAAATTAAGTTAAAATTAGGTTGCGCACAATGTGTAAATATATTTACCTCAGTAGTTGTGACGTCATCAAAATGTGTTGTAACATAATTTCTTCTCCCGTTTTAAACTGGCTGGAAACAGTCAAATATTACATCTCTTAGAGTAAATTTTCAACTCGAGTCGTAATATTTGGCAGGTTAAAAATTTGCCACAACACAGGTTTAAGGGCTTCCGTTCGGACTTATTTTATGACTGTTTAGTCACAAAACAGGTCCTTAACGAGGCTGCCAGACGTGAACTGAACCCTTAATCGCACCTCATTTTCGATTTTTAGGATAAAAACGAAAGTTTCAAAGGAAAAACCATAAAAGAACGTTTAGTTATATTTTTTAATAACACTAGATACATATTTACAAATACAATATACAAAGGAACTAAAGAATAGCTTTCTTTTAGGTAATTAATCTTGACTTCTTGTACCCATATGGAACAGAGGTATAGTCATCCTGAAGTTTTCGTTTTCTGAAATTTAATCTAAAAATCTTTTTTCTTCTTCTATGGTTACTACTTCGTGAATATTTGTTCGTCTTATATTATTGGACGTTACATAAACTGATGGAGTGTCTTCAAGAATCATATTATTCATGGTTGTATAATTGACGGTTTCTGATACTTTATAATTTATGTTTATACCTTTTGCTTTACATACTTCGTGATATTCACCAGTGTTAGAGTTATAAACAAGGTAAGCATAAAGTTTAGGCCCTCCACAAGCAAACTCTGTAATGTAACTCCCAGGACCGTAACATTCCAATCGGTCATATCCCCGAGAAAACTTCCAAGTGCTACATCCGGCTGCTGTTCATTTTGAGTGTAAATGACAAAATCTGTGTCATAATACAGTACACGTTCTTCCAACTGCTCGAGGTAACTGTACAGTTTTAATCGAGCCTGAACAGTAGTATAAGCTGCCAAACATACATTAACTGTTGGTAATTCCTTGTAACTTTCTTCTCTAAACATCCAGTTTACGATTAGAGTAGTATCGTTAACAGGTAAAATGCTATTTATCTCTATTCCGGGGTTTGAAAGCATCGTAAAGAATTCGCCAGGGTTAGTTACTATACTAGTCTTTCCTTGGTTTTCTTTTTTGTCCTAGTTTGCCCCAAAAACTGGTAATGACGGCTTTTCCCAACTGACGAAGTGCAGGGTTAAATTCAATTTCATCATAGTTAAGCTGTACACCTTCTTTCTCAAAATATTCTTTTGTAATTTTCTTTAGCTTCTTTAGTTTCACAATTGCCTGGCCACCCTGAAGACTGTTGTTTGATTTTTAAAAACTTATTAATATATTCGGTAAATAACCCTGCTGCATCATTATTATTATAACGTTCGACCTTGTATTTCCAAATTTAATAAATTTCTACCATCTTATAGCCTTTTTCTAGAGCTTTTAATACTTCATCAACCACCCATCTACCTGTTAAGGCCCGTTCTTCGTCTGTATGGTTACAGTCTTCACTATTTATTTCTTGTCCACAAGACCGACACAAAACAAACATCAATTTCTGTTTCATTTTTATCGGTAACACAGAATGGTACAAGTCTTGTGGAGGCAATATAGGACACTTTATCAGACCGTCTATTTCATTTAAATTTATGTCTTGACACTCCTCTCCTGTCAAGATTTTGGGATGTCCAATAGGATATTTCCCATATTTGCATACCCGCGAGTATAATAAACAAACGTCTATATATTTGATTTGTTCGTTGTTGGACACTTTATGATACATTTTGGTACCACCTGTTCTTCTGCTGTAAAAAGGCGTCCCTGGGGTTAAGTGGTAGATGAACGAGTAAACGGCGGTTTTCTACAAAGGGTTTTATTTCTTTATCAGTATCCATCAAACGTCAAAATTGACATTCCCATTATTCTTCTAATTCGTAGCCTAACCCTCGTAACCTGGAAGCCTTTGCCAAAGTATTTTCATACCGAGCATCCAGCGTATCAGTTGGATCGTCGTGCAATGGACTGTCTCTGTTGTACTTAAAGTAGGAAGTACACCCGTGCCAGTAGCAACCGTAAAACTCCATAATTGTGTTGGTGTCCGGGCAGTAGCCGTCAACCTTTAATCCGCCAATTAAAACTTCTTTTGGTTAGCAGCGTGTAATATTTTTGTATTTCTTTTATGCTCTTCCCAGACCAGCCATTGAATAGCTATTTTTGACTGTTGGTCTCTCCACCTATAACCGTTTTTCAGAATAAGACCAATAGTTTCAGGTTTAAGAAAATTTCGTCTAAAAATTTTTGTTACAAGCTCCAGGTAGAGTAATAGCTTCCGTAAAAGGACAAACATTTCCTTCTGGTATCAACTGTTGTCTAAATTTTAAACAGGTTAATATTTGAACGTCAGAGATACAGTATTCCTCGATTTCCTGTTCCATCCTAAACTGATCATTTTTATGTTGTTCATACCATTGTAAAAACGTTTTTCTTTTCTCTGTTCTCATTGTGACCGGGCTATAAAACTCTAAAGCTGGAAGAGGGCCCACATATTTTTGGTTTTCTTCAGTATTAAATAAATAAGGAAAATATCCTTTTTTTAACTCTGTTAAACCAAAGGCCTTTGGCAGTTTTGACAACTTCGTCGGAAAATAGTTAATTGAATCCAAAAACTTTATATTTTCTATCTGCAGAAGAAGTAATTTTGTACCTCTGGTTCTTAACTGAGGAGTTAAATCAGTTTGTGTTAAAATATAGTTAAGGATAAACTGGTGGTCGAAGGCCTGTCCATTATGTGCTAGAACCACAACACTAGCAAATTTTTTTCTCATAGAAAAAACATAATCCACAAATGTCTTGATAACATTTTCTTTTATAACCTTTGTACGGAAAACACATTTCTGACAAAAGTACAAACTTACTTCATTTATGCAGGTATCACAACGTTGGCTGTATACACAGATGTTAGGTTCATGTAGCTTTACATTTTCCTTAACAATTTTCTGCTGCATTGTTTCCAGGTCATAAAATATCATTAATAGATTATTTGTCTTGGGGCTACCTGTTTTTACCTGCATATAACAGAAATGGTCTTTTGTCTGATGTTTGTTACATATATGACAAAATATTTCCCCACATACATGATTTTGGTCCACTTCTTACAGTTTTTAGACACTCCGAACAACGTCGCACGCTTGCACATATTGTTTTCTTGTGGTTTTCAAACACACTACACTTTTAAAGTTTCGCAAACATTCGGAACAGTTTATTGTAGTTTCTTTTAAACAGGGAGGCGATCGTTGACAACCAACACAGACACCTTCACATCTGTGTTTATTCTTGTGATCGAAAGGCACATGACACCCTTCACAAAAATAATTACAGCAGAAGGCAGTAGTTAGAGAATTAATAACAATATAATGCTTCTCGTGGTATAGAAGATTTAGCCGCTTATCGGTATCTGTTTGTCCTTCAAAAATTACATCTCTTCCTTTAGAACCATAATCGTAGACGACAATCTTATTGTCTGCTAAATACTGCTGGAACTGCTGAAGTTCAGGAATTCCGGCTCCGTCTTTAGGAACAGCAACACAGGCTTTATTAAGCAGTTCAAGAGTCTTTTTTGTTTGAAGTTTGCCCTTATCCAATCTAACGTCTTGATACTCAGGGCTTTTTGGACGAGAGCTATAGCAACAACCAAGGCACGAGGTAGGCACATGTTATCTTTATTCCTGATAGCGAGAATTCCTCTTCTTTTTAAACATTCTTCGTCAAACGTGTTATAGGTTTTTCCTCTTCCACTACCACTTGGCATACGAACAGAAGTTACTCCCAAACAAAATGATTCGGTGTTTAATCCTGAAGAGTTGGACTGGTATATACTCGAAATGACATCCCATACATCTTCGAAAGTAATATCTCCAGCACGACGAAAACTCATCCAACCATTACCTCTTTAAAACTCTTTCGAACAGAATGTAATTCCAACCTTATCTTCAGGTTGCACACCCTCCATCGCTTTGGTAAAAATCTGGTTAATAGCATCTCGGACCCATCCAACCGGTTCAACATCCTCCGGTATAGGTTTTAACCTGAATTCCAAGACCCGCCCATGCAGATTAAACCTGCGTACCTTTTTAAAAACATCCTTCACAATTAAAAACTTTTCCATTTTTTCAATAAAACTAAAATTAAAAAGTTAAATTTGAAAATATTTAAAAATAGAACTTACCAAGAGAAACAAGGATGTCTAAATGTAAGTGTTATAGTCTGATCGCAACACGGCTGCTCACGACTACGGCTCAAGATAAACTGAACAGGCAGCGCTTAGGCACCTCTATTTATAAACTCGGTTGACCTTGAAAGTAACAGAGTACGTTTAAAAATACAATTGGGTACGTTCAGTAAAAATCTAGTTGGTTAAAATAATACTCGATTCTGATTGGTCAAAAATAAAGTCATAAGAAAAATCGTCTCTGATTGGTTGTAGTAGGGGTATGTTCGGTAAAAACCTAGTTGGTTAAAATATTGCTTGAATCTGATTGGTCAAAAATAAAGTCTTAAGAACATCATCTCTGATTGGTTAAAATTACAAGTTCAGAAAATACTGTTTCGGGTAAAAGAGCACGTTCAGAAACCAATCATTTAAACAATGAGTAAAATTTAGATCAATAAGAAGGGACTACTTTTTTTGTAATTTAGTTACTTAAATACTTACGCGAAGGTCTTGAATATTTTGAGTACAAAGCCTAATGTAATCTGTAAAGAAAAATTATGTTGTTATTTCCCCACCACTTTTACCGCCACCACTACTTTACATATAACATGAGCAACTTATCACATTTATTTTAGTTTAGTCAAGCAGCCAAAGAAGCAACAATGTCTCGAGCTTGTGTTTGGGGTCGTCCGTGTGATTGCTCTGAATGCACACCTGAATTGGAGGCTATGTGTGAGGTTTGCCAGGAAAATGAAGGGTTTAGAGTAGGTAGCACTTACAAAGTTGATAGAAAAGGTATAGGAGACTACTATTTTAAAACCTACTGCAAGTCTTGTTATTATAAATATAAAGGACAATACGAAGAGGCTTATTTTGAACATTTAAAGAAGCTAGTTACGGAGAATCCTCCCAAGTATATGGAAAGAAAATTTCTACCTGATGGGAGCTCCGTACCTTGGGGATACAAGAAGGCAGACGAAGAAAAGAAGTAGAAATTATTTGTTGAAATAAATATCTAGAAATTGTTTATATTTGCGCAAATAAATGTTTATAAATATTCGGTTTGTTTTAATAATTACCCCACACCTCTTTCATTTTGGATTTATCAATCGATTGAAAATATAAAATAAATGTATACCGGAATTAATGTTCAACCTGTATCATGACGGAATACAGCGTAACATACATTTTTGACGTTTATTGATCCGCTATTATTAGAGCTAACAGAACTATAGGGCTGTTCTAATAGTGGTTTGTGTTGTTCTAGCCATTGTCCAGTACCTGTCTGGTACCCGTCCTAATAGCGTCCGGTATCTGTCCTAATAGCGTCCGGTGTCCGTCCTAAGGACGTCCGGTATCGAATTAATTTAATAAATATAGATATTTTTAACATATAAGCTTAGTATGCAACCAGCCTTCATAGAAGATGGACGCTACAAAGATTAAATATTTACTTCTTGAAGTATCAAGCACCAAATATGGCATAAGAAGAGAAGACGAAAAATATCTAATTGGAAGTAGTGATATTAAAATTATTGGAAACCATTTGTTGATTCATGATAATAAATGTCTCTTTAAGAGAGGGATTATTTAACTTGCTAACACAAGATGTGGCCACAAAGTATTCGCCCAAGGACTTGGCCGATTACAAAAATTATTCTACTTTTAACTAATGGTCATAAGAGAAATGATGGAAAAATTTTAGTAACACAAGGATGGAAATATCGTCATATCATTGCCGAACTTTTTCCGCCTAAAAGATCTTATAAATCAAAACTCATAGGATTTGTTAGGAAGTCGAAACAAGTGGAAGAACCAAGTCAAATTAGCGTGCAACCTAACATATTTTACAAGGACGTAAACGAGTTGGTAGAGCGATTGAGAAATTTGGAAGCTGCTAAACTGCTTGGTAATACCTCGAATGAAATTACGGCTATATTGGAAGAGCTGGAGCGCCTAGGTGTAATTGAATTTTATTAATTTAATAAAAATGTAATAAATGTATTAAAATATATGGGTTGTTTTAATTACTAATCGCCGTGTAAACGCACCAAAAATTTTATCTATAAAAAGAGGTCCTGTAAACATGTTGAAACTTGAATCGTGATGACGTAACACTTAAAACGTAATGACACTAGGAGTAAGACCTACCCACTCTTAGTTTGTATCCAACCTTTGAACAGAATGGTTGTTTTTCTAGTGTTAATATTATGTGTGTCGGTGCTCTCGGCTCAGAAAGAAGCATTGAATGTTACAGATTATTTAATAGAATACGGATATCAGACGGATGAAAATACAATTGTCGATGTATCTGAAGGCCTTCGAAAATGTCAAGAAGAATATAATCTCCCAGCGGGTGGAACGCTGAATGATGAAACGGCTAGTTTGATGAGAAAACCACGATGTGGAGTAAAACACATTCAAAGTTTTTCTATTGACGCTACTGGATATCAAAAATGGCGAAACAACGACATCACCTGGACTATAGTGCCTCCTGTGCCGCGAGTACAGTATAATATTTTGGCATCTAAAACATTTATAGTGTGGTCAGACGAAGCTCCGGTTACTTTTACATTTACTCAAAACCCGAGCTTTGCAAATATTACCATATCGTTTGAAGACCCTATACACAACATGTCCGGAAGAGCACTACCATGTGAATTTGAATTTGAACAGGGTGTTTTGGGACACGCATATTTCCCTGACTTGAACACAGAACAGGTAGAAATTCATATGAACGGTCGCATAAACTGGGATACCTACCACCGATCCGGGCAAAAAAATCTTTTTGCGCTTTTGGTTCATGAATTGGACACGCACTCGGTTTACATCATCAGCATACCTTTAACACCTAGAATGGCAAAACCTTCAAGCACAACATCGAAACCGACGACAACAACAACAACGACCCGAACAACAAAAATGCCTGAATTATGTGATGTAAACTTTGAACAATTAGATACATTTTTAATTGTTAAACAAAAATTGTATATATTTTATAAAAAGTATGTTTGGATTTTAAATGGAAATACCAAGGAAATTAAAAATCAACCGTTCTTAATAATCGATTGGTTACCGTTTTTACCCGAATATTTCGAAAAAATCGACGCCATCTATAAGAGGCGAAATGGCGAAATAGTTTTAGTAAATAATGAAACCGTTCATTTTATTAATTAACTACAAAAAATTTAACTTAATGGATAGAAAACAAGTGTCTCAGGTTGTGTCATCAACGGCTCCTCTTAAAACTAGAGGTATAGTAAATTAAAATATGGGAAGAACCTATCTATTTTTCGACGAAGTAGTTTGGACATTAGACGAGTGTTCATTTGGGCCATCACAGCACAATATAATGTCTGATTTGTTTAATGGTATTCCCGCCCAGATAGACGGTGTGTTCCGCTACACTAATGAACGGCTTTATTTTATTCGAAAAGGCATGTTTTATGAATTTGACAAGTTTACCAATAATTTTACAAAGTCTGGAAGAATGGATTTAAATTTCTTTGGTATCAATTGTCCTAATATAAGTTTATTAGAACAGCTAAAGACATTGTTAACTAGTATAGTTTCCAAGTTGTTCGCTTTCAAACGTATGTCTACAAATAATTGATATATTTAATTTTTAAGTCTGACATACGAAAAAACATACTACTTTTAGCGCTCGGCTAATATTTTCGAAATAAGGGTTGATAGACTTACAAATTATATTTAAAAATGTTTCCTAAGTCCTAATCCCCCTTTTACACAAAAATCGTACATATTGTATGTACTAAAACCACCATATTTATTTTTAAATTTTGATAATGGTATGAGTTATTTTTCTCTAAGTTTGAAGTTAATTTTCTCAATATCTGTCAATAGAAAATTTATAATTTTTTAGCTCAGAAGCAAGTTTAAGGCTTTAGGAACACCCTAAAATAGTTTTTAGATGCGCCTTAACTTCCGATTCAAAAATATTTGCCGAGCGCCAAAATGTGTATTTCAGAATTTTTACTTTAAAAACCTAATATTTGTAAATTGTTTTCCAGGTTTAAAGTTTATTTTCCCTATTTTTGTCAGTAGAAAATTTATAATTTTTAGCTCGGAAGCAAATTTAAGGCTTTAGGTGCAGCCTAAAATCGGTTTTAGATGGGTTTTAACTTCAGATTCGAAAATATTTGCCAAGCGCCAAATGTGTATTTCAGAATTTTTACTTCAAAACCTAATATTTGTGAATTGTTTTTCAGGTTTGAAGTTTATTTTCCCCATTTCAGTCAATAGAAAATTTATAATTTTTAGCTCTTAAGCACCTTCGAGTCATTTTAAATCCTTCATTTGAAATCCCTAAAATAATTACCAACTTTTGAGTTACTTATTGTTTTTAAGTTCAAATATTTTTTAATTTTTAACAGTTTACATACATTTTATAATTATTATTTTAATAACATTAATATTCCGTATAAAGCCTTTTTGGGAGTTTAGAATTGTAACGCCACTGTGCATGCTAACGTTCTGCGTCTGCGCTTAAGCCTTCCGTTTAAGCCCCAGGCTTAAGCGTAACGGACGTTGTGTCTAACATGTTAGGTTTGATATACCACCATACTGTAACGTATAAATAGCAGGCTTTCTGGGTTTGCTTTTGAAATTTTCGTTTAAGGGTTCAGTTCTGTCAGCCTCGTTAAGGACCTGTTTTATGATTGTCTAATCATAAAATAAGTCCGCCCGGAAGCCCTTAAACCTGTCTTGTGGCAAATTTTTAACCTGCCAAATATTATGACTCGAGTTAAAAATTTACTCTAAGAGATGTAATATTTGACTGTTTCCAGCCAGTTTAAAACGGGAGAAGAAATTATGTTACAACACATTTTGATGACGTCACAACTACTGAGGTAAATATCCTTTTACACATTGTGCGCAACCTAATTTTAACTCGGTTTTTTAGTCAACTTTATCAACTTTTTATTTAACTATTACCAATGATATTTTTAGACAAGTTTATCAATCTATTTTTAGATTCACCATGTATTTAGTACTCACTTACTTTATTCGAAACTGATTGACGACTCGTTAATATTTATATCCAGGGTATTTATCTAATATCTAATGACTTGTTGACCACGTGATCCATCTTATCAACAGCTGGTGATTCTAATATTTCATATTTTATCCTGTATATTTTTAGACAGACTTAATCAATATCTTTTGGATTTACCATGTATATTTACGTATTTACTTGAAGGGTTAATTGAACTTATTACGTATATCTGTATATTTGTATATTTTAGACCTTTTGACAGGGTATTTACCTACAATCTGCATAACACCTTGTTGGCCATGTGATACCGATTTATCAATTTTTAATATTATTATCATATTGATTTTTGATACAAATATGTGTCTTTTAATAGACCAATAAATTAATGTTTTGGAAGTAGATTGCCTGTGTATAACAAGTTCTACCTAAAAGTTTATGTGAACCAGTTAAGCGCAAGCAATGTACTGCTATTAACCCTGTATTTTAACTTAATAAAGGCGTTTTTATGACATATTTTTGTTACAAATAGGTCTTAATACGCCTTGTTAAGCCGTCTTTTGATCGAACCGTAAACTAACTACCCTGTTAGACGAGCGGCCTTGTTTAAACAGCTGTAAACGATATCGAAAGCTTGGTAAGTGTTTTGAATAGCCTAATAATTTAACTAAATTATTCGAAGTATTTTGCTAGTTTCTACCTAAAAGGTTATGTGAACCTATTAAGCGTAAGCAATGTATTGCTATTCACCTTGTAGTTTAACTATATTTTCTTGACATATTTTTGTCTTACAATAGGCTTTAATACGCCCTCTTCAAAGAACCGCCCCGTTCGGAAAACCGATCTGCTTGACGAACCACCTAAAGAATCAACCCGTTCGGCGAACTTCCCC
The DNA here is from genome assembly GCA_014170235.1 of Listronotus bonariensis. Taxonomy (NCBI): domain Eukaryota; kingdom Metazoa; phylum Arthropoda; class Insecta; order Coleoptera; family Curculionidae; genus Listronotus; species Listronotus bonariensis. Next base: position 104,453 of record JACEGR010001169.1, read on the forward strand.
TTTCAAGAAACCGATCTCTACGGCGAACTGCCCTATTTAAAACCGACCTGTTCGGAGAACCACCTATTAATTTATTTATTTTTATTTACTGGTTGAATTTCTATTATTGTTATTTTTTTGTTAAATTTTGTTGTACTAGCCAAGTGCTAAATAAACGTATTATTTATTATTTATTTATTATTTATTTATTATTTATTTATTATTTATTTATTATTTATTTATTATTTATTTATTATTTATTTATTATTTATTTATTATTTATTTATTATTTATTTATTATTTATTTATTATTTATTTATTATTATTAACTGCCTAAAGAATCAACCAGTTCGGTAAACGGCCCTGTTGACGGCATCGAAGACTTGGTAAGTGACCTATTTTTATATAATAAATAATAGTTTATGTCATTTACCATTTGCGTTAGTATTGATAGCGTCTGTTATCTAAATATTTTGTCGATATTTTTAATATTAAACCTACAAGTCATCATAACCTTAAACTGCCTTCTAGGTTATGTAGTAATCTGTTGACGTAATTTTTGCGCATGCGTTAATTTCCCCGCTAAGCCGTTATAGGTCTTCAAACGTCCTTATTAAGGATTTTAGAGCTGTGGAGCGAAGTGGTAATCCCTGCTTGCAAACCAGGTAACTTTTAGCTAAGAACTGGCTTTATGCAGTTTGAAAGTGCCTATATGGTCTATTTTTAACCTAAGTTTCACCACTTATATTTTTATTAATTTATTTATTTCACCTTCACCATTTTGTCAATAATTAATTTTACTGTTTTCGTATATTTTAAACGAATATTATCTGACATACCTAAGGCCATATTTTTAATAATAAGCCACGTGTCTGCTAGTAAAATTTAAGGTTATGTTGACTAGTTTAACCTAATGACGTAGCACCGTTTTGTCGATATATTTAATAAGCCACGTGTCTGCAACTAATGTCAATCAATAATAATATACCTTATTTCTAGGTTATGTTGACATCATTTTTTGCACCTGCGTAATAAGCTAAGATAAGTTTGAAGTTATATTGACTAATTTAAGTAGGTATATAACGGATGAAGCTAACTTCACTGCGCTCGGGTGGCTCCCAGGGCTTAGGCGTGAAGCCCGGAGCTCTAGGCGCGGGGCTCGGAGCCCTAAGCGCCGGATGTTGCTAAAGCTAAAGGTAGCTAGCGCCAGATTTTGCTAACGTCAATAGTAGCTAGCGTCACTCTTCTTTTAAGTGAGGTTATGTTGTGATTCTTCTTTCGAACGGCCATTTTCTATATATATGACAGGTGACAGATGACATTTGACAGATGACCACGCCCTACATAATACGTTGCACAAGATCCCTAATAAGTGACATAAATCATAATTTTCCCACGGTCCAAATGTGAGCATGCGCAGAACTTTAAAATAGGTATAGCTCAAGATTCCTAGTGTATGGCGTAAACCGCAATTTTCTCGCGGTCGGCACGCGCCGCACACCACAATTTACCCACGGTAGGCACCGCGACACCCACGCGCCGCCATTTTCCCACGGTCTGCACGCGCCACGCCCCTCACCACAATTTTCCCACAGTCCCCAAAAAATTCCCACACACAAGTAAGGCCCTACACTACTTTAGTTACGTGATTAGTAACAAATGAAAGAATTATTTGCATTGTTTTTGATGAAACAGACTGTATATTATTTTTTAACTTTTTAACAGTTTAAAGTTATTTAAAGCATGTTTAGAATGCCTATAACATATGTCTTTATTACATAATTTTAAAAATATTGACATTTATAAAGATAGACGTGTCAAAAATTTTTTCTTGTAAAAATAAAAAAAATACTAATATTACCTTTTGATTATTATAAGGTGACCGATCAATTCGATAAAAATTTTTTTTTTTAAGTTTCGGTTCATTTAGGGTGTTAACTTTTTAATTAATGACTAAAAACAAAGGGTTTGGTTCCTTAGCTTATTTTGGAAAAAAAGTTCATAAAAACATATGTCCCAAACCTCGTAACTTTTGACATACAGAATGTTAAAATTTAAAAAAATAATCATTTTTTTAAATACCCTAACTATTCTTTATCCAATTTTGTTTTGATTTGGCAATAATATCAATTACATTAAGAGGATTATTTCTAACTAACTTAACTTTATATTTTATAAGTCCAGTGGCGTCTCGAGAGACAACTGTAGGAATGATTTTAACAAAAAAACGGTACGCTACTGACTGTGTAAATGTGTGAAAAATTTGTGTTTTTTTCTTTAGATTTAGCAAATAAAAATATTGCTTTTATGTCTCCTAATTTTTTTCCGTACCTTGTAAAGTTTAGGAGAAAAAGAATAAAATTCACTTCATTGCATATTTTTAGACCATAAAAGAAGCGGGATTTTCTTCTTTTAAAAATTATATTTTATAATTTTAATTTAGCAATTATGTAAAATAAAAAAGAACCCTTTTTTTGACCGGAAAAAGAATTTTATAAAACAGAAAAAAATATTATTACATCTAACTTTGTTAGTTTTAGAAATATGGCCATTTAAATTAGCCACATTTTTTAGTTTGCCTGGCAGGTACTTGTGCTCATTAAAAACGTCTGTCAATTTTTTTTTCAGACCATACTTTAAATGAACTAAATCCTAAAAAATGTCAAGCTTACAGCTCCAAGTTTTTATGTTTTATTATTTTTTTAAACTTTCAAAAAATATACATGATAAAGATGTGCACGGCTGATACCTGCCAGGTGATGATTTCCGTACTTAGCATGCTATGACTCATCACTATACAAACCTTACAGGTCTAACGTTACTCGAAGGGTTTACTAGCTTTCCTACTAATATGTTTTTTCCTAACCTTGGAAATAAATACTTAATTGATTTATGCAATTTAAAGAAACAAAAGCACAATCTAAATTCAATAAAAACGTAAAATTCACAACATTGAACTAACAACAAGCGAGAAAATCAATGTAGCCAAGTGCCAACCACTGACCAAACATGTACTTTTACGCATTTGGGGAGACAAATCAGTGTTTTGTTTAAAATAAACAAATCCGGATAGAATGATAGATACGTATTGTGAGCTGTGACTGAATTGTTAACATTTTCATTAAAATCATGGCATAGATGAATGCATGTGGTCGGTTTAATAAATGACTAACTATGCGGTTTAATTTTCTTTAAATCTCTATTTTTAAAACCTTTTGTTTATTGAAAATTGTGCCAAAACTTTATAATTTAATAGTATGTTAAAACAATATCAGTAAATTTAAAACAAAATTTTATTTGGCTATTCTCCAAAATAAAACTAAAAGTTTGTTTAACTTTTAAGAAAATTAACACTTTTATATATTATAAAGAACTATTCTGCTCTTACACAATATAATAAAATTTATGATTGCTTTAAAATATTTTAAAATTTATGATTGCTTTAAAAGATTTTAAAAAATAAAATTTATAATTGCTTTAAAAGAAATAAAATAATAAAATATTTAATATTAGGTTACTTACAATACAAAGATTTCAATCTATAAACAAAGGTTCATTAGCACTCGGTTAAAATTATTTTAATCCAATAAAATAAAATCTTAACAGGACGCCAGACGGAAAGTAATAATAACTTAATAATAAACATTTTACTCTTTTCTTTCTTTTTAAAGCAATTATAACTTTTATTATATTGTGTAAGAGCATAATAGTTTTTCATAATATATAAAAGTTTTAATTTTCCTAAAATGTTAAGCAAACTTTTTAATTTTTTTCTGGAGAAAAGCTAAATATTTTTCTTTAAATTTAATCTCCCAAAAAACAAATAAAGCATAAAATACTTTATTATTTGGCCAAACATTTTTACTATTTTTTTACCTGGTTAAGATACCTAATAGGTGTATTATTTACCAGTTAATTTTTTCAAAAGTAATGTTAAACTTTAAAATTTCCATCAGACATTTTATTTAAATAAAAAAATCCGTTTTCTAACAAGTTTGTCAGCCCAGTTCCCGTCTGGCGTCTTCTTAGGATTTTTCTTTATTGGATTAAAATAATTTTAACCGAGTGCTAATGAACCTTTGTTAATGGATTAAAACCTTTGTATTATAATATTAAAAATTTTATTATTTTATTTTTTTTAAAGCAATCGTAACTTTTATTATATTGTGTAAGAGCAAAATAGTTCTTCATAATATATTAAAGTTTTAATTTTCTTAAAATGTTAAACAAACTTTTAAATTTTATTCTGGAGAAAAACTAAATACTACTTTGTTTAAATTTAATCTCCCAGAAAACAAATAAAGCATAAAATATCAAAAAATATTTTATGGTATAAGCCCAATACGTATTTATATTGGACCTCAAAAAACTTAGTTGAAAAATAAGTTTTACTACAAAAAGTTAATTGAAAATTAGGTTAATTGCATATTATTTTATAGACTTAAAGTTGCAAATATATTCCAATCTAACACCGGTGATCGGTTTTTAGAGTAAACCATATTTGTTTTTAGTTTTATTAACTTTTTCCAAGTGCCTAAATACTAAGATATAGCGTTCTACAACACCTTTAAGATAACGCCCTATTTTTACTATCGAAGGTATCCATTTTTAAGATTTTTACTGCAAGTAGAAAATATAAATATTTAATAATTTTATTTTTGCAGTAAATAAACTAAGTTCTTTGTGTCTTGTTTGATTTACTCCTATACAGGGTGTCCTAGCTTTATTTCTATACATACATTACTTCGCCCCTGTACAGATAAACCAAAAACTCAATTTTAATTAAAGTAAAGCTGCCGGCAAACAGCGAGCGCGACGTAACGTTAGCGGGACATGAGCGCGTCTATGTCATGGAAGCACGTTCGTAACACTGTGGCAATAATTCAAAACTTACAGTTGAAATTTGTTGCTTAATTTACCAAGTTTAAAAGTCAAAAACTTTTTAACGAATTGAGACAGGACTTTTATTTCTTTGGCTTACTTTTATTATTTAGGACATAACTTTTCCAGATACCCTGTATAATGCGCACTGTTAGCAATCATAATTTTTTTAATTCACCAACGTTAGTTTGTTTAGGATTAATTTATGTTTACTTAACATTATTTTTATAAATCACCTTAACATGCTCTGGTTAATAGTAAATTATTTGTAGGCATATTGTGATACATTAATTATTTTTATTTTTTTAGTAATTTTTACCAATGATACTTTTAATATACGGTTTGTCTACATAAGTCAGCATCATATGGAATACTTTTTTATTATTAGTTTAATAAAAACAAGTTACTTTTGATAAAAAGTTTTGCATGATTAGGGTTGCCATAAATAACCTTGCGCAATATCTTTTTGTGTTTTAACGTGTTTATAAAATTTAAAATAAGTTTTAAGTTATACTAATATTACAAAATTAATTTGACAGATTCAACCAACAGTCAATTGCCATAATTATAAATAATATAATATAATATAATTGTAGTTTTTTTTTTTAAATTAATGTAAATTTAGAGGTTCATAGGAAATTAAATATTTTGCTCCATATCATAAATCGGAATTTTTCGCTATGAAATAGGGACTTCGCGTCGGGACATAGGGCCGAATAACGGTGACACTCCTGATATATCGAAACAGATGGTAACCCTATGCATGATCTGAAACCTTAAATGCAATTTTTAGATACCTTTTTTGTAGTATACAAAGTATCTTAAAAATATGAACATTGCATATGAAAGGTACCCTTATTACACACACAAGTTTGATAGAAAAGATGTCTGGGATTAAAAATACATTTTAAATAGGCATAATTGTTAAAAAAATCTTTTAATTTAGTTTATTTTGCATATAAGCATGCACTAATGTACAGGGTGGCTCGAATTTGACGCTCATCATTGGGATTACGGAAACCGTAAGAGATGCAGGATCGGTTAAATAGAGGCAAAGTTGCGCAATTTGATGCTCAATAAAATGCAGTTTTGCGTTTTAAAAATTCCGAGTATTTCCGAAGATATTCGAAAAAACCGAAATGTTCAATTTTGGTTTCAATTGTTTCCTGACTATATTTGTTAAGATAACTTAAAATGAAAAACACGTTTCCATGGCCACTTTTTCTGCTCTATAATTCAGTGTGATTAAATATTGAATCTGACGTTTCGGTTTCTGGCGACCTACATCAACTTAATTTTTTTAAATACGGACCTGATATTTTTTCAATTTAATTAAATCCTTTCATCACTCTTAAAACACTATATATCGCCACTTTGATATTTGCCGACGTTTCGTACAGAAAATTCCATCACCAGAATATTGCATATTTATTTAACCATAATACGGCCCTGAACTACATTTTTAGGTAAAAACCTAACCTTAACTTCCGAACGATATCTAAATTTGATTAGGAATGATGTCTTAGACGCCCTAGATAATCAACCTTTGGCAGTATTTCAAGAAATATGGTGGCAGCAAGACGGAGCTCCTGCCCTCAATGGAAGGGAAGTAGCTCCATTCCTTTACTATATATTTCCTAATAAATGGTTTTGCAAGATGGCCCGCTAGGAGCCCAAATCTTAGTCCCCTAGACTATTTCCTTTGGGGATATCTTAAGAACCGTTTATTTAAAAATGCACCTCACGACCTTTAAGTACTACGACAAAATTTGAAAAGGGAAGTCGCTGCCATTCCTGCGAGAACAATTAATCGAGCTGTATTAAAAATACAAAGCAAAGCATGAAAATGTATCGAGGCGAAAGGTTATCTCTTTGAACACTTATAATAGTGATTAAATTATGTTTATTTTTAATATGGGCATCAAGATAGTATTACAAATTGTTTATGTAAGCTGATTTGTTGTCTACCTTTTGTTTCCGCTGTTAGATATCAATGAGTCGCAATAAAAGATTACGAATATGTAATTAGTTTATTCTTTTTTTACCTTCTTACCTAAAAATGTAGTTCAGGGCCGTATTATGGTAAACTAAATATGCAATATTCTGGCGATGAAATTTTCTGTACGAAACGTCGGCAAATATCAAAGTGGCGATATATAGTGTTTTAAGAGTGATGAAAGGATTTAATTAAATTGAAAAAATATCAGGTCCGTATTTAAAAAAATTAAGTTGATGATGGTCGCCAGAAGCCGAAACGCCAGATTCAATATTTAATCACACTAAATTATAGAGCAGAAAAAGTGGCCATGAAAACGTGTTTTTCATTTTAAGTTATCTTAACAAATATAGCCAGGAAACAATAAAAACCAAAATTGAAAATTCCGGTTTTTTCGAATATCTTCGGAAGTACTCGGAATTTTTAAAACGCAAAACGGTATTTTATTAAGCATCAAATTGCGCAACTTTGCCTCCATTTAACCGATCCTGTATCTCTTACAGTTTCCGAAATCCCAATGATGAGCGTCGAATTCGAGCCACCCTGTACAAAACCCAAATATTTATTATTATTTCATAGGTTTTTTTAAAAATGTTTTTGTAAATGGATAATTTTACATATTTAAAAGATATTTATAATCTTAAACATTTTTTTTTTTAACACGCTTTTATTAACTTGGGTTGTAACTATCTATCTATCTATCTATGTAACGGAATCTTTGAGCCTAATTTTAACCAACTTCCAGCTATTCGATTTCTTTGAAACTTTGCACACGTCAAGGACCGATGAAGATGCAATAATTTAAAAACAGTATCCCGTTATCTTTTTTGAATCGCCAGGAAAAAATTCCATTATATTATAAAAACAACACCTAGGATGCCATCTGTTGGCAACATTTCAAACTTTGCTATTAAATGAAGAAGAAATTTTTTAGTTTTTACACAATTTGGTTAGTTGCACCATGGGTGTTCAATTTTTATGAACAATAAAAATATAGGGTTAGTTGCACCATTAGTTCAAGGATTCCATAATAAAAATTACATTATGTGTAATGTATACATAATACATAATGTGCAATTAATAAAAATTAACATTCTTTTTTGGATCGCCAGGAAAAAAATTTTCCTTTATATTATAAAAATATAAAAACAACACCTAGGTTGCCACCTGTTGGCTACATTTCAAACTTTGCTATTAAATGAAGAAGAAATTTTTTAGTGGGTTGCAATATATTGGCAACGGTCCAAACATTGCCTGGATTGCCATCTGTTGGCAAAATTTCAAACTTTGCTACTTAATGAAGAAGAAATTTTTAGTGAGTTGCAATCTGTTGGAAAAATTTTAAAATTTGCCACTCTTGTTCATTAAAAATCTTTTCGCCATTTTGTCAAGAGTAGCAGAAACTAAAAAATGAAAAATAATTAATAGTTTAAAAAACTAAAAAACACGCTTTTATATGCAACCGAACTAAAAATTAGAAAATAATTTTTCATTAAAAAAATATTGTCATTTCATAGTAAAAAAGCGTGGGGTGATAAATATATTAAATGTTATAATTATTATATTTGCAAATATCTATGATGGAAAAGTTATGAAAAAATAGTAAAATGCACCCCACGCTTTTTACTATGAAATGACAATATTTTTTTAATGAAAAATTATTTTCTAATTTTTAGTTCGGTTGCATATAAAGCGTGTTTTTTAGTTTTTTTAAACTATTAATTATTACAATAATGTTCAATATTTTCAAAAACATTACTTTCCTCTCAAGCAAAATACATATTTTTCAAGATACCTTGTATACCAGTGAAAAAAATATATTGAATGGTTAGTTCTGATTAGTTCTGATTCATTTTAAGTTTTATATTATGCTGAATGATAACATAGCCCCATTGAAAAAATAAAAGTTTATACACAAGAATCCGATCTCGAGCTCAGAAATAGCTATACACGTCTGAAATAGCCGCCACGGGCCGAAAATGGCCTCAATAGGCCCTGAAATACGGTTTTCGGAATAAGGCAAGGCCAAGGGTGCATTCTGATGTCAAAAACTTTTCGCGCATAGTTTAAGGCCCAGAATTTAAAAGTACATGAAACTATTACTGCTGTGATTGCTACCTCTAAAGCATGATTTTCCGTCCCCCAAGGGAAAATTTTCTCAGTCTCAAACAGGAAATTTTACTCGAGCATAAACCTGTCAAGCACAATCTAAGCTACATAATTTAAAAGTACATAAAAATCTTTGTGTTGGGATTGGTACGTCTAAAAGACAATTTTTCTGCCAATGGGCGGTCATTTGCCCAGTTCCAAACATAAAATTTCAGTTAGCCGTAGACCTGTCGAGCACAAATCCGGCTTTGGCTTCAGAATTTATCCTCGACCCCGCCTTATCCCAGAAACCTTATTTAAGGACCTATAGAGGCCATTTTCGGACCTTGTGACCAATTCCAGACGTTTAAAGATAATTTTGAGTTCGGGATCAAATTTAGCGTCGAAAATTCATGGGAATACATATCGATCGGTTTTTGACAAGACATCGACAGCGTTTGTCAATTTTACAGGGAAAGAGTTTTTCTTTTCATTAAGTTATTGTTTAAAACAAAGTTGGTAATTTTTTGTATATATGTATTACTGCACGGCTTTATTACAGGTCTCGGTTTTTGATTAAAAATAACGCGATGAGAAATAAAAGCGTGTAAAATTGACGAATGTCGCTTACGATGTTTTGTCAAAAACTTATCGATATGTCTGTCTCTTGTGTATAAACTTTCTTTTTTGTGGATCTGGGTAATACGTTTTCATTATGGTTCAAACTTTTTAAATTTCTTGCTTTTATTTAAAAAAAATATACATATTTCTTTATGTTCTTTTTATAAAAATAAAATAGGTATTTACTTTCATATATTTAAGTAATTTGTAAAACATGTTATTGAGTATTATGCTTTTATCAAATAGTCGCAAAAGATTCTTTTTACTTTTTTATAAAAAGAAACAAAATTAAATTCAGTTTTTAGTAGCGCACAGCCCAATGAGCTTTTAGGACTGTTCGACAAAATTAATACAGCGTGTCTACTTAGGTTCACACCGAATGAAAAACTTTTTATTTTTAATTTTACGAAAAAAAATCTTAAAAAATTCTGCATAGTCTTAATTCTGAAATGCAATTTATCAGATAATAATTTTTGTAGTGGTAGACGAGGTATGTTAAAAAATATTAATTTTGGTCAGGAGGAAATTTTTCATAATATCGAAAATTTGTGTTAAGAAATGATGCTAAGGAATAAAAATAATTTTTAAAAATGCAAACTAGTTTATTTAAAAAAAAAACTTTTTTATTTTTTTTTTATGAATTTACAGTGAAAATTTAAGTTTGAACCTAGTGCATACCTATTTTGAAATTTAAAATATAACTAAAGCCTAAAAACATTTAAAACAGCAAAAAGTCAGAGAAGCGCTCGTTACCGAAACAAAAAAGTTTTTTTGACAATGTACAGGGTGGTTTTCTCTTGGTTGATATGATAAGGTACAGGCTAAACGATAAGAGATACAAAAAACTTTAGATACGTGTCCCGTCCCCTTGTTTTATATTTAGTTTATTGGTGCAATTAAATGAACGGTCTCTTGATTGGTTTAAAAGATACAGGATGATTCTCAAAATTCGTCAATTTTTATTATGTCTTATTACTCGGACATCTCAAATAATTTGTATATGTATTATTTCTTGCGATTACAACAACATAGAACAGTTACGACACGTATTTTAGTTTTTTGTATCTCTTACCGTTTAACCTGTACCCTATAATACCAAACAAAAACAAAACACCCTGTACAAGTTTGTAAATTTGAATTCTATTCCTAATCCAAAACATCTTTTCCCAATAAAAATTTTCAATATTATAAAAATCAAGGTACTTTCTTCTTAAGCAAAATTTATATTTTTTGACATACCTCGGATACCACTGAAATAAATTATTATCTGATAATTGTATTTTGGGGTTTAAGCCTGCAAAACTTTTTATAAAGAATAACTTTTGTGTAAATTTATAACTGGACTTTCGGTGGTATTTAAACTTATTATAAGTATAGAAAATTTGTAAAAAAAATATAACTAACAAGTTGTACAAATAACTTTTGAATCATTAGGATCTTGGATGTTAAAAGCATTTATAATGAGCTATATTACAACTTTTTTTCTTGCTTTATTGCCAAAACTCAACTCCAAAATGATTACAGTAAGTAACTCTTGCAGATTAAAAACGATTTTAAAAATGTTGCAAATAATTGCAATTCTAAATCTACATAAAATTTGCTACAAAAAATTAAAAAATTGCAAATATACTTTTTATGGCTTAGTATATTTGCCACAACAAATCAATAAATAAAAATATCTTAAATAAGAAAAACAAATTAATGGACATTGAATAATCAGATCTTAAGAAATTTACATGTATTTCGTGGTCAATATCACGAAGTGGCGTATCTCATTTTTTTAATTTCACAAGAGTGCTCTTTAGAAATTTATTTGCTAAAAATTAATGAAACAGTACTAAAAAAGTTAAAAAAGATTCTCAAAATAACCCCTATTTTCTTCAATACATTTCCTAAGACTCTTTAAAAATGTCGCCTAACACGATGAAAAATTCCTGTTGTTCCTTTATTAATTTGGCACTTTTCGATTATCCTGAAGCAAAAATCCTCGACGTTGATTACTGGAGTATCGTACACCAATTTTTTAAATGACCCTAAAAGAAAAATCCATAGGATTAAGGTCTGGTGACCTCGCTGCTCATGCCAATGGTCCACTTCGTCCTATCCACAAGTTGGCTCTTACTTCCAATAACACATCTTCCAGATACAATGAGAAACGATTTTGGATAAAATCTAAATAAACGTCACCAGTTAATGGGCCATCAAAGAAATGAGGACCAATAAGGCAATTTCCTATTATCCCTGTCCGCACATTAAGTGAAAATCTACGCTAAAGTTTCATTTCTACCACATTGTTTGGGTTCTCCAAGCATATGTGTGGATGTTGTGTAGATTTGTTATGCCATCACGAGTGAAACCAGCTTCGTCAGTGAATAATATGAGGCCAATTAATCGATTATCGTGTTCATACTTAGCTAGAATCTGATTGCACATTTCCAACCGTCTCGGCCGATCATCGTCATAAAGAGCCTGCACCTTTTGTGAATGAAACGAGTAGAGTTGTTCTTCTCTTAGTACCCTCCCTGTCCCTCTTGTTGCACGTTTCTAGCAGTTATAGGTTTTCCCCTATTTCCATTATAACTTTTAAAGGAACCACATTCCGCAAGCCTTCTGTGCACACTGGGAAATGTTTGAGCGTGAGGGATATTTTTATCTGGATAACTCTCCATATAATAGCTTCTTGCCAACTCTGCATTACCATTTGCTTTTCCATAACAAAAATGGATATCACAATATTCGATATTTGAATATTGGTGATTAGCCATTATTAGTTATTTTAAGATTATAAATTAAATAGTGAAGTAAAAAAGCGAATTTATTTGATGTTAAACTGACAGCTTTAGTATACTTTGATAGCTATCTACCTGGTAGCTGGTGGTAACGAAATGAGAAAAGTAAATTTACCACTTAATATTTAAGGGTGATTTACGTCTAAATCGTTGGATTTAACAAGGTAAATCAAGAGCACCTTTTTAATGGCCTGCTATCAGTCTTTTAGAAAACATGGTTAAAACTACTGTAGTTGTCAGCACTAAACAATTACGACAAGAAAACAATTGGCAATGTAGGTAAAGTGCCCTCTAGCGGCACACAATCAATGTGAATTGTTACTAAAATGATGAAGCGCAGGCGACTTAGCCTATCTTTTTAAATATTAGTCAAATCGGTTTTCCTGTAAGCAGGCAATTCAAAAAAACAAAAAATAAAAACTTGAACTTTGACGGCTTGTAACTCGAAAACGAATGACATTTTGAAAAAAAAATATATGAAGCTCTACCATTATTTTGTCAAGTAGAATTACCCCTTTAAGATTCGTGATCGATTTTTGAATCACCCTGTATAAGACCCATAAAAACACAATTATTTTTTTGTTAACATTTTTGCACTTCGCAACTCATATGACTCATATGACTGTTAATATACTTACTACCTGCAATTTGTCTATAATTTAATGCAATAAATTGCAATAATGCGCAGACATACACATCTATAATTTTCGGATATGTATATTTTGGTTAGACCAGTGACATTTTTACTAAAAATGGGGCCCATGCTAAAAAAACAAAATTAGGTCTTTGTCGACAAATCTCTGTACTGTGTAGCGTCTAAAAGTAATTAAATCTCCGATAATTTTATATTTTGTAAGGTAAATAAGCGCCCTTAATTTTATACACACTGGTAAACCCGTAAATTTACCTACCCTAAACCTACTCTTAAATTGGACTTTAGTCGATTTAAACCTTAAAAAATTACTAGTATAAATTTGGATGAAAGAAGGTGGCTATGTAAATTCTTCTAGGTACAATACACGGCAAAAGTCTTTAAAGTTATTTGACATTATTCGAATTTTCCGCGTAGTTTAAATTCTTCCCATATGCAAAACACAGTTTAACTTGCTTGTAGAATGCTACAAGGCATTTATTTTGGTTTAAAGTGTCGCGAAAATAAATAACTTAAGGCCACAACTTGCAGTGTCTTCGACATAAAAAGTTTTTCTTGTCGTGTGTTTAAAAATATTCAATTTATCTAGCAAAAACACAACATTTTTTCTTCAAAATTTTCAGCTTTTGACAGCATTTAATATTACAGTAAGCGTTTTTTAAAGTTCTGATATAAGGAAAAAACTTAAACTTTCGTTTTAAGCAATCGCCTCTGCATGATTTTAACCCAAAATTAATATTAGCATATATACAGGGTGTCCCATCGTAAACTTGGCAAGGACAACAGAGGTCTGGTAAGTTCTTGGGAGACGGTCTTGTTGCTTCAGGGAGTTGAGCTTCGCAGATATGCGTCACTGTCGATTGGGTATGGAGGGACATTTGGACATATTTTCGTTCTTCCTTCAAGAGATTTGCATGATTCCAGGTTTCGGATAGTAACGAATAACAATGAATCATCATTTCGCGCAATGTATTTATTATTTGTTGTTAAGAGATGATGAAGACCTGTTCGATTATCCAGTATTGGAATTGGATATAAGTTATGAATAGTGTACTTTTCTGGATCTACCAAAGGTATGTTCAGAACAAATATTATTCTAGAATCTATTTGATATGCCTGTAATTCAATTATATCGATGTATCGAGCCACGTAGGTAAGATAGACTGGTAAGGGAAGATTATTCTTTTGTAATGATTGTGATATATGCTTTAGTGATTCAATTAGATCTGTTGGAGTAATAATTGAGGTGGGCAATATTTGGAGACGTGCAAAGGTTATAGCATTAATAACATCGTCTAAAGTATTTTCAATAAAGGAATAGCTTTTCATTAGTGATTCACATAAATTAAGTATTTCAATTTGTGCTGAGTAGAACAATAACTGATCAGAAATAGTCATTATTGATTTCCGAATTTCAATAATGTCTTTGTTAAAAGTTTCCTCATCTATGCGTAATTTTTGAATAGTTGCGTTAAAGTTTTTAATAACGGAGGTTGTAACTGATATTTGATTTTTTAATAAATTTTCTATTTCATATTCGTCACGAGTGATTTTTTGTATACATTCGTTATAGTATTCGCCGTCTGATGCGTCTAGATTTCCGGTAATTGATTTCCAAACGGTTCCTATGCCATTGAAAATTCCTCGTTTTGTTCGAAAGGTATAGCTTTTTGTGCCAGTCATTATTTCAGTGTATTTTCTATTAATAGCATTAGATATTTGTTTAATAAGACTAATATGCGTTTGTACTTCCGCTTTGAAAGACATCATGCGTGGTACGTCTTTGTCAAGTGTGTCTAATAGGTTATTTAAAATTTTGTCATTATTTTTAATTGTTTCGTGGATAGGCTCAAGGTCTTTGTATACAAGAAGTGTCCATTTGTCATTTGAGATTTTGATGTTGCCTTCTTCGTGAAAGAAGATTCCAACAGTGTTATTGATTGTTGTAACTGTGTATTGGCATTCGATGACTGGTAACAGTCCGGGAAGCCTAAAATAAAGGGTTTAATTGTAGTACGGTTTTAATCTATCGAAATTTATTTTGATCCTTGATTTGTTTCAGGATTTAAAAAGAATAGCGGAGTTTTGGAAGAGTTCGACAATTTCGAATGGACCATTAAATTTATTTTGAGCTTTGTCTTTAATTTGGGACTCTTTGACATACACTTTGTCCAATTTTATACTGAGGAGGGTTTTGAGAAATATGTTGGTCGAAACGTTCTTTTGCTTTTTCCTTTTTAAGCTCCGTTTTAGCACGGCCGACTTTATAATAATATTGCATTTTATTATTTAAATCTCTTATGTACTTAGAAATAAGATTTTTCTCATTATATAGGGTTTCAGGGGGTCTACACGGAGTATGGCCAAAAATAAGCCCATAGGGTGTGAATCCATGGGTTTTGTTTTTGGTGTTATTGTAGCATATTATTGCATATAGTAAAAAATTAAAGGGGTGGTCGTCAGGGTTATCGGAATGATTTGCTCGTATCATTTCACTTAAGGTTGCGTGAAAACGTTCGATAGAGCCATTTGATTGTGGGTGACTTACGCTAGAAAATGTTAATTTAATATTATATAGTTCGCAAAGGTCTTTCCTAAGGGTGTTGTCAAATTCTCGGCCAAAATCGCAATGGATGCGTAAGGGCGTGCCATAATGTTGGAAAAATAAAGAAGAGTGTTTACGACTGATTTTGCTGTTTTATCCATTAAGGCATAAGCTTGCGTAAATTTTGTAAGCTCGTCTCGTATGGTCAATGCGTAATTTCTAGTAGGGTATTCAAAAATGTCAATTTTTATTCTTTCGAAAGGTGTTTTTGGAGTTTCGGTTGTACCAGCAAATAAGAAATATCCCATAAATGTCTTCAAATTTTTATGGCAATGGCATATGTTAGACGGCTTCTCTAAGAAATTAAAGATTATTTTAATAGGTTTAAGATATACAAAACTAGGGGACTTATTTATGTTTCTTTAAATTTATCGTCTTATAGACAAACATATTGCCCTGAGAAAATCCGTTGGTGTAGGTAAATCACAAGACGTTATCAACTAAAAATACCATAAAATGTTTATAGCCTGAAACTTAAAACTTTCCAGAATCAAGACAAGAGGGTTCTCACACTAAAAAGTCACATATGTTATCCATAAAAGATGAATAAAACAGAATGTCAGTAGAAAGGAAACAAAGAAGGGAATTTTTAAGAAAATATACCTATGTACTGTTTTAAATATTTTGATGGTTTTGCAATAATTGTAATGCAGAGAGATATAGAAAAAAGACTAGAAACATTAAATACACCTGCAACTACATATCGTAGACCTAGGAATGTTTACCCCTTAAAATTGAAGTTTAGGTTAATTTTTGTTTATATTTTTATGTCGATATCATAGGTATTATAGACCAAGGTCGGAATGACCAGTCTTTTTTAAATAAAAGTTTTGTTTATTGCAAATTTAAAGGAAAATTCTTATTTTATTCTAAAACCAGAAAGGTAACGCCATCTATAACTTTAAACTCAAACTACAGAACAGACTACCCTCATTTCGTTACCACCTTAGCCAATAAAATTGAGCTTAAGGTTGTCATGTATTATAAAGGGGTGGTACTTGGAGGACCATGAAGTTCCTACGATTGGTCCTTTGGTTTATATGACATAGTGGGTACCGAGAGTTAAATACAATTATTGTGTTCTCTGTTCAAAATTAGGGTGGGTATATTGTTTAATTGGAACCTTTTCTGGATGTCAATTAATTTGTATAACAATATTGGGGGTGGCCCTTGAGGGACGGCCCTTTCCAAGGAGCACTATAGAATTATGCTCAAATTAGAAAATTAGTCTAGCTACATCTTTCATTAGTTGCAGTTGATTCTTTAAGTTCTCTCTATATTTTAAAAGTGTCTATCCTAGTTTTTTTTTTTTTTTTTAATTTTAACTCATTACTTAAATCTTGTCCTTATTTTCGAAGAGGAAAGTTCTGGTCTCTTTTTCTTTAATTTTAATTTTTATATCCTATTTTTTTTCTTCTATTTTATTATTACTTATTTTACCTTAGATTATATCTCTTTTTTTACCCTATTTTAATTATATCTATTTTATTCTTTATTTTATTTTAATCATATCCATTATTTTTATAATAAACTAGCTATGATTCCCGGCTTCGCTCGGGAGTTTATATGAGACCCAAATAACCGTTGTTCTGAATGAAGTTCAACTACTCGACAACAGATGGCGCCACTACACATATTTTACATTTTTGCCACCCACAACCACCCACTTCCACCCACCCCGACCAAACTCCCTTACTCACAATGGGAGACCAAGGGTTATTTGTAACCCCGACGGGAAGTCGATCGGAGTTGCGGATGATAGCGAAAATCGTGGACACACGAACGTACATTAGCATTTTATATAATATATTAGATTAGATTAGATTAAGTTGTAATTAATCAAAATATTTCTTTTCTTTAAATTTACCAAAACTATCCTGCACTAAGATTGATAAAGTTTAATTCTAAAAGTCACAATGCTATTAGGCCAAGCAGTACAAGTGAGCGACGTAGAACCTAGGTAAGAGAATTGTGAAATAACCTAACCTTAACTAATTTTTGTTCTACAAGACATTCCTACTGCTAGAGTGCTTTCGTCAAATTATATCCTAATTCTTTTAACTTTGTCGTACCGTTACATAGACATTGGTTTGCTAGGTGCCGCGCTACCATTAAATTTTATAGAGTTTTAGCTACTGTCTATGTCATAGTAACAGGTAACAGGAGAACAGTCATTCTGTTACACGGTTATAACAAGAGGACTACTTAAATTTTTGCGACAAATTTTAACTTTTTGGCAAGTTTCGCAACTTTAAATAAAATTTTCTACGTGTTTTGTTATTCCGTGCCAATTATATTTTTCTTTAATGCAGCGTAATGTTTCATTTATGCCACGGTGTAAATTTGTTTTACCGCGGTGATAATGATCTAAAATTTGGGGAATTTCGTCCTTATCTGGGGTTTTAATTATATTTTGGCAAATACATAGTTTTATGTCTTTGTCGGCGAAAACATAAGAAAATATTTCAAGAATCGGTAATTCTAAATTATTTTCGATATAATAAGTATTATCGAGATCAAATTTATTTTGTCCTGTGTAAACACAATGAAATAAATGCGGTACGACCGTTTTTGGGTCAAAAGGAAGGGGTATAATAAAATATTTTCGATTTTTGACGGTTTTACTGGAAAATATGTTAACTTGAAATCTTCCGAAGTCGATATCGGTTTCAAATATGTCATCGATTATTTTATCATGGAGTTCCTCCATTTTAGTTTCGCGAAAGAATGTTACGATATTTTTATGACTTTTGTCTAAAAGTTGTTCATTAGAGGTTTCGATTTTTGAGTAATCGATTATTGATTTGGTTTCGTAAAGTTCAACGAACTTGTTGTAGTCTTCCGTTATTTTTTCGTTGTCTATTTCGGGGTCGTTGTCTGGTTCGGTATTGTTTTCTGGTTCGTCTTCGTTTGAGGCAAAAACTTTTGAGTGAAAGTTCGCGCATTTCTGGAAATGGTTAATTTTTATTCTAGAAAGTGCGTCGGCGTTTTTATTGACATTACCAGGCTTGTATACGATTTTGTAATCGTATTCTTCAAGCTTTAAGCGCCAGCGAGCTAATCTACTACCAGGATCTTTAATAGAAAAAAGCCACGTGAGGGGGCGATGATCCGTTATTAGGGTAAACTTTCTGCCGAAGAGGTAGGGGCGGAAGTGTTTTACAGCCCAGACAATGGCTAGTAGTTCACGCTCTATGGTGGAGTATTTTGTTTCAGCGCTGCACAAGGTTCGGGAGGCATAAGCGATTGGTAAGTCTTTTCCAATCGGACCTTGGGACAGGACAGCACCTATGGCAAATGCGCTTGCGTCCGTAGTCAATAGAAAAGGCTCTTCGAAATTAGGATAGATCAGAATTGGGTTTGATGTTAAGGCCTTTTTTAGTTCTTCGAAAGCATTTTTGCAATCTGAATCAAAGTCAAAAGGGACGTCTTTCTGGAGTAGTCTGAGTGAGGGGTTTTGAAGTTTCTGCGAAGTTTGGGTTGAAACGACAGCAATATCCAGCTAGTCCAAGAAAGGATTTGATGTCTTTTGGAGTTT
The DNA here is from genome assembly GCA_014170235.1 of Listronotus bonariensis. Lineage (NCBI taxonomy): Eukaryota > Metazoa > Arthropoda > Insecta > Coleoptera > Curculionidae > Listronotus > Listronotus bonariensis. The sequence goes on from JACEGR010001169.1 coordinate 123,602, forward strand.
TTAACTTCGGGAAAGTTTTGGATACATTCGACCTTTGATGGATTTGGTTTTACTCCATCCTGAGTGATCACATGTCCTAGATAGGCAACTTCTTTTCTTAAGAACTCGCACTTATCGGGTTGTATTTTGAGGTTTGCCTTTCGCAGACGTTTGAAGACATCTTTTATTCGGGAGATATGTTCATGGATTGTGGGGAATAGACGATTATGTCGTCCATGTAGACAAGACAGCGTTCATTCTGGATGCCTAAAAGAATGTTGTCCATGACGCGTTGGAATGTGGACGGGGCGTTTTTAAGGCCAAATGGCATTCTGATAAATTCGAAATGTCCATTGTCTACTGAAAAAGCAGTTTTTGGGATATCTTTTGGATCTATTTCAATCTGATGGAAGCCGGAAGCGAGATCAAGTGTAGTGAAGTATTGACACTTTCCTAGCTGGTCCAGGAGGTCAGAAATATTGGGAAGAGGGTACTTGTCGTCTATGGTGGCTTCGTTTAACTTACGGTAATCTATAACTACTCTCCATTTTTGCTTACCGGAAGCGTCTAGTTTTTTGGGGACTACCCAAACTGGAGATGACCAGGGAGATGTGGAGGGTTTAATGATACCTTGGTCAAGCATCTTATTTATCTGAGTTTTGACTTCCTCTTTATGGATTTGGGGGTATCGATAAGATTTGGTAAAGATTGGTTTCGCATTATTAGTGTCGATAGTATGTTTGATTTCGTTAGTGAAAGTTAAGTTGTCACCTTCGAGATAGAAAATGTCTTCAAACTCGAGACAAAGGTTGGTAATTAGTTCGGTTTCTTCCTCATTAAGGTGTTCAGTACGAAGTTGATTTTTTATGTTTTGAATTCGATTTGTTACAGGGGGAAATTGATTTTCGGAAAGGTTATAATAGAATATTGATTGGGTTGAAAAGGGTTCAATTTCGAGTTTTGAAAAGCTGACACATTTGGGTATGGCGTAGGCGTTTATGACTGAGGTCAGAAATTCCCCATTTTCGTTAACATGAACTAGGGCATTTGGGATGCGTACTTTCTCTATTTCCTGGTTAGATATGATTGCGTCGGTGTCAGCTAGATTACATTTTAATTTAAATATTTGCTCGGTTCGGCCGTTTATTTTAATTTCGTTAAAATTGTCTGTTTTGTTAGGGTTTTTATTTTTAAATTCATCGTCGATTTTAAAAAGCGGCAAAGTTTTAAAACTTGTTATAAGTTGTTTATTTTTTATGTCTATAGTGCATTCGTAATGCTCTAGAAAATCGAGTCCTAAAATTCCGTCAAAATCAATATCTAAATTGTAAATGTATACCTTATGCGGGTTACCTACTTGGAAAGGAACGAGAGTGGATTCGGTAATGGAAAGTTTTTGATCGGTAATACCTTGTATAGTTACTTTCTCGGGAAAACGTTGCGGAAATTTATCTACAGTGTTTTCTTTAAATATAGAAATACCTGCGCCAGTATCTATAAGTAATTTAAAAGTTTTTGTAGCATCTTGTATATAATATAAGTTTTTTGAATTAACTGCAAGAAGAGGGCTTAGAGAAAGTTCTGTTCTGGGAAATTCAGTGAAGGGTTCATATAGTCCAAATTGAGGGTTTGGATTTGATCTTGGATTTGAGATAGAGTATTCGATGTCGAATTGATTTGATCCGTAGGGTGATCTAGGTTCGGAATAGTGAAAAAATCCAAATGATTATCATGATAAGGATAGTTATGGTCGATTGGTTGATCGAAAGTTTGATTATAATCTAGTTCTAAATAGTTAGAATTATTTTCGGGGTCTTCATAATAATTGTAGTACTTATCGTTTGATTGATAACTATTATAATTATAATCATGATTGACTAGGTGGGCTCTGTGTCTATCTTGGGAAAAATTTGGGTTTCTTGGAATTACTGAAGGTCTTGCATTGAAAACTAAAAATCACCTTTTTTGTATTATAGATAATAAAAACACAAGTTATGTCTATCACTCATGACACTAATGTAAAAAATAATATTAGAATTTCCTAAAGTTCAAAGCTTACATTTTTTATCAAATTATTACCTTAAATATAAGTTAACTTTAAAATTTTTATTTTACTTAGTTTTATCTTGACAACGGTGACAGATTTTCCACCAAGACGTCGAATTTTAATTAGAATTTTTTGTTTTTTTTTGGTATTTTCTTTATTTTGTTTTAGGCGACCGGCCAGTTCATAGGGGTCAATAGGGCTAAACAGGGTCAGCTCGCTATACCCCGGGACCAGGACCGAAGAGGTCCCATTTTTCCTAGATTAACCCGTGTACCCAAACAATTACCATTGAAGAAAAAACCTGTTTCTTAAATTTTCTCGTTTAGGTATTAAACAAGAAACAATATCCCATTATGACTGAAAATAAAACTAAATTTACCCAAATGAGGCTATATTAGGTAAATAAAATGATACACGTTTACTTAAAGAAAATTATTTAAAAAATAGCATTCAATTTTTTTAAATACCATGCTTTTAACATACCATTGATTATTATTAATTCCTTTAAATAATTCATGATTATCCACCTTTTGCAATACAAACCCACATTTTGTAATTATACAGTGTGTGCTCGAAAGTGCTTACCAAATGGAAAACTTTTTAATATTAACTTTAGAAAACCAATGAAAAAATTATTTCCACAAAAATATTTGTATGTTGGATGTACAGGGTGGCCTAAAAGACTTATTTCCAAATTAAAATACAGAGGTTTTCCTAATTACGGTATGAATTTTTTTATGTTAGTTCATGAAGAAAAGCTTATATTAACATATGCCAGGAGTTGCCTTATTTCTGAGATACAAAACGTTATTTTTTTTTATCGTTTTTTATAAATATTCTAAATACGAAGCCAGATACGAAAAAACTGTGTAACACTAAAAGTTGCTTGCATGGAGACGCCACTGGATCCAATAAAATCAACCTAGTTAAAGCTTAACAATTGCTTTATTACATAAAATACACGTATTAAATGTTAATTAAATCCGTTTCAGGGTATTTAGGATATTTACAAAATACCGAGTTTTTAAAAACTTTTACACACTTTATCTCAGAAACGAAGGAACATTGGGCACATCTTTATAAAAACTATTTTTTATAAAATGACATATAAAATCAGTTTTTAAAGTTTCGATCAGTAATTGGAAAATTAATTTGGAAACAAGTCTTTTTAAGCCACCCTGTACATCCAATATAATTTTTAATTTTTTTTTAACAAGCAGCACTCTTTATAAAAAGGCACTTTTTTCGTTAAGGTTAAACCAGGTTACTTCACTGGATATTATTATTATTAATATTTTTAATTTTATTTTTATTAGATTGACTTTGGTAAATGATTAAAAAAATAAAACTTAAAGACTTATAACGATTTCAGAATCCTTTTTAATAGTTGAGAAAAAGGATGCTGTGTAAAAAAAAATATTTTAATAAATTATTAAACTTTAATAATGAACTGTAACTTGCTATAATTTTTTAAACAAAACATTGTTTAAAAGTTGGTATTAATATTAACATACAAATTACCTAAGGCAGTTGATGCCCCCAACGTAAAAGATCTTGTTAGCGATATTAAATTAACCCCAAGTTTCTTCTAATTGGCCCTGTTTAAAGTTCAAGATACAACTGTCACCTAAACGCCGAATGTTCAGACCGAAGATGTAAATAAGTGGAACCCCCATAGCTATTTGGCTTATCTAAAGGGGAAGCAAAATGCCAAGTTACTTGAAATGTCGTCTTTACTTTTCGTTTTTCCAGTGCTTTCAGTTTATTTAATGTGTTGCTCAATTTGTTTTGTGCCAAGAAAAAAACATTACACAATAAGTGTCAGCTTATGTAAAAAATAAATATTATAGATAGCAGACCCCACAATGTTTTACATGCAATTTTTAAACATTGTGCCAAAATGGTAAGGAAAAGAGAAGGATCAAATACATGTTTCGGGTATAGAAGTGGACATGTTTTGTTACTGTAAGCCTTACCATTTTTGGTACAATGTTTCTTAATCAGACACCTAAAATATATTAAAATTAACGGGATTGGTTAAAGAGCCGCCTCCATATATATCGGTATAAATAGAAGTGATAGACTTGTCAAAGGAACCCCCCTAAAAAGTTTTTAACAAGGTTCTTATTACAAAGTTTATTTTAATACTGGCCAGGCACTATAAATATGCCCTTAATATATGTATGTAATATAACAGGTTTTCTAAAAATTACCGGCAAAGCTTTACTTCATTTAAAAAATAACCTCAAATATTTAGACATACTAATGCTAGTTAAATCGCGGTTTAGTTTAAGAAGCACAGTTTTAAAAATGGTCATCAGATGATAAAAATTGGTATCTAGATCTAATTAGACGAGCAATATTTTATAATAAATCACCCGATTAGTGGTTTGTGTCTTAGCTAATCTCAGGCACTTTCAGAAATATCGCATTACGTTTCAAAAAACAATTAAGCATTATCATGGCATCATCGTCTTACAAACTTAATAAGACAAAGAGAGGTTATTATTCAAAGCATTTTGAATAGTTTAATGAAAAGCTACAAAAAACAAGGTTATGTTTTTCTCCAGCTTCTGACGCTTAACAGTTATGTTTGATGTTTGGTTTCTTTCGTTTCTGTGATATTGTTATACCTTAACAGTTTTTATTAATTTATTGTTGTTACTGTTAGTGTGCAAAGTTGCATTTTTTTATGTTTTTGACCCTGTTATATGTAGGAATCAGATTATAGTTGCAACTTCTGCTATAAGAAATATAAATAAAAAAGAAAAGTGTAAAATGTAAAAGATATTATTTGATGTGGGATATTAGAAGAGGAAGAAAAGAAATACATTTAGTAGTATTGATTACGTAATGTTTTTTTAATTAAGCAATTTGTAATGAAATCCACTATGACAACCACCTTAATGCTTAATACAAGTTGTATTTATAGTGCTTTTCTTTAATGTTCCCCGCCCTTTTATTTTTTAGCGAATCAATTTAAAAAAAAATAAACTTTGGAATATAAAATTCTTGCGTTAATACTATATTTTAGAGTAAAATTGACAGGTAAAAATATCAAGACGGCGGCTGGGCGCCATCTTGGAAAAAAAAATAAATGGACAGGGGGTCTTTTGACAAATTATTTTAAAGCTCCTAAAAGGTACTTTTTAACTTTAAAATATAAAGTCAGTACCTTTAGCTAATATAAAATACCAACACTTTAAGGACTACCTAAAAACCTGATTTGGATAGCCATAGTTTTCAAACTTATAAAGTAAGATGTACTAAATGTGGTTCTTTCTAAATAGTCTCTTAGCGTCCAAAGGTCCATACGCCATACACAACGGCGCCCGAACATACGACGTCATAAATATTTTGATGCCGTGGATTGTATATATATATATATATATATATATATATATATATATATATATATATATATATATATATATATATATATATATATATATATATATATATATATATATATATATATATATATATATATACAGTGTGTCCCGCTTTTCATGAAAACACCCTGATATCTTAGTTATGAATAACGCGATTTTTTGGAGTATTTGGCATAGTGAAAACTTTTATTCACCATTGGCGTGTGGTCTTGGTGGGTAAAAAGACTTCATTTTTTAGGAAAAGGATATTAGGGCTTATTAAAAAAAAAAAAATTCTGTCAGATTTAGAATCAGCATCCCCAAAAACCCCTTAATTTATATTTTCAAAATCTCAAGAACTGATTTTAGCAAACAAATAATTTTAAGTAACTTTTTTAATAAGTCCTTTATTTAAAACTGTGATATCAAAATTACTAATTGCAACATTTTAGATTTTTGTATTTTCAACATAACTACCCTCTAAAACAATACACTTTTCAACAATTCTTCTTAAACGTAAATTCACTTTTCTTAAAGTTTGGGGAGTAATTTCCTGGCACGCTTGCCTGATTCTAATGCAAAGTTCCGGTCTATTTCGCGGCCTAGTACCATACACTTTATTCTTCAAGTATCCCCAGAGACAAAAGTCACAAGGGGTAATATCCGGCGATCTGGGGGCCATGGTTCTAACGGAGTATTTCTACCCTATCCAACTTCATAGGAAAGTTTACATTTAAAAAGTTCCTAACTATCAGAGAATTATGTGCAGGGGCACCATATAATTGAAAGTATAAGTTTTTGTCTCTGTGCTAGAAGGTAAATCCCTAAGAAAATCAATTAAATCACTTTGTAAAAAATGCAGGAAATGTTCTCCGTTCAAATTATCCAGGAAAAAAGGTCCAACAAGGCGTTCGTTAAATATACCACACCACACGTTAACTTTTTCACTGTATTGATTTTTACAGTTAATTACCCAGTTCGGATATTCGGCTGCCCAAAACCTACAATTTTGACTAGACACCACACCGTTTGTAGTAAACGTTGCCTCGTCAGTAAACATTATGTTCTTTAGAAAATGTCTATCGTTAAGATAGTTACCTTGCAACCACAAACAAAATTCAAACCGCCGTTCAAAATCACCATTTAACAGAGTATGTAGAAATTTTGGTTTAAATGCCCCAATCCTATTGCGTTTCAAACACCTTCATACTTTGTTTTTCGTTAAATTTAGAATCCTCGCCACTGATCTTAAACTACCATTTGGGTTGTTTCGAAATTCTGCTAAGATACGTTGGTCGTCTGGATAAAGTCTGTGATTTAAATTGTACCTCCTTGGTCTTGTCTTGAAAACCAATCCAGTTCTTGCGAACAATCTGTTAATTTTGGTAGCAGTATCGTGACTAATTGGTGCACGGTCATGATGCCTGACGCGAAGGTCTTTCATTATTACCAAATAAATGGATAATTTCTACTTTTTCTCCAATTGTTAGAATTCACTCTTCGGTTTTGTGCCATTTTCATTACAGTTAAGTAAGACTGCTTGACTTATTGACAATTCATATGAATGACTAAATGTCAAACAAAAGCTTTTGTTTCAAAGCACTCTGCGATTAATTTGCTCAAAAACAGCACAGGCCATCATACCAACAGTAACACACCGCGCGTATCTTAGCATAATTTCGAAAAACCTTTATTATAGTGGTTGCGAAGTATTGAATTCAAAGGAATGATATGGGAGGCCTTTAAAACATAATAGAATTAGAACATTTAAACCAAAAAGTTAGAGAATAAATAATCTCTTAAAAAAGTTACTTAAAATAAATATTTTTTTCTGTTAAAATCTGAGCTCTTGAGATTTTGAAAATATGAATTAAAGGGTTTTTGAGGGATGCTGATTCTAAATCTGACAGAAAAAAATTTTTTGAATAAGCCATAATGTCCTTTTCCTAAAAAATCAACTCTTTTTACCCACCAAGACCGCACGCCAATGGTGAATAAAAGTTTTTACTATGCCAAATACGTCATTTCTCTAACATACAATCACCACCAAAATATATATATATATATATACATATATATATTTTCTATTTAACTACTCTGATGCTACTGGCTGGTTGTTTTAAATTTCTTGGTGAGATGGCACCGCTGTCTGTATTTATTAGTTCTGATCGACGGAAAGAATATTTACAGTCAGTCAGGGGCTTCATCAAGGCGTCTAGCGACCTGAAGCGGTTTGACAAGTCTTAACGAAGACGAAACACGGGTCACCGTCTTGGTCGGGCCCGGGGTATTCCATTTTCTTTTGGAGACTCCGTAATTTTTAAACAACCAACCATAGTAGCCGAATCTTACAAGATATTATACTTTTATTTATATATATATATATATATATATATATATATATATATATATATATATATATATATATATATATATATATATAACTTAACCTAACAAAACCATCGCTTGAGTAACTTTCTATTTAATCTAATTCTCATACTAATATGGTTTGACGCTGTCATAATTTACCATTTTTTTTCCTAACATCAATCAAAACTTTTTTTTAAGAATGCTTAGAAAACGTTTTCAGAATTTAGATACCACAAATGATTTTTTATTATTTTACCCCATGCAGCTTAAATGCTGATGAATAGGTTTTAAAATTTTATAATTCTTCTCAAAACTAAAGGTCCTGAAATGTTTTTTTTTTGCCAAAGAAGCTGTTAACCAGGCATTGCTCCTAATAATAACGATAAACAGGCATATGTTCGTAATATAGCAAGCTAATTTTGTCTTTTGTGTTAGTTTGAATTGATATTAAAGCTAAATTTACAGTTTAACGTAACCGTTTCTGCTCGCCGTTTAAGCCAAATCCCAACTTTTAACTTTTTTGTTTGACATTGGCCACAAACTTGTATTTTCGTTAACCTGTAAAATAATTTGTAAAAATACACAATTATGCATCGGTATGGCTGAACAGCAAATTATAAATTCACCATATCAGAAACCGAAACGTCAAACGGCGATCGGTAACGCAAACGCACAATTTATAAATCCAGCTTAAAAGAAAAATATATTTTTTCACGACCGTTAAAAAAAATGTTGTTTTTTTTTATCGTTAACATGAAGGTACATTCTGGTACACTACACAAGAGTATTAAAAAAGTAACTTTTTTTAACACTTTGAATTGGTTAGTGTTGTTTTAATGCCCACTACAATATGCTTAAATATCAATTTGTGCAATGCAACAGTAAACGCAACACCAACTGAGACCAAACGGTCAAGTTACCCTTTGAATTCGTCACTTAATTTCTTTTGGTTTATGTGTCACTAGTTTTAAAATTTGACAGTTTGCAAATAAATTTAATGGAAATTATTGAAAACTAATAGTAGTGATAAATTTGGATAACTAAGAAATTAGAAAGGTTTATACTGTTTTAGTATTATTTCTACAAAAAGTAAGTACATACAATTTTCTAAAATTAAATAATAATTGCATATTTATAAAAAGGATAATTGCTCTTTATAAAATAGGAAGGCTATGATTTTTTTTGCTGCAATGCATTTGCTTTGTTGTTAGGTATTTTTATTCACATAAAAGGATGACTTAGAAAACATATTGATTACAAGCTCCAAAATATAATGATCAACACGCCTTAGCTGGAAAGAAGAAATAATAATATAATATGCTATATAACTATGTACCTCTATATCCAATATTTTAACCTGCGGCACTCCTTAAGTCCGGATTGAGCTGAATTTTGTAGGGTTTATTTTTATTGTAAGAAACATTTTTACAGGGTGGCCCGTTAAATAGTTTTTACTTCTTTAGAGAGGCCAACCTAATACAGATTGTCCACGGATAGAGTTTACAAGATTATACTTGATAAAAACATATATATTTTTTATTTTTAACACCCCGTAGTTTAAAAACTAAGACGTTTAGGACATACATTTATATTAAGTTTTTTCTTATTTTTTGTTGTTGAATCGTTTTGTTAGGTTATAAGTTATATATATATATATATATATATATATATATATATATATATATATATATAATATATATGTTTTTATCAAGAATAATCTCTTGTAAACTCTATCCGTGGACAATATGTATTAGGTTGGTCCCATCTCTAAAGAGTAAAAACTTTTTAACGGGCCACCCTGTAAAAATGTTTCTTTACATTAAAAAATAAACCCTACAAAAATTCAGCTCAATCGGACTAAAGGAGTGCCGCCAAGCAGGTTAAAATATTGGATATAGGTACATATATAGCATATTATATTATTATTTTATTCTTTCCAGCTAAGGCGGTGTTGATCGATGTTAAACTGTTTTGGAGCTTGTAATTAAAATATGTTTTCCCAAATTAGTCACTTTTATGAATAAAAATACCTAACAGCCATACTAAACTGATTACAGTGAAGAAAGTAGAAGCAAATTCATTGCAGCAAAAATCATAGCCTTCCTATTTTGTAAGAGACAATTATCCTTTTGTAAATATGCAATTTTTATTTAATTTTAGAAAATTGTATGTACTTACTTTTGTAGAAATAATACTAAAACAGTATAAACCTTTCTAATTTCTTAGTTATCCAAATTTATTACTACTATTAGTTTTCAATAATTTCCATTAAATGTATTTGCAAACTGTCAAATTTTAAAACTAGTGATACATAAACCAAAAGAAATTATGACGAATTCAAAGGTAACTTGACCGTTTGGTTCAGTTGGTGTTGCGTTTACTGTTGCATTGCACAAATTGATATTTAAGTATATTGTAGTAGGCATTAAAACAACACACCAATTCAAAGTGTTAAAAAAGTTACTTTTTAATACTTTATGTAGTGTACCAGAATGTACCTTCATGTTAACGATAAAAAAACAAACATTTTTTTAACGGTCGTGAAAAAATTTATATTTTCTTTAAGCTGGATTTATAGATTGGCGTTTGCGTTACCGATCGCCGTTTGACGTTTCGGTTTCTGATATGGTGAATTTATAATTTGCTGTTCAGCCATACCGATGCATACCTGTGTATTTTTACAAATTATTTTAAGGTTAACGAAAATACAAGTTTTGTGTCAATGTCAAACAAAAAAGTTAAAAGTTGATTTGCTTAAACGGCGAGCAGAAACGGTCACGTTAAACTGTAAATTTAGCTTTAATATCAATTCAAACTAACACAAAAGACAAAATTAGCTATATTACGAACATATGCCTGTTTATCGTTATTATTTGTATTAATGCCTGGTTAACAGCTTCTTTGGCAAAAAAAACATTTCAGGACCTTTAGTTTTCAGAAGATTATAAAATTTTAAAACTTATTCATCAGCATATCTTAAGCTGCATGGGGTTATATAATAAAAATCATTTGTGGTATCTAAATGCTGAAAACGTTTTACTAAGCATTCTTAAAAATAAAGTTTTGATTGATGTTAGGAAAAAAATGGTAAATTATGACAGCGTCAAACGAGTATTAGTAGAGAATTAGATTAAATAGAAAGTTACTTCAATCTTTTTAAATATAATTTTTCTGCAGAACTTTTAATAAGCGATCCAGCACCTTGGAATAATAACAAAAGTTACAGCATGTTTTGTAAAATTATTAACCATCTTAAAGTAGTAATTAACACAGCTAAAAGAGGCATTAAGCTAATTAATGAGTGTTTGTTGTTGTTGGGCATTACTAAAAAACATTTTCTAGATGTTAGAAAAAGTTACAATGTTGCAGGTCTAAAAATAGTTTTAAAAAACTTTATCCATACTTAAGTAAACCTAATTACCTAACATTTTTTTTTATATTTTTAAATTTGTTAAAGTTATTGTTCTATTGAATAATATATGCAGGGTCATCCAAACTAAGTGTGTTGATTACCTTGGTTATTATTTGAAATACGAAAAAGTTTAAATTAGCAAACTAGTAGCATTTTTCACGAACTTTAAGACTGAAGATTAGAAAAAACAATTGGCAATCGGGTTTCCAGAGTTATACAGCAAAATACCCTTTTCTTTAATGAAACACCCTGTATATTTGATCACCATTAGAAAGATCTTTTAAAATCCTTGAAAAAAGTCCACATGTGATATATCCAATTTTTCATGGTTTCGGAAATATAGCCATCCTCAGAAATTTTATAGTACACTGGCATTTTTAAAATAATACACCCTGCATATTACATTACCAATAAATAGATATTTAAAGAACTTTAAGAAAATATCACATTTGATATGTCTATCTCTTATAGTTTTGGAAATATGGCCATTCCAATCTAAAAATTACGTTAAATTTCCATTATATCACAGCTTTAAGCTATAAGCAATAAGTTTTAGTGTCAGAAATAAACCGGGAAAAAGCAGCAACTCGATTGTTAATTGTTTTTTTTAATCTTTAGTCTTAAAGAGCGTGAAAAAAGCTACTAGTTTGCTAATTTAAACTGTTTCATATTTTGAGTAATAACGAAGTTACAAATGACAGACACTTAATTTGGATGACCCTGTATACCAATCTAAATGTGCTTTATAAGTAACAAAATATTAATTTCCAACATATATATTGCCTTTACAAATACAATTTATATTTGCAAAATTAGGTTATTACCAATTTTTTATTTTTATCAGTTTAAACGTTATACCACCGTTATCCGATCAAAATAAAATTTTAGTAAAAATGTCCTTTTTAATAAAATGTAACCTTTTTAACAGTGGCGTTGCGTAAGCAAAAAACAGACGTAGGCGAAGTCTTATCCTCGTGCCCCTTTTTTGACAAATGGTTATCGAAAAAAATCGAGGACTAAAAAACACCTTTAAATACACCACCATTCTATGTTGTTTGTTGCCTGTTTAACATATAACAGTTTAAGAGAAAAAGAAAGTTCCTTACCTTTATTTAAAAAAGATCGTCACGCTTTTATTTCCTTATTTTTTGCTATTTATGTTCCTTTCTTGCGTTTTATACCTTTACTTTGTCGCGTGCGAGGCCCCTGCAGAGCGCAAGGCCGTAGGTGACTGCCTAAGCCTAGCCACGCTACTGCTTTTTAAGGGGTAGCAGCACCCTAATCTAGTATAGAGTAATAGTACAGGGTATAGAGAATATTTCTTGCATAATTCGGTAAAAGATATATTTTTTTCACAAATAGGTTTCGTATGACGTAATAAACCTAAAAACACCACATACTTACAAATAAGGCGAATGAAAGTGCTGCCGTTTTGCGAAACACCGTTTGGGCCGATATCTTTGTAACCGTGCACTTGAGAACCACAATTAAAAGAAACTGTATTATGGATAATTAAATTACCTATCTTTTTGTTTTACAATTTTTTTTTGTTTCACTTACCGTTCTGAGTCTAGCCAGATGAAAAGAATGCGGAAAAAAACTGAAGTTGCTTTTAAGATGTTGCCAGTTTTTCATTCTAATGCTGTGAACCTATTTTATACTTTTTAAATATAATATTTTATATTTTATACAGTTCGTGTTTACACCTTGTTATTGATTTATTTTTAATTCCCAAAAGATATTTTATTTTATTGCTCTATTTTCTTAGATGAACCGCTTATACTATGTTTTATTATTCATATCGCCCTAAAATGTTTTTACATTCTTAATTTCCGACAACAGTGCTACTTTACCAAGATAAGCACTCAAATAATGTCTACTGATTGGTTGCCGCTGGTAACGAGCCTTCAAGGAGGTGGAGCATCGCATGAACATAGACGGGGAATGCGAATGGTTTGGAATTTATTGTACTTACCGTACTTACCCGGCTTTTAAAATATTTGTTTCCTATTAACAATTTTTAGTGTTGTGGTTTTGGGTGGAGTATTATACCGTAGATAGTAGTATTTTGATTTTGCATCGTATTCAAAAATAATTAAGGTAGGTATGGATGTAACTAAATAATAAATTAAATAAATAAATCTGTTTTCCTTTCAAGCCTAAAGGTGGGTTTTACGCTTATGCAATTTGCGCAAATTGACTTGTGCAAACAAATTTTAGCATGTAAACAAAAATCGTTTACTTGCGCAAGCAAAAAGTTTGGCTTGTGTAAATTCTGGATGGTCAGATAATTTGCATGTGGTTGGTGCAAATGCATGTGTGTCAACGACATACAAATTTAAGACATGCGTAGTGAATAAATAATAGTTGTATTGGCGTGAATGTGGCTTTAATTTATCGTTTTCTATTTGATGGGTCTTTATCATTATTTGTTTTTTTGTGGTAATAATAATGTCAGTGAAAGAAAAAAAAATCTTTTGGAATTTATTGAACTCTATTTTATTATTAAATTAATATGAAAGTAAGTGGTTCTTTTTTCGATCCAACTCTTCTGCGATATTCTAGGTTTTTATCTTTTCTTTTTAATTAAACAAACACTAGCTAATGCTAACAATTCGTCGTCGTACTCCATCGTTTACTGATAATCTTTACAAATTTATGCAAATAGACTTGACTGTAAAAACGGATGTAATAGTTTAGTCTAATTTGCGCACAGGTGATGAAAAAAACTATATAGTAGATAGAATTATTCGTTCTTCTGGCCATATTCCACAACTTAACCCCATTGAGTTGATACGGGCCCAATTAAAACATTTTATACGTAGCCACAACACGACCGGTGATCTATCTTTAAAAGTTTATTAGATCTTGTTGAGCAGGGTTTGGCGTCTATTACACCCACAGATTGGGAAAAATATTGCAGGCATGTGATTGACATTGAAAAAAAATTTTGGGAGACTGATCAATACATGGAGGAAGTAGAACCTCTAATGATTCAAGTTGGCAATGAGAGCAGTGATGAGGACAACTCCGATGATGACGATGACAATGAAGACGACGAAGAAGAGGTTAACAGCTAATTTTTTTAAAACGTACAAATGTTTATTAAGGGTTTGTGGCTGTGGTACGTAAAATTATAAGGAAAAAATGTATTTTGTGCAAAATTTAATATAATTAATATATTATATATTTAATTATATTTAAAATTAACAATTATCATGGAAAATATGTTTTTAATAAGTTTTCTTGTTAATGTACTGGCAATACCTCTTCACTTAGCGAGTAACACTAATTTTTTTTTAACAGCGTTCTGCTACAATATTTATTAAATGAAGTTTTACATTTTTGTGCATAAATACAAGAGTTTCCTTTTTTTTGTTAAACATTTTTGTTAGTACAAGAATTTTGTTGTTGTTTTGTACCATTATTCCGTAAGATTTTTTTATTTATTTTCTCTAGTTTTATATTAATATATTTTATATATATATATATATATATATTAAAAAAATGCTACCCATTAACTTTGTTTGAATGTGGTAGACAATAATTACCTTCATCAGTCATACTAAAGGAATTTCGGACTTTCATAATCTTTATTTATAGATACTCACACAACGTTTCTGGGCAGTCCTATCTCTGTCCCGTTTTCAAGTGTAAAAGTGTAAAACGGATAGAGATGGGACTAGTCAAAACGTTGTGTGAATAGTTATGGAACAAAAAGACACAGTCGAATCTGGAATTCTTTTAGTATCACTGATGCTATTGAATTATATTACCGAGATGATATTCTCCTTATAATTAAAAATATTTAGATATTTGCGGTTTCCACTACATTTTTAAAAATAAATTATTGCTTACATATTTTTTTATCATATTTAAACTGTTAAGCAATCATTTATTTGCACGCCTCTGATTAGACTGGATAATGCAGAATAATATTTCCGCCTGCCTTGCGTCGCGTCGTCTCGCACAAAGAGTTATAATTTTCTAAGATTTAAACTCTTTATTAACTTTCAAAAGTTTGTTTGCTCCTGTGAAGGCTTTTGTGTTATTTGCCAGGCGACTGGAGTTCCGGCATCTT
Source organism: Listronotus bonariensis (assembly GCA_014170235.1). Taxonomy (NCBI): domain Eukaryota; kingdom Metazoa; phylum Arthropoda; class Insecta; order Coleoptera; family Curculionidae; genus Listronotus; species Listronotus bonariensis. The sequence goes on from JACEGR010001169.1 coordinate 138,862, forward strand.
TCACAAGGCACTGGCTAAACGGCCGCCGCCGGCTGTTGGAAAAGCCGAGACATATAAATATATGAAATCCGCGGAAAATTAAATAATTTAATTTTCGCCGGTTTTACTTATTTCTCGGTGAAAGCTTTGCTGTCCCGGTGGTTTTGCTTATATAACCATTGAAAACCGCCGGAGAGATAGTAAAGTAGTAGTAATTAATATTTTCTAGGCTTTAAGCGTAATTTTCTTTGTGACTTATTTTTCCTGGTTTTGTTTTGAGTTATCAGAACAAATAGTATGTCTCAGGATGCGTGTTTCAAGAGGACAAATGGACAAACATTTTTAAAACTTTAAAAAGGCATTATGAGAAAACTGGTCGCATGGTCCAAAACTAAGAGATACGAAATATTTTTCCGTTTGGGCTGCAGGGTGAATTATAACTAAAAGAACGGATAATGACCAAGAATAAAGTCTTTTTTTTGAAAATTAAACAAAAAAGTAAGGTTATTTATTGTCCCTGGGACAGTGGGAACAACTCCGATTTTGACCAAATTTGGTATCCGGGGTTTTGGGGGGCTGATTATGAATCCAAATCCGAATCCAGAATTTTTAGCCAAAAACGTTTTGTTTTTAGGATATCCATCATCAATGGTAAGAAACGAACTATCCTCATTTCACTATGTTCCTCTTTCTCACAATTTTTGATTTTAAATCCGTTTTCCATGTATTTTGCAGATTTTAAAATAAATAGCAAAAGCTTACTAAAACCCACGTAACCATACAATACACGCCTCCTGCGGTGTAAGATTAATGATTAAAACTGATGATTGAAAAATAAACAAATAAAATACATAGAGAAAACGAGGTTTTAAAAGTAAAAAATCAACTATTGTGTGCCAGTTTAGCCTTATATTAAGATTTATGTGCAAAGAAATGGGAAAATATTGTGAAAATAAGGTGATAATTTTTAAATTTGATTATTCTAAGAATTATTTAGGAAATATGGCAACCATGTATGTATTTTTTTATTTTATAATAAATGCTTTACTACAAACACTGTTTTTTATTTAGTTACCACTGTTTTTTTACCGTTTATTATCTAACCAGCAGCTTTCCGCTTAAACCGGCGGCTTAAGCGGGGGCTCGGGGTGCCGGGGACCGTAGAATTTTTGGCTTATCATGTGACAAGTTTGACCTTGAAATTATTTGCCGTTAGCAACTATTCTTTGTTCAAGTTTCATTATTCTAAGTTTAATAATAAGGCCGCTATGGTTAATTTTGCTATGGGGTTACCGTCCTAATCGCTGGTTGGTGTCTCTCGCCATATTTTAAACAGCTGTAGCGCCCTTATGGCTAAAGATGGCGTCATGCGGTTTTCGCTATTCGATAGGTATGACGTAATACTATATTTAAAAAATTTAAACCGCACGCTGATGACTCATCATCAAGGTTAAATAACGATTTTTGTTGATAACGCCCAAACGGCATGACTTGGAATTTTCGCGTTTGCGCAAATCAATTTATGACCATAGCGCAAGTATCCTACGCATGGTGACCATTTTCCTAGTCACGTGATTTTTGACATATGACAGGTGACAGATGACATTTGACAGGTGACAGATGACATTTATGGTTTGACAGATAGTAGGGACCACGCCCTAAATAACGCGTTGCGCAAGATTCCTAAATTTCGAATGACGTCAGAGATCTTGAGATAATAAGCTCCCCCGGGGCGGAGGCCCGTCAAACCGCCATCTACCCCTACTTACTAGATGTTCCTCCCAGGTGGTAGAATACAAGCAAATAAATCAACAAATACATAAATATGTTAAAAATATATACCACATTTTATTTATGTATCTTGAAAGGTAAAAAAGTGGTAGGAAAAAAACATTTTTGAGAAATATCTGGTATCGAGAAAAAGGGCTACTTTTGTAGATTTCCAAAGTGTTAATTAGGTATACGTATAAAATATACAGTAGCTTTTAAAACAAATAATGTCAAAAAACAATTTTTAATGTAGATAAAGTGCCATGTAGTATAAACTATTACTAATTAAGCATGAGTAAAAAACTTTGTTTAGGTTCCAAATAATAGTCATATCGGTTTTTGCTTAAATCAACAATTTAAAAAAACAAGTATTAAAAAAATTAAAATTTCAAGGGTCTTAACCCAAAAATCAATGACATTTGGAAAACAAACCTAATAATATGAAGCTGTGCCATTATTATCATATCATGTAAAATCACCGTCTTAAGTTTTTTGATCGATTTTTGTATCATCCTGTATTATATTTTAAATCCTAAACTTTTTCCGAATAAAATTTCTTTTACCAGATGCTAAAGTACATTATTACATAGAACTCTAAAATTTACGTCTTCAAATCAATGTTTATCAACGCATCCATGGATTTAACCCACATAAACGTCAATTTGTCCGAAAACATACTGTTTAATAATATGTAAATATTTACTAGATGCAACAGTATAGTTTTACTTTTCTCCCTTTATTCAATTTATTCCTTTTCAATATCGATTTGTGTTGGAGTAAATTGCTGATCAAAATGAGTTTAGTTGGTTAGGTCCCTTATAACACAAGTTTGTTTTATAAACGTTTATAAAACATTCAAGTACATTTTGGGTAACGTAATATAAACGTTTGCAAACTTTCGTGAATGTTCTTTAAACGTTTTCGAAAAGTTTTTCGTCGGCAAAAACAACGTTTTAAAAATGTTTACTAAACGTTTTTTATAATCCCTAAAACGTTCTAGAAACAGGCTTTTAAAGTTTTCTTGGGACGTTTTAAAAATGTTTTTATACCTAGTATGTTTTTGTACGTTTACTAAACGTTTTTAATAGTACCTAAAACGTTCTAGGAACAGCTTTTAAAAGTTTTTTGGGACGTTTTAAAAATGTTGTATGTTGTATTTCTGAATCCAATTAGAATTCACAGATTGAACACATAACCTTTATTTGTCTGTATAAATTCAGCTTATGTTTTATGTGAATGTTTTTGACATTTAAATAACAAACTACTTTTATTTCATATTAGGCAGAAATAACCTTATTTATTAAATTATATTTTTAAAAAACGCACATTATACACAACTTATATGTATACAGTTATGGCCAAAAAATAAGAGTGCATATCAAATTTTAAAATTAATTGTGTTCGCATTTACACTTAAGAGTACAGAAATAAAAAGCACTCCACCAGCACTACCACAATTATCAGTTAGTTGGGTTAATTATTTTAGTGAAACAAGACGAAAAAACAGCCTATTATAAAATACCAAAGAAAAACAGCACATCAAGGAATACTAATCGAATAAAATTCACTAAAAATGCAATTTTAGAACTTGCAATGTCGTTCATTAATGACAGAAGATTTGAGGGTGCGTTCTTAGCTAAAATTAAGGATTCCCTGGGTACGTTCCTTACGAATAATGCTTCTAGAATATTTTTCCAAGGAACAACTTTTAGAGTGATGCAAAACAAAGGTAATATCTTATCTTTAAAAGTACGATTAAATAATTGTTAATGTGCAAAAATAATTATTTAAGACTTTTTTTTATTCATTTCATTTCATTATTCATTTGAGTTCAGAATACGGTCAATAAAAACGTTTCATGTAGGTTCTAAAAAGACGTTTGTGATACGTTCATATAAAACGTTTTTTTTAGTCTTGAACGTTAGAACCTAAAGTGTACCTAAAACGTACGTTTTCTAAGCATGTGTGTTATTAGGTGTACTAAAATAACTATAAAATCCTTTATGAAAATTATATCCATTTATTAAATCATGGTAGCCTTAAATTTTTTTATTTTTTTTTTTTTTGTGACAGCTTACGAAGGCTTATAAGTCCCAGAGTACCGTGGGTATCGAGTTATTAAATGTTTAACCGATTTTTACCCTGTTTCGTCAACGTTGTCCAAGCACTAAAACATGTAGTTTTGCATTACAGCACCTTTTAGACAACCACGGACGTTATTTTTAAATAACTACTTCCTAAAAGTTGTTTCCCGGCTGGGGTTCAAACCCAGGCCTTCTATTTTAGAGATCAAAGACTTTGCGTCCTGCGATACAGAAAAGACAATCACACTCACATATTTTAAAGCTAATAGGATGCTCTATATACAGGATGTTTTCTTATTTGGGTAAAAAGATTAAGGGCGTATTTCTAATCAAAAAAAAAATTTTTTCTTTTAAATCTAGGTTTCAAAATAAATGATTTTTGATTTACTGGCTATAAAACCCTTTGTAAAAATGGGTTTTTGTTGGCAGTGTTATTCGTAGGAATTAATTTACTTAATTAAATTTAAGCTTGTTGGCGTCTTGAGGGCTACCTGGACAAATATTTTTAACAAAAAATATAAGCTTCTTAGTTTTGTAACATTTTAAAATTATCTCTAAATTGGGCAAACAAAACAACAACTTTTTCGTCTATTAGTGGTTTTCTTACCTTTGATAGTATAAAAACAAATACATCTACCTAATGACATTATTCTTGGATTACACAAAAACATGGAAAGTATTTTCTTCTTATTTTTTTATTGATAATTACGTAACAACAGCAATAAATAATAAATAAAAAAACACAAACATTAAAACGAATTTTACTAAATTTAGTGTTTTTAAAATTTTACCCTTTTCTTGGGTGGTTTACGAAATGCAGTTAAGTAGATTTAACTTTTTTTGAAAACTTAAAACAATTACAAAGCGATGTTGGGAGCAAAAAAATCTGTTTGTTTTGTTTATTTAATAAAAAAATTAAAATTGTACAGATGTGGCCATCCATATTTTCGAAATATTAGTTAAGGTGCCCCTAATTTGCTACATAACGCTAGAAATAAAACTGCCAAATTTGGTTAAAATCGGAAAAGCGTGGTTGAAGGTATTGACAAAAAAAACTATTTTTTTAATTTAAGAGGATGCTGTACACGTTAAATTGAGCTAAAACGCGATTTCCTGCCGTTTTGTAAATATTTGTTTTGGAAAAAGTTGTATATAGAAAAGTTTTTTAAAACGATCCAAAGATTATTAAAAAGTGGTTATTTTTACGGTTTTGTAATTTTGTGAAAATTAATGTGTTAATTTATAAACATTACCAAAGTTTAATTAACTTTCCGATAATCTTTGGATCATTTTAAAAACTTTTCTATATACAACTTTTTCCAAAACAAATATTTAAAAACGGCAGCGAATCGCGTTTTAGCTCAATTTAACGTGTACGGCATCCTCTTAATACAGTGTTGTTGCAAAACGCATTTTTGAACTTTTTAAATAAAATTAGTTTATAAATAGGCATTTTAATTTTTTTATTATATTTAAATTGTAATTTTTAATAACTTACCTTTTATCCGAAATTCTTTACTATCCATGGTACTGTACCTAAAAACACAAAAATAAAATGCAAAGTTTTCTTTATACTAGTGAAATTAAAAAACTACAAACTAACAACATTTTAAATATTTTCAAACTTTTATAAAATTGTCTTTATTTTCAAATGCATTTAAAAAGTTGTATTTTTGCTAAATCTATAGTCATATACGTGCATTTCAATCAAAACAAGCCACCCTCCATACTTCTGTTATTCGCACACTTTTACACAAAATCTACTCCTTCAGGGTCATCCCCTCCCTTTACCAACACAAACGTCAAAAGGTTCAAATGGGAAAGGGGGTCATGTGATACATCATCTTAGAGTTTTTAATTCTCTTTTTAACAATCTTTATTTTTCCAAAATCAGTTACTAAACTGTTTTCCAGAAAATTCACCCTTATATCAGGCTTTGTATGTGTTGACTCACCTCCATAATTTTTCTATTGTTTAAAATATCAAAATTAAATTTGGACGGGGGTATATTACATAACTGTGCATTTATTCATGAATTTATTTGTTTTCTATAACTTCCGGTTTAGCCGAAAGCTACCCTTACTTAGCTGACGTTCTGAGTATATTTACACTTCATTTGTCACTTTTCGACATCTGACCTCTAAATATTTTTAATTTTTAATCTGTAGTGCCATGAATACAAATATACTGTCATTGTACTCAAAATTTCATTCTCTGAACAAGTTAATTCTGACAAAAAATATTTCACCCTAAAAATTAAAATTGACTTATTCAAGAATTTTCTGGTAAGTGTACAAATAACGAAATTATATTAATGGCTCGTTTTAATTGAAATTAGAGGCGTAGCTACCACAGGTGGACCCTCGGGTAACGTTTCGTTTGGAGCCGCCAATTTATTTTATATAATAGGCGAAATATTTGGTTTTAAACTTAATTAACTCGTATTTTAATTCGTTTAAAATCCAATATTTCGCCCATTAAAAAAAAACAAAGTTGATGATGGCGGATCAAAGACGAAACATCGCATATTAAATTTAATGGCATTATATTATAGAACAGAAAAGGTGACAAGGTTTTTGTGTCATTTTTTCTAAATATCGTTTTAAATAAACTAACAAACCTGTATATATTGTTATTAGTTTTAAAAATCCTTAATTATTTATAACTTTTATAACACAATTAGTGTAAAAAACATTGAAAACTAAGGCATAGTTCATAAACTACGAGTACGTAGTTTATGAACGATGAGACTAAGAAAATCAATTCATACAAATAATCCTGGCTTGGGTTTATTCCGTTAACTATTTTAAATCTTATACAATAAAAGTTCAACTTCCTAAGCCTAATCCAATTTAATAACATAATCCCATAGATACCATTAATGAAAATAGATACCTTGATTATCAAATAACAACGAAAAGTTAATTTAAATAAAACTAGTTCTTCTGGCCAATTAAAAATAGTAATATTTAATTTTTACTTTTATAACATATAAAATAAATCCGAATTTTGAAGCTTGAATTTTAATCTGCAGTTATTTTAAAACTTTTCTTTTTGAAAGTCAACTCTATCTGTAAAGATTATAAATAAGTAAAAATCTGCCCAAGCAAATTTGCCAGAAAAAAAAACGTCAAAATATCCTTCAGACTCGTATTAATTTACCATTCCTATTCTTACTATACTAACGAGAACTATAATATCTCTTAAGCCGCGTCTAGACTTGTAACAATTCGCCAGACCTCCATCCAAACTAACCAACCTGTTTGCGCGTTTCTTTGACGCTTATAAACAGACAAGCTCTGAATCACCGGCGAATCATTCGCCAAGCCCTTAAAACGACGTGAATTCGGCCACGTCCACGTCCGCGCTATGTGGCGGGTGGCACGGCGAATTGTTGCAAGTCTGGACGCGGCTTTGAAAAGCTTATATGTATATAGTATATTATATATGTATAATTTAATTCTTTTATGAATGTAAATGTATAAAATGGTATCTCGGTTGCAAATTCTAAAAATATTATAAAATAAATTTGCACTATACATAATACAGGGTCGTGCACCCCAAACGCCTCGGTCTCTAGTACAAAAACGGTATTTATTTAAACAAATATTTTTTACAGTCATATGTCGGTATATTAGGAGCATAATTTAAAATAATATGGAATTATACAGTGTGCTCTAAAAAAGGTCCATATCAAACTTATGTTTCTTTAAATGGAACACCCTGTATATTGGTTAATTTTTTGGCTTATAGGAATAAAAATAAGGTTAGTTTTATTAGCGGCCCTGTACCAAAAATTAAAGGGTTTTAAAAATATTTAAGATTTTTAAAAAAATCATGACAAAATTTTAATATATCCTACTTTACTTTTGCTTAGCTTTGTATATTATGTGGTATTACTAGAATATAAACTGTGCCATCACCTACATTTTAATTTTTTTGCTAGAAATTATCCAGGGTATCCAGAAACTAATATTTAATATTAGGTATCTAACACTGCAAATTATTCGCCTATTTTAAAGGGAACACCCTGTATATTGTTCCATTTTTGGATTTAAGAGATTAAAATAAAAGTGAGTTTTTTTGCAATTCCTATGCCAAAAAATGTACCGTTTTCAAGGCACCTAAATTTTTCTTATGCGGGCTTTTACACGTGTCAAGTTAGTCAAGTAGCTTGCAACTTGCTAAATCAAGTAACTAAATTTAGGTATTTATATGCAACATGTTAACCACTGAATTTTACTTGCTTTAGTAACTTGCTTAACCCACTTGACACTTGTGAAGCCGACTTTATTCAGAGCTGACTTTTTAAATTTTTAAACTACGTAAATTATTATAATTAATTCCTAAACTGTTTTAGATCCCAAGAGCTCAAATTTGTAACAGATTATTATTCCTTGAGGACATTTTTTTAAATTAGAGCTATTTAAAAATATTTTTGTTTAATCTGTCAAAGGAACTTTAACAATTAGTTAAATTTTAGGATTAGAGAGAGAGAAAAGGTATAAAAAATTATTAGCTAAATAAAGCAGAATTTAAATACATTTTTAAAAAGTTTTAACTAATGTCTCAGGATGTCTTTTTTATAAAAAATAATTTTAAATATTATTTTTTTATATAACAAAAAAATATATTAAAAATTGATACAAATAAAATGGCCTAAAGGTTTTTGTTTATTTAGGAAAAAATTTGTTTTAAAAGTTAGGTTTCTACATTTAAATAAAAAATTTAAATAGAATTTATCGTCAATATCACGAAGTGGCGTATCTATTTTTTTCAATTTTGCTAGAGTGCTTTAAGGGTTTCTATTTATTTTGCAAGATATTTTTAAGTTAAATAAAATAAGGTAATTAGGTATTATATTTCTATACCTTTAAAGCTATCAAAATCTAACCTATGCTTAATTTGTGATATTAGAGAGGAACTTAGCAGTAATATCGGCTCCAATCAATTTTCCTATTTTTTGAGATACGCCACTTCACGATATTGTTGACATAATATAGTTAACACCTTATAAAAATTGGATATTTAGCCACCAATTAAAACCAGAAAAAAAATGCTATTTTAAGCAATCATCAGCGCTGTCCAACATGCAGCCCGCGACTTATAGTTTATAGTTATTAATATTAACACTAAATTTAAAAAAATGCTAAAAACTTTGATATGCTTACTTCAATTCATTGACACAAATAATTATATAAATTGGTATTTTAATTCTGAGTTATTAACTACAAGGTTATTAAATAAATATTTTTTTGTACACAGTTTTTCAACATCACACGATAAAACACTAAATTGTTAACATATTTTTGTTCATTTAAATTAATTTGAAATTTTACTTCCATTAAAAAATTGTTTTTTAAATTATTTTCTTTTAATTTTAATTTTTAAAGACGTTGAAGGGATAAGCTTACACAATCAATTTTATTATTTTTCAATAAGCCGATTTAAGGCTATTAAAAAAAAACTATTTGAAAAATCGTTACATAACTGATAGATGCCGTAATGAATCCACCAATAGTGAATAAAATATCTTTTTTATATTGTACTAGTGGTTCAGTGTTGTTTATTCATTACTGATGGATTCATAACGGTATGTATTAGGTATAAAACGATTTAACAGAAAGTTTTTGTAAATAACTTTCAATTGGTACATTAGAAAATAACAAAATTTAGTGTGTAAGTTTGTCTTATCCATGTTTTCAAAATAGTCTTATACAATTTTGTTGTAAAATCAATAGGAAAGCCAATATTTAAAGGTATCAAAATTTACATTGGACTGCCTATGACTAGTCTGGCGATGCACCACCCGCTCTACGATTTTCCATATTAAGGTTGTAAAAAAATAACTTATATTAATATAAAAAATTTAAGAAATATTACTTAAAATTTTTTATACAAAAATAAAGCAAACAACATACTTTTATTGGCTAAAATTATTTTTACTCAATTAGAAGTGTTTAATTTTAACGGAATCACCATCCTGTGGAAAAAATTTTATGGACAAAAAACATTTTTGAAAAAAACAGCAACAAAACACTAAAGAAAAGCGTTGAGAGTTCATTAAAAAAATATGTAAATTGGTACAGTCAACTCAAGTATTTTTTTATTATATTGCTTTTTTAATGAAGTCAAATTCAGATTATTATTACAATTATAGGCCAAATTTGAAAAAAAAAACTGTTCGAATAATTTTTTTCAATTATTTTAAAAATATAAACAATATTAACTCACCCTTAAAAACAGTAATAAAGTTTACACAGAAAGAGGGATGTTTCACCCCGTCTCGATCACTGAAGCCAAATAGCTAACAGAAAGAAGCAACAAGTTGTGCTAACATGCTCTTATATAGGGTTTCCTCCTCCTGGAACATAAAACTAATGAGCTTTTAGAGCTAAATCTATACTAAAATATAAGAGACAAATAAATAAATATAAATATATAAATTTATTTGCCGTGGTAGTCTTAATTACCAGTGAAAAAATAAACTACTACACGTCAAATAAATAAACTGTTATTAAAAAAACAAAATTAAAAAATTTGTTGTGTTTCCACTGCAATTAATTATTAATAATTACCAATAAAATTAAATTGAAAAACCACCAAAGAAAGAGTATACAGGGTGATATAACTATATGCAAATAAAAAATGTATACAGTGCATTCCAGTAAAAACGCGCCACTCCTTATAATTCCGTCATTTGTACACTAATAAAAAATCCTGAAACACGTTAATTCCTAATTTTTAGGGAAACATATTTTTGTGTAAAATTTTACTTGTTCAGGGTTATCCCCTCCCCCATTAACACATACGTCAGAAAGTTTAAATGAGAAAGGGATTTAAGTGATACATTATCTTAAAGGGTTTAAAAATATCTATTTAACATACTTTTACAGTATTTTCAAAAGCGGTTTAAAAGTTTCCATGAAAACTACCCTAAATACTTGGTGTCTTTAGCCCCTGTAACTATTTTTTTTTTATTTAAAATAAAATTTGGTTAGTAAATATATCACCTAAATGAGCAATATTTTATAGATTCAGTTGTTTTCCGTTACTTCAGTAAGTAAATTAAAATATCAAAAAGTAAGGTTAGTTGGCTCGATATCTAAAAAAGTTATTTGAGAAACGTGTTAAGAATTTAATTCTGGGCCGTTGTGTAAAATTTAAAATAAAAATAAAAAAACTGAAATAAATATTTAAAAAAAAATCGGTAAATTTGCAAATCTTAAATTTTTTTCTTTAAATTAGTTTTCCAACTCTAAAATGACGCATTAACTTTATTTATTAAAATTTTTGTATTTTCTTTTACATTTAAAACAAAAAAATAAAAAAAATAAGACTTGAAAAGTCCTGTAAGTGTGTACACCTGCTTTTTCTAAGAGCTACATACAGACTGTCCACTGACAGAATTAAAAAGAGAACAAATGGACAAAAAATTTCATTTTTCGAAAAAAGTCATTCTTCATAAAAATTTTTGCTAGTAAAAAAATTAGATTCACGTAGAGAAAATGTTGATTTTGAATACAGGGTTCGCAAAAACTAAAAAAATATATGATTTTTCTCCAAGAATAAACTACTTTTATTTTTATTTTTAAGCAGAATATCATTTAGAAAATTTATTTAGATTAGCATTTTGAATGACTTAATTCATTTTACAGGGGTATCAAAAGATTTATAAAACTAATTTTAGAGTTATCAAAAATTAATTATTTTGGATTTTTAGAATAAAATGACCTAAGGAACTTTTATAATTTGCTTTTCAAACACTTGCTTTTCCAAAATTCCTACACTACAATTTTTCAGCTGTAAACGAATGTGATCAAGATGTTTTCGCCAAATTCTGGATTTTAATAAAATTTTACAATATTGTGGTAATCGATTACAAACAGTATTCTGAATAAATTTTCCCTATGACATTTTGCTTAATAATGAAAAATAAAGGTACTTTACTTTTGGACAAAAATAATATTTTCTAAGTTTTTGCGAACCCAGTATACAAAATAAACATTTTCATTTCGTAAATCCAATTTTTTTGTACAAGCAAAAATTTTTATGAAGAATACCGTAAAACGGGGCTACTTTGTGCAGGTTTTGAGGTATTTTTGATTCTAGGCGTTGCATTTATAATCGAATCACATTGAAAAAAAATCAAGGGTAGCAATACCGGTCAAACCTATAACCTGCCAAAAAATGGGTTTCTTACAATAAACCGTTTTCGAAAAAAAATTAAAAAATGGGTGCCAAAGTAGCCCCGCATTTGGGGTTACATTGGCACCCAAGCAGAAAAGTGAAAAAAGTAATGTAGACTCACCGTGGGGTTACTATGGCACCAATTTATTCTTTTTTTTTGAGGGGAAGGGATTTTAAATAAAAGAATCAATATATTAAATATATAATATATTAAAGTATATAATCATTATATATAAGCCAATCGAGTGCTAATTTTATTTCTGGTAATAAATTTTTCAATGAAGTCAGGCCCTGGTCTATTGTTGGGCCATTGAGGAATGTTTTTGCCTTGTTTTGTTACAAATTTTTGCACAATTTCTCTGGTGTCACTAACAGTAACAGGAAAACCCCAATTTGCTACCTGGTTGATAGTCTCCGATATTAGCGTCTCCTCGTGTTGAGTAAGGACGGTGGGGTGACCTACACGACCATCGTGTCTCTCAAATAGCCTATTTTGAAGAGTTCCCCTCGGTATTTTCCATCTTTTTGACGCTTGTACTTGGGACATCCTCCCCTCTCTAACAGCTTGCACCGCATGAGCAATATCTCTTTCAGTATAGTTTTTATATGGCCTTGATCCAGCCAACCGCCGGTAATTTCGCACCATATTTTGCGTTACGAGACGTACCAACACGTTTGAACAACTCTCAGAGATTAAATATTAAAACTAGTCACTGCAGCTTCATAAAAGTAGAGGGCGCGCTGCCAAAAGATGCCCGTGTGCCAAAGTAGCCCCGTTTTACGGTACCTTTCTTTCGCAAAATTATTTTTTTGTTCTTTTTGTCCTCTTTTAACCTCTTCATCCATGGACAGTCTGTATATTGTAATTTAAAAACATAAACAAGGTAGATCATTTGATATTTGTGTTTTTAATTTGTTTTAGAGCCTTATGGGGGATTACTTATGCTGGAAATAGAATTTGGTATAAAATATGCATTATTATTTTTATATCAGGAAGAGTTTAAATTATTGGGTGCTTGAGTCAACTTAAATTGAAATATAAGAAGAGAACTGCTTTACAAAACTATTTATGTTTAATAAGATTTAATAAAAATAGTCTTTTCTGTCATGGCTTACTACATTTTGATTGTAATATAGTTATATAGCTCTTAGAAAAAGAAGGTGTACACACTTAGAGTACTTGCCAAATCTCATTTTTTAATTTTTCTTGTTTTAAATGTGAAAGAAAATAAATAAAAACCCTAATTTAGGTGAATTTGTATCTTTATAGTTGGAAAACTTATTTTAAAGAAAAAAAAATAGATTTGTAAATTGACCGTTCTTTTTTTTGGAAAAAATGTATCTTTTTAAATTTTAATTAGTTTAAATTTTGCAGGTCGACCTAAAATTAAATTTTAAACACCTTTTTTTAATAACTTTTTTAAATATCGAGCCAGTAACGTCGGTACTTATATATTTTAATTTAATTTTTATTAATTATCTTCCCATCAGACGCCCATGAGCCGGATGTCATTATTGACTAATTATTTACTTGATAAGCAGAGCTGATTGCAAAAAAGTTTTTAATAATTTTAAAAATATTTATTTTTCCTTATGTGTTCAACTCTGTACTACTGTACTGTAAAAACTTTTCTTTTATATTTTTTAAAATAGCACTTTTACGCCCGCGGCTGAAAGTTGTTGCCCAAGCTCCGCGAGGGCAACAATCAGCTGTGGGCGTAAAAGTGCTTTACGCCAGAGGTGCAAAGAATATCTTTTTTGTACGACTAAAATTAATATACAAGTATTCTCTGTAGTTAGGAGAAAATTTCCCAGCTTTTAATGTTTCAAATTGTAATCAGTGTACTTTTAACATATGTTTAATTAAATAGGTTGTAATTTTACCAAAAAAAAAAAATGGAGCAATATGTAATTTTATTATTGTTTTATAAATTTATACCTGCTTGCGTTTTTATACTTTTTTGCCTTAGGGCGTATAAGTGTTATTTTTTTTTATTTATCTTTATGACATCTCACGAAGGCTTATTTCTTACTGGATGTTTAACCCAATATTGTCGTGTTCCGTCAACGTTATCCAAGCACTGAAACATGCAGTTGCATTTCACAGCACCTTTTAGACAACGCGGTAGTGCCACCAAGGACGTTATTTTTAAATAACTACTACCTAGAAATGGCAGAATACTACACAGTGGTTTGCCATAGCCAACTGTCAGGTGACGAGCTATTAAAAATCCGATGTCCGACTTCGAGATTCGAACCCGAATCGCTGCGGTAAGAGGCTGACACGCTAGCCATTACACCACTGCTCGCCACGTGTTATTTTACACCCTCATTTATAAATGCTGGCGTTTTTAATCCTTTTTTGCCCTAGGGCGTAAAAGTGCAATTTCACGCCCTCAAATGGATGCAGTAAACTTGTATTTTACGCCCGGTCGTACAAAAAGTAATTTTTATTTATCAAATCTCAGCTTTTAGGTTGTCCATAGTGAATTAACATTGAACAGATACTTTCTTACTTTTAATTAGATGATGTCAATGGTTAAACTATTTACTAGGAAACATTTTGATAATTAAAATAAGTTTTAATAAAAAACAAGACCACAAAATTAATTAATTTTTAAAAATATCTGTATAAACATTTAAAAAAATTACCAACGCACTACATCAGTTTAGGTACTTTTCCTTCTAAACAAAATAAAACAATTTCAAACAGGTTAAAATTAATTATTAAATATTTTCCGAAAGGTAACTTACAAAAAAAAAAGTATTTTTTAAGAATAACTGACCTTACTTAATATGATCAATCAATGATGTTTATGTGAAATTGCGCAAACCAAAGTTCGTATACAAAAAAAACTTTATTCAAAATTAATCGTTTTAAGCCATATCATGGCACTCTAGATGAAAATAATGAAAATTAAAGTAGAAATGTCAAAAAATAACTTATGGGGTATCATTGTACTCAGAATGTTGTTTTCTTTGAAAATGTGAAAAATTTTCCGATGGTGCTATTTAAAATTTAAGAGTATAAGGCATTTTCACTTTAACCAAAAGTGATAGAAAACAACTGAACAGATCAATTAATGTAAAATTATGTCAAATTTCCATATACCAATTTAAATTTTTATATTAAAAAAATAAATAATAGTTTAAAAAAACTAGAAAAACACGCTTTTATATGCAACCGAACTAAAATTAGAAAATAATTTTTCATTACAAAGAGTTTGTCACTTCAGAGTAAAAAGCGTGGGGTGCTTAATATATTAAATGTTATAATTATTCTATATGCAAATATCTATGAGGAAAAAGTTATGAAAAAATAGTAAAATACACCCCACGCTTTTTACTCTGAAGTGACAAACTCTTTGTAATGAAAAATTATTTTCTAATTTTTAGTTTGGTTGCATATAAAAGCGTGTTTTTTAGTTTTTTAAACTATTATTTATTTTTCATTTTTTAGTTCGATATATCAATTAGTTTTTTAAAAATAAATGCTCCAGTTTATTCACTAAAAATTCCTTCGCCATTTTGTCAAGAGTAGTATTAAGGAATTTATTTATCCTGGCGGTTCTAATCAGGATAACGGGATACTGTTTGCAGATTATTGCATTGTCATGGGTCCCTTGATACGTGTGCAAAGTTTTAAAGAAATCGAATCGCTGGAAGTTGGTAAAAATTAGACTCAAAGATTCCGTTACATAGATAGATAGTTACAACCCAAGTTAATAAAAGCGTGTTAAAAAGGTAAATAATTTATAGGGGGAACCCACTAGAGTTGTATTATCCATAATGCGTAGGCAACTGCCTAGGGGCACCTTATTGGCTAGACTCTCCACGCAATGAGAAATTCCATTGAATATTTATATTCCTAATGAAAATATGAAACAGGTTTTTTTTTTTATTAAAGATCTTTTTTTTGCTCTTCCATTTTTTTGTTTTTGCTCTTTGATTTTTTGTTTTTGCTCTTCAATTTTTTGTTTTTGCTCTTCAATTTTGTTCGGGGAAAAATTGTCTGAATTAAACAATAATTAAAAGGGCGCAACATTAACTCTTTTATGCGGCAACTTGAGGGTCCCTAAAAATTGCATTGCCTAGGGGCACCGACATAGCTAATACGGCCCTGAAACCACCTGTGAGATACACCCGGTATACAAGATACTATTGTCACACACATCGCAGTCTTTGATATCTAACTTCAGAAGACCCGGGTTCGACTCCCGGGCAAAGAGACATTTTAAGGTAATAGGTATACAGGGTGTTCATTTAAAAACTTTCCTCTCAAATTATCTTCGAAATAAGACAGATTTGAGAAAATCGCGAAACACGTCAAGATATTTATTGAGGGGAACGCTTTTACAAAAATTGGACGGCACCCTTTAACCCCTTAACCACCAGGGCCACACCCCAAAATTCTTAAATGAGAAGGCGGGTCAAGTGATACATCATTTTAAAGCTCGGACGAGTACTTTATAACCCTAGAATATGAAGTCAATATCTTCACCTATTACAAAATGGCGGTACTTTAAAATTACCTAAATACCCTGATTTGGATGGCCATATTTCCGAAACTAATAAAGTTAGATGTACCTAATGTGGTGTTTTTCTTAAAGCTCTTCTTAAAGGTCTTTTTAATGGTGGTACTGGTAGTAATATACAGGGTAGAAGAAAAAGTACATATTTTTTATTTAAGAACCCTGTATATTTTTTACCATTAAAAAGATCTTTAAATGAGCTTTAAGAAAATACCACATTAAGTACATCTAACTTTATTAGTTTCGGAAATATGACCATCCAAATCAGGTATTTAGGTAATTTTTAAAGTACCGCCATTTTTTAATAGGTTCATAGGTTCATATTCTAGGGTTATAAAGTACTCGTCAGGAGCTTTAAAATGATGTATCACTCGATCCGCCTTCTCATTTAAGAATTTTGGGGTGGTGGCCCCGGTGGTTAAGGGGTTAAAGGTGCGCCGTCCAATTTTTTGTAAAAACGTTCCCCTTCAATAAATATCTTGACGTGTTTCGGCGATTTTCTCAAATCTGTCTCTGTTTCGAAGATAACTTGAGTGGAAAGTTTTTAAATGAACACCCTGTATAAAAATTACGTTGATGGTGGAACTACCAAAAAGTTAAATAGTTAAATATGTTCTATATTTGTTAGTCGGATTCATTTATTTAATAGTTTAGTTTATAGCACCTTTCGAAAATCAAATTGAGTCGTATAGCGAAATGAGGACAGGCAAATAAAAACACTATTGTATTTATCCCAACGTTTCATGGCTGGATTTCCACTTTATCAAGGGCGTATAATTAAAAAAGACACATTACAAAACTGTTCAGTTACATGGACCTAATATTTTACAACACCAAAACACTGATCTCGATGGATTGCCAATGTTATAACCTGCGCGAAACAAAAGTTACATTTCATGGGCGAAAAAACGGTTTGTGCGCAAGCCAGTTGAGCGTAAACGCACCCGGCACCAAACACACTATCCGCATTATAGGAGAGAATTTATTGACGGCGTCCTGGTTTTCTGTTCGAAATACGGTAGCTAATGAGCGTTACGGTCAGACCACGGACAAAGGGTACGGGGTGCCGGTGTTTGTATTTTGCCACGGCTTTTAAGTGCGCATGTTCGTCCACTCACTGCGCGAGGTCGTAAAAATCCGAAAAATGCTTCTTGTCACTGCTGATCTAAATGTAGGTTATCTATGCGCTAAAAACACTTACAAACTATATTGACTAGAAGGAAAGGCGAAGGAACAACCATCAGGCCGTACAAGTCCGCAACCAGATATCACTTCGAGTTTTTAACAGTGGGAAATTATTTGTCCACAAATTTAATAATTAAAAATTAAATTAAAAAAAAATTAAAGACACAAAACATACAAAAATTCTCAAGAAAAACACAAAAAAAACAAGAAAGAAAGAAAAAAAAAAATGTAGCGACTTTTTTTTCTATCAGAAATCGCGCCAGACAAAAAAATTACCTATATCGAATTTGTAGAGAATTTTGTGCTCTACAACTTTAATAATAAATATTAATGCGGTTAGAGGTGAAATAAATGAGATATTCGCAAAGAACTGATTTTTTGACATTTGACCTGTCATATTTCGAGTTCCTTATACGATATTATAGGAAATTTTTAGGAGAGTATTTTTTGTACCATAATAAGGTTATGTCCAGATATTCAGGTTATTCCGTGAGATTCCGAGGTAAAAATCTAAGTTAATTGGGCTAAATAAAAATTAACTGTTTGAGCCTAACAGATACTGTTAAAATAAGATAAAAATATACAGATGGTATCATTTAAAATAAGTAGCAATCATTTCCGGTTAAACAGGAAGTTAAAGGAAGCATTGGGGGAGGGAGGGGAAACAACCTTTAAGTAAAACAGCCGATATATTTTAATAATTAATTTACATTAGCATGTAATTTTTTTGTTATTCATAAAATTGATCATAATTTATAAATAGTTCTACCAGAATAGTAGAAACTAGCTTTTTTAAATCATACCAATCAAATGCATGTGTATTCCTGTTAAATAGTTTTTTCTGTTTAGAAAAACATTTGAAATAGGTTATAAATTACAAGGAAAAACCTTGCACATCTGAACAACAACTTTATTTACATTTGTTATAGAATTTAAAAACTAAGTGCTAGATAGTTGTATATACAGTGTGTTTCAAAATATGTGGACAATCCCCCAAATACATATACGGGGTGCCCCGAAAATACGTGTACAACGTTCAATGACAGACGTCAAAATAGATCGATTTGAGAGACCTTACCTATGTCCAAAAGTTGATAATATCCAAGATACAGGGTGTCATATTTTTAAATTTCTTTCGGTTTTTTCTAAATAATTTTGGCAATAGCAAAGCTAGAAATTTGGCAGTTGGATTTTTTTACAGGGAGACATATAAATTTATTTTGAATTTTAATGTAAATTGTAGAGGGCGCTGTCTGCAGAACTTTGCGCACGTTTTTAATGTCACAACTTTTTGCGGCTTAATTTAAGTACATTTTAGTAAAGAAAAAGGCTTCCTATATCTCTTTTACATTAAACAGGTATACCTTGGAAAAGTCGCCCAGGCTTACGGTTTTCAAAAAATTTGCGTTTAAATGATTCAGAGTTTAGTCCAAAAGCTTTAAAAAAATAATAATTAAAAACTATTTTTCCTGACGTAACCATTTGCCCTAGCAAAATTTTACAAAAGATAAAAAAATCTTTTAAATCAAATACACTGTTTAAATGGTTTAGTGTGTTACTTTAAAGCAGGGTTCAAATGCATTAAAATTTCATGCTTTTCCGTTTATGACAAATTACCTTTTTTAAGCTTTTGGACTTAAAACACTAAATCATTTAAACGCAAATAACTTGAAAACCGTGAGCCTAGGCGACTTTTTTAAGGTATACCTTTTAATATAAAAGAGATGGAGAAAGCATTTTTTTACTCAAAATGTAAAAACACTCAGCCTTAAAAAGTTGTGACATTTAAAACGTCCAGATAGGACTTTTTAATAAATAGTGAGGACATTTGCATACGCATCGGCAGGGAAGATTAAAGGTCTGGCTACACATAACCGCAACGAGCCCACAGCCGTGCGTCTCGCTGGTGATATGTAGGGAGATGCGGTGAAAAAGGTTTTGTCTTTAATAAAATTACATCTGATCGTAAAATAAACAAATAAAGAAGCACAGTTTTACCTATACACACTTAAAGATTGGATCAAAAAGAACAGAGGTAAGTAGGAAAATTTATTTTATTTAAACAAGGAGATGGACTAAGCATAACAAAAAGGTTTTTATATTTTTGAGGGCATGAAAAGTGATTTTGAATGTTTCTGAATTAATCTGAATTATATCTGAAATTAGATTACCCCTTTGAATAAAATTGTATATGCATTGCATACTATAAAATAAAAGTTAAACCATTATATTAAAAAATGTTCATCTTCCTGAATATCAGGTGACCCAGATGTTTTTCCGGCGTTATCATCAAATAACCTTAATAAAAAAACTTTTTAAACATCCTGTATGTAATCCTAACCTGCTGCTACTACCCACCATATCAACACGATTGTCATTTTGACGCCAACCACTAAGTACAGGTGCTTTAAAGTCATTAAAATTAATTTAGGCCAAAATGGCTTTCGTAAACCTTATATTTACCGCTTTAAGTCTAAAAAAGCTTCAAAAAGCTGTGATAGAAGAAAAAATTAGATGCAATAAAAATCCACGAAGATGCAACAGCTAAAAAAGTTCAGATTTCGACATATCGGTGTCGACATTCGGGTTGCAATAAAAAGATTTTTCAAAAAATGTTTTAGATGTTCGGAAAAATCGCGCATTCAAAGAACTTGCTACAAGTTGAAGCACGATGGAAGTTGTGAAAATTATGTTTTAAAGAGTGTTTTTGGATTCCTTAGTGGAATATTTTTGACTTACCTTTTTTATATATTTTTATATTTCAGTTAAATGTGAAACTTACGACGGCTACGATAGTGTGTTCGTTTTTAGGGTGCATTTTAACTGTTGGGTTGGCTTTTAGTTCTAAAGTTAGGTAAGTTTTTAAATAATAAAAATGGTGTTAAGCAAAAGCACGGGGATCTTGGTAAAAGCATACATTTGCTTTCTGGCATTTTATACTACATTGAACCAAAACTTACTTTGGGTAATTATTTACAAACCAGACGCATCGCCGATTTGAATAAAATTTGGTATACGGGAGTTTTTGGAGCGCTGATTACGAATCTGAAAGATTTTTTTTTCGGACTAATTTCATTCTCAAAATATTTATCATCAGACTTGATAACCAAAACTAACCGAAATTCACTATTTCCGCCCTTTTTTTGCATTCAATTCTTGAGTTTTTTTTGCAAATTGGTACTTAATATTTGATTTCCACGTCTAAAAACTTCATTTTTCTATTTATTTTACCTATTTTTTCCATTAATTTGTATAGCTTTACTAATCGCAGTACTGTGATCGAAATAATTGAGAGTGAAGCTTTGCAGTTTTATGGAAAAAATCAGGTAAAATAAATAGAAAAATGGGAGCTTTAGAGGTGGAAATCAAATATTGAGTGCCAATTTAGCTTTCAATCAAGAATTGAGTGTTAAAAAATTGTGTTAGTTTATTATTATTCTCACTTTTACTTGAAGCAAATTTAAGACTAATTAAAATATTTGCGATAATACACATAATGTGGATGTGGTGTATTTTTATCACTAATTAAAAGCCAACCTACCAAATGTACAATAATTGTTATTATAAAGAAACTAAATTCAAATAAAAATATAAAGTATTATTAAGTAAAAAGTATACATATAGAAGACAGAAGAAGCTCAAAAACGAGGTAAAACCTCAATTCTTTGCTCCTGCATGATTTGACTTGAAATTTTAACAGAAGGTAGGGAATAGCCCGAGGATCAAAACCTATATCTAACCGAAGGGCGCCAAAACCCTGTGTTTGGTGGTTGTCACCCTCCCTCCTAGGAGACTGATTTTTTTATTACATTTTAACATAGAAATCAATTAAAAAGTGATTCTTAGCAAAACATATAAATTACATTTTTTTCATAACACTAATATTTTTCAAGATATTTGCGATTGAAAGTTACAATTTTTCGAAAAAAATTAACAATTTAATGGGTTTTTCGCGAATAACTCGAGAAATATGCATTTAATAAAAAAACTGTAAAAAGGAAAATTATAGGTTTTAAAAAGACAAACAAAATTTTAAGTTGTAATTTTTTCTTGACCAATACAAACTGATATACGGAGTGTTAATTGTTAGCTTTTTTTATCAAATGGAAATTTGATAGATTCAAAGTCAAATAACGAGAAAATACTGCATTTTTCGAAAAAAAAATTATAAAACGTTTTTTAAAGTGTGTACATAATTGGACTTTTCTTTAAAAAAAAGGTCCTTTGCATAAAAATTGAGTGAGTTACGATAAAAATCCATAACAAATTTTTTCTACGAAAAAATCAATAGGAACAACTCCCTAACTACCCCTAATTAAAGCTAACCTTCACCCTTATAAAATTCTCTTTATACATGTATAAATAATATGTCGAAGAAGTTTAAGCAATTTTAAACGCCTAATTTCAAAAATAGTATGTAGATTAATATGCTTCGATGTGACCTAATTGATTTTTTTTTTAATAATTATTATTTGTTTTTATATGAGTTTGGGTAGTTGGTAAATTTTGTTTTCATTGGGTTTTTATAGAGCTGGGATTTATTGACTGCCTAAAAAGACGGGCAGCTAGTTTTATTTTGCTCTAATTACTGTTTTTTTACCTTTATTCTTATTTATAAAAGTATGCTCTGTTGAGCATGAATGCTTTTGTGAAGGGGTTTGATACCAGTTAAATTTAGGGTAGAGTTTGGGTAGTTCTCTTTAAATTTATATATAAATATGTATCTCCTTGATTTTTAATGATAGAAAGGGTCTTTAAGGAGTTTTAAGTAGGGCTTTTTCAGTGCTACTAGGTTCTGTAAGAAAATTCCTTAAGATCTCTTGGTTGTTAAATAGGGGAAGGTAAAAGGGCTCGAAAAAGGTGGTTCTCGTTCGTTAATAAAGGTTTTAAGCCAATATATCTCGCCAAATATTTACTGTACAGAAAATCTTCGCATAGAAAAATTTTAGTCATTAAAAAGGCTACAATTTAGTACTTTATCTCTTTTTCTTATTTTTCGTATTTTCGGAGTAATTTAGAAAAAAGGGTGAAAAATTTGAAATTGTAAAAAATCGTTTTTCACTTTAAGCTTAAATTTTTCTGAAATCGAGCATTTAATATTGGTCAAACTTCTTGGACGTATTATTGTTACATGTATAAAGAGAACTGCAATAGCTATTTACGTTACTAGACCGGAAAATGGTATTTTACGGGTCGACGAAAAAACATTTACAGGGCGAGCCGTAGGCGAGTCCTGTAGTTTTGAGGAGACCCGTAAAAGTTATTTCCGGTCGAGTATCGTACATAACTTTTTTTAATTGACCGGAAAAAAAACTGTGTAAATGTTTAGTGTTATATTTAAACGACAATAAGGACGCTGCTTCAATTATTTCATCTGGATTTTCCATGTCTGACTCCATTTTGGCAAAATGATGCTTTCTTTACTTTACAATATCTTGAACTGTCAAATAGTAACAATTGAACTCTGACAATTTTTGTCATGGCTAACAGGATTTTTTGATATCAGGGACCGGAAAGTAAATGAGAGACCGGAAAGTAAACTAGGGACCGGAAAGTAAATTAGTCCTGTAAAATAGCATTTGCCGCTTAAAAAATTGAGTGGAAAATTCAATTTTCCGGTCTTTTAAAAAAATAGCTATTTACGTTACTAGACCGGAAAATGGTATTTTACGGGTCGACGAAAACATTTACAGGGCGAGCCGTAGGCGAGTCCTGTAGTTTTGAGGAGACCCGTAAAAATTATTTCCGGTTGAGTATCGTACATAATTTTTTTTTAATTGACCGGAAAAAAAACTGTGTAAATGTTTAGTGTTATATTTAAACGACAATAAGGACGCTGCTTCAATTATTTCATCTGGATTTTCCATGTCTGACTCCATTTTGGCAAAATGATGCTTTCTTTACTTTACAATATCTTGAACTGTCAAATAGTAACAATTGAACTCTCACAATTTTTGTCATGGCTAACAGGATTTTTTGATATCAGGGACCGGAAAGTAAATGAGAGACTGGAAAGTAAACTAGGGACCGGAAAGTAAATTAGTCCTGTAAAACAGCATTTTCCGCTTAAAAATTAAGTGGAAAATTTTCCGGTCAATTAAAAAAAATTTAATTAAGGCGATAGTTAGGGGTTGTCTTAAATTATTTTTTGTAAAAAAAGAAATACTGACTTTAATCATACATGTTATCATAACATTGTCAATGTTTATACTAGAAACTTATTTAAAAACAAAAAAAGGTTTAATTAGGTAATTTAAAAAAAGATTTTATGACTCTTCCTTAAAATACGCAGCATTTTCTCGTTTTTTGAGGTTAAATCTTTCAAATTTTACATTTAAGGAAAAAAGCTAACTGTTAACACGCCGTATCTTGATTTATATTGGTCGTAGAAAAATTATAATATAACAGTTTTTATTGTCTTTTAAAAAGCAACAATCTTGCTTTTCACAGTTTTTTTAAATAAAATGAATAATTTTCGAGTTATTCGCAAAAATTCCATTAAAAACGTCGATTTTTTGTCGAAAAATTATTACTTTTAATCAAGAATAACTTGAAAAGTATTAGTTTTACGAAAAATATATAGGGAACATTTTTTGCTTACAATCACTTTTTAATTGATTTCTGTTGTTAAATTGTAATAAATAATTTCCACCCCTAGTGGGGGTGGAAATCACTCCCAGGGTTTTGGCGCCCTTTGGTTCGATATAGGTTTTGATTCTTGGACTATTTCCCACCTTCTGTTAAAATTTCAAGTCGATCTATTCAGGACCAAAAATTTGCCAGAAATCACCCCCAGGGTTTTGGCGCTCTTTGATTCAATATAGGTTTTGATTCTTGTACTATTTCCCACCTTCTGTTAAAATTTCAAGTCGATCCTTTCATAACCAAAAAATTTCCAGATGAAATGCTTCATTTCCTCTATTATTATTTACATTTATCACATACATATAAAATATTTTTTTGAAACTCTTAATCAACCTTGGCCTATTAAAAATAAATTTAAAAATATTGTATACAGAAATACAAGTAAAACAAAATATTGCTGTGTCTAGTTCATTAAAATAAAAAGTGTGGGAAAGCGCGACCTCCATCTTTATAAACATAAAAGACAAAAGACTTCCTTAATTGAGTTTTCCAATTACCATTCAAGCATTTTACTAGTCAAATTCTTTATGAATAACAAACTAATTTTTTATTTTTAACTTATACTTTTGTTTTCAGTTTTCATGTTTGAGCTTTATTACACTGGGTAACAGCACAAACGTATATATAGGTTTTTATGGGAGGGTTTGACCACCAAAAAAAAGATTCCCCCTTTAAAAAACTCCATTCTCTCTTTCCTGGAGTACTTTCACTATTTCCTTTCTCTTATTAAAAATTATTGAAGAGCAAATCCACAATAAAAACATAACTGAAAAAGGACTATTCCTACAAATTTCCGTCCTTCGCCATGCTAGGGGGGTTCAAACCCCCAAAACCCCCCTTATATACGCCCATGGGTAACAGTAATTTTGCGGCATAGTAGGTTGATGTCAATTTTATAAAGGACTAGTGTGCTGAATACTAGAAAAATATCAGATTTGTCAAATTGGCTCTAGTTTATGAGATAAAGACTAATTAATAACTACTTAACTGAAAAAACTTTTAAAAAATTCTAGTAGATATGTTTATAATAAATAAATTCCTTTATAAGAATATACAAAACAAAAGAATATATATTCTGTTTACTCAAATAATAAAAAAAATACTTTTCCTGTGGGATTTTCTACTACGTTTTTGCTGGGGAAAATCCCTTACTAAGCTCCAGCAGTAGTCTGCCATCATGTGGCTGTCCCATCGACCTTGGTATCTTTTTCTCCATTATCCTAATCTTACTGTAATCACCTAGGTTATCCAAGAATCTGTCCAAATGGCTGTAAAAAAATGCAATTTAATACTCACATTAGCTCCTAATCTGTTAAAATTTAGAAGCATTTTAGCAACTAGTTCTGGATATTCTGGTACTCTGTGGTTTACCAGAAAATGTTTAAGTAGTAAAACAAAGCTTAGCCCTGGTTCAGATTCAGTTTGTGTCATATGGCTAAGGAATTCAGTGTCTTTTATAAGAGTATTGAGAGATGCGGTCCATCGAAAACGCCTGTTTTTAATTTTTCCATACTTGGAGCTTTAAATTTTTGACACACATATTTAAAAAAGTCACCAGTCTTATCAAGGGCTTTGATAAATTGTTTTATTATCCCAAGCTTGATGTGAAGTGATGGAAAAAGGATATTTTCTCTGGATATTAGTGGCTCAAAAATCACATTTGCTTTTCCTACCTCCATAACTTCTCTCAAAGGCCACACCTTTCTTATTCAATGTTCATTTGTTGCGCGATTATCCAATAGACATATGAAACAGGGGTATTTAGTATATCCTCCCTGTTGGCATGAACTAATCAAGGTCTAACAGAAATATGTGAACTGATAACAAAAATTATTCGCTTTTTTATGTCTCGTTTATCTTTAGAACCAGAGTCAGTCCAAAAAGAGCATATTTTGCATGACAAAGGCCCACCGCAAATTGAACCCAGCCCACGCACAGCACACGCGCAGCACACGCGCAGCACACGCGCAGCACACGCGCAGCACACGCGCAGCACACGCGCAGCACACGCGCAGCTACACGCGCAGCCCACGCGCAGCCCACGCGCAGCCCACGCGCAGCCCACGCGCAGCCCACGCGCAGCCTACGCGCAGCCCACGCGCAGCCCACGCGCAGCCCACGCGCAGCCCACGCGTGGATAACTTTATAAAACATGCTTTTAAATGGAGTGGCGCATATGAACCCAGCCCAGAGCTAGCCCATTCTACTGCCAGCCACGCGTGGATAGGTTTGTGTTCGCCGCACGAGATTTCGTGGGTCTTGTGCAGCATGGGTTTGTTTTAAAAATCTGAAATATGGTTGATCCCGAATTGGGTCCAATATGCGTTAAACGTGGACGTGGGAAGGATGGGTTGAGCGTGGGCTACGCATGTGCTGTGCGTGGGCTGGGTTCTAATTTGCAGCGGGCCTTAATACAAGGGTTTATAAAATCATTAACAAAATTAATGTCGCAGATTTTTATTTTTGTTTGTTCCTCGATGTTGTTTCTGAGATGGTTAACATCTTTGTAGTTCCAATGATATGGATGTATTATGTTGTTTTATATATTATTATAAAAATCATAATGTTTGTGTCGAGGCTATATTCTTAATCCCTACATTCGTCCAGCATTAAAAATGTACGATTATTGGGTCAACCACGGTACAAATAGGTAGAGTAAAGTCTCTCCGCTAACAGCGCGAAAACACCTGAGGATATCCGACAACGGATGTTCCTTGCATCTCGTTCCTGCTGCAGACCGTGCAGCCACCGAAGGAATTTATTTAAGCGGCGAGTGTTACTTTGTTTATTATTTCAATGCGAGTGTTAAACCGATTAGATCAATTAAACGGACGGCGCTTACCGGAAAAATCTAGACACCCGATATAAAAAAACTGCATGTGTTGCGGCACTGTGAGACTACTATACGGGGTGTCGACCAGATTACTAGCAAGCCTAAATTTTTTAAAAAGTGTTGCACAATTTTAAGAATTTTGATCGTATGTAATTTTAGGAGGTGATTTCTCATTGAAAAATATGAAAAAAAAATAAAAACCACTTTATTGCATGTTTCTTGGGACGGAATTTTTGAATTTTGACGATATACTGAGCAAAAACAGTTAAAGATAGAGCAAAATTAATTTTACTTTCCTATCTTAACTTTTTAATGAATATCTAATGACATTAAAACGTGAAGGTCAACTGAAGATTAAAAGAAGGTGAATGTTGAACCTAAATGTTGGACACCCTGTATCTTGGAAACTATGCATTTTCGGATCCGTGTTTATAGGAACTTTATTTCATATTTTTCAATGAGGAATCACCTCCTGAAATTTGGCCGTGCATTTTCGAACACCCTGTATATTTTTTTATCAAGTTTACAAGGCAATTCTCAAGGCAAAATACATGTACCACATGTTATACCTATCTTAATTAGTTAAAAAAATGTGTTTGAAAATGTCATGTTAACCGCTAATTTTTATCTATTTGTTTAAAAACAAATGATGGCGCGCTGGTAGTGCAAGAATTTTCAGGTACACCCTGTGCAAAAACCAAGTTAAAACACCACAATTTTTAAAAGCCACTCTAATAAAAACCTTATTTTAGGTGTATTGTTTTATTAACTCTCCCCCAATTTTTTTCAAAGAGGAAGACAGGCGTTGTTAGCTTATGCATTTGCATTAGCTCTTACAGGACCTGCCCAGAACACTTTAAATAATATGGGAATACTAAGCGAATCTTTAGCTTGTGGTCAAGTAAGTTTATTTCTATTTATTACTTTTACAAACTAACTAGCTATGTAGCTATTATATTCTTTGCCACTACTATTCTTTTTATATTCCCGACAAAATGCGCTTACTGATTTTTAAATATTTTCTCCTTCGCCATTTTGTCAGTAATGTTTTGAAAATATTTATTCCGGGATATATAAATGTCGTTAATAAATCTGCAATACCTAATTTTTATGATAAAAATATGTTTTAAAATTTTCTAGGAGCAACTAAAACAAGCTGTAAAACAAATAATAGATGTAATTAAGAAACCGTTTGTAGCAATTAAAGATGCTATTAAGAAAGTAATCAAGACCGTTAAAGAAGTTGTTAAGAAAATTAAAGAGATTTTGATGAAAATAAAGCGGATAATTATGGCTTTGGGTATGAAATAATAAAGTACCGTTACTCTAATTATTTTTAAAACATTGGGAATTTCAAGCTACTTAAAATCTACAATAATTGAAAATTAAAAATTCACTTATTTAGAACTGAACCGCCCTAAAATGTATATGTACAACGTAACTTATTTTTTATGATAATTTTTTCTTTTATGCACATCGTGGCACTTTAAAACTTTTAATGCGAAATTTTTGCCAATGTGTGGAAGAGGAAAGCAAGCCCGATGCGTTACCCTATTCAAAAATGTATACATGTAAGCATTATCTGTCTAATCTCTACTTACTAGTGTTTAACCACTAAAAGTCAATTTAACGCGTCGAGCTGGCTAGACGTGTATAAAATTAATTATATACGGTGTGTCCAAAAAGTTCGGAAACGCCCAAATATCTCAAAGAATTTTGAACCAAACTGGAAGAAATTCGGTAATTCAAGGTATTCAAGTAACTTCAGTTGCGCAGAAAATCAAGTGAAAGTGTTTAAATTTAAATGAGATACCTATTTTTTTATTTTAATATTAAATTCCCACTATTTTTAACAGACTTTAAAAAAGGGGGAAGATATATGTGGACAGTTTTTTTTTTTAATTATTCAAAACATTGAACTTCCGCGGTGGTCCCATAAGAAAACCAAGTCAGGATCGCGAGTGTAAAAGTACTAGACTTAGTTTTTTCTCTCTGGCGCATGGCAAAGCTGCCTCAAGTTATTTTATACTTAGACAATAATAATTTATGCTTGTTGTTTTAACAATTAAGGTAGTAAATTTAACGGCAAAGACGGAATAAAAGAGGAAAAATAAACATTTGGAAAAACTACACCAATTTTAAAATAAATAAAATAACTGAAAATTTAAAAATAATAAAAAGAACAAAATCCAAAAACATAAAGTCGGGTAATAACATTTGGTACTAATAAAGTATAAAAACCATGTGTTTGTTTTGATGTTAACATTTAGTACTTTAGCACACATTTATTACCCGACTTCATGTTTTGATTTTTTCTATTCATTATTATCAAATTTTAGTTGGTTCTTTATTTATTTTGAAGTCGGTTTAGTTTTTTTAATGTTCTTTTTTACTTTTTCGCCCTTTCGGGGTCATCCCACCCAGGTCTGACGACGGCCCCCTAGGTGGTTCACTGCAGCCTGAAGGCTTATTGTACTTTGACCCCTAACCATTCCATAACTTGGATGCTTGTTGCTCGGTCCATTCGTTCACCCCGAGGAGAATACCGCGTGCCGTTGCCCAAAACCGACAACGGCCCGGTCACCCATCAAGTAATGGGCTCGCACTTAACTGCTTAACTCCGGTGATCTACGCTGCCGATACAACCGAAGCAGCCACAAGCGCGTCCAATGTTTATTTGCTATACAATGGTATAATAGTCCATTTAGTCTCTTTAAATATTAATAGCAGAAAAAGTGTTTAATTTAGTTAAAAAATACTTAGGTGTAAAGTGGTAAAACCTTTTAGTCCTTGCTAGCCCCAAAATGTTGCAGAACGTCATCGCTATAACCTAAAAAAATGGTGGTAACACCTGCCGTAAATTAAAGGTTTTAATACAGGACGAGTCCCTTATTCCTTTTCAATGTAAATCAAGCAATAAACATGTCGTTTTTAGGGTATTTTGTTGGACACGCTCTGTAAATAAGGAATATCATAGGGTAATAAACAGTTTACCAATGGTCTACTTTTAATATTTTTAGATAAATACACTACCATTATCGACGCATGTTGGATGTAAGTTTTACGGTAATTTATGGGTAGTTATAATAATAGTGTTGTTGTTATGATAATAAGTACAGGGTTTTTATTTATAATATACTTCATATTTTTTGAGCAAAATAAAACTCAGCAAAAACAAGAACTCAAGAAAAATGGAGAGGTAAACTTTTTTTTAATGTAACACCCTGTATATTATGTCACCATTTAAAAGGTCTTTTAAAACACACTATTTGATATATCTATATTTAATAGTTTTCAATATGACTACCTAAATCTGACAAATAGTAGATATAATTTTTACTTGTACAGAGTTGGTCTGTATATTTAGACAGCGCCTATCTCGTTTATTATACAATATAAAAGAAACTTTGAATACAAAAGTTTTAGAAAATTATCCAAGCCGTCAAAATAGCTATTTACGTTACTAGACCGGAAAATGGTATTTTACGGGTCGACGAAAAACATTTACAGGGCGAGCCGTAGGCGAGTCCTGTAGTTTTGAGGAGACCCGTAAAATTATTTCCGGTCGAGTATCGTACATAATTTTTTTTTAATTGACCGGAAAAAAAACTGTGTAAATTTTTAGTGTTATATTTAAACGACAATAAGGACGCTGCTTCAATTATTTCATCTGGATTTTCCATGTCTGACTCCATTTTGGCAAAATGATGCTTTCTTTACTTTACAATATCTTGAACTGTCAAATGGTAACAATTGAACTCTGACAATTTTTGTCATGGCTAACAGGATTTTGATATCAGGGACCGGAAAGTAAATGAGAGACCGGAAAGTAAACTAGGGACCGGAAAGTAAATTAGTCCTGTAAAATAGCATTTTCCGCTTAAAAATTGAGTGGAAAATTCAATTTTCCGGTCAATTAAAAATATATATATATGTTTGCAGATACAGAGTGAGCCGAAAATGTGTGAAAAAGATTTTTTTTTAATGTTGTATCCTGTATATTATGTCACGATTAGAAAGGTCTTTTCAAAAGCTTTACAAAAATACGACATTTGATATATCTATCTTCAATAGTTTTGGAAATATGGCCATTTTAATCTGGGTATAATTTCCAATACATCTACAGTCTCAGCTTAGTGCTACAAGTAGGATAATGGAAATTATATCTACTACTTTTCAGATTTATGTGGTCATATTTCGAAAACTATTAAAGATAGATATATCGAATGACGTATTTTTGAAAAGCTTTTTAAAGATTTTTTTAATGGTGTTATAATATATTGTTTATAACTTTCTTCTGTTTAAGGTTCTTTTTTTACATTTTATCTAATTCCAATGTTTTTTTTAGTTATAGCTACAAAACCTTTGTTATAATTGCAATATTTAGGAGCTGTAGTATTAAAAAAAATCCATTTTTCAGAATTTTAATAAATACCTAAAACCATATTTTTACGATTACGAGAAATATTTTTTGCAGGAAACTTACTTCTCGACTAGACGACAAAGTGTACCCCTGAGAAACAAATTTTAAGCGTTTATGCATTTTGAAAATTTTCATAGGGGACAAATTTAGAATAAAACCTTTTAAATTGAGTATTTTAATAACATTTTTTTATTTTTTAGTTCGAGTGATAAAATCTGTCTTTGAATTCCTGGGAAAAATAATCAACATCTGTAACAAAGAACTTGGAACACCTTTCGAAAGGTGCACAAGAGTTTTCGAAAATGCTATTGCTGATTGCAACGCTAAACTGGGACCATTGTTTAACTGGTTATGTTCTCTTACCTACATAGTTAAAAGCAGTTTGTTATCTTGTGAAGATTTTTGACTATGTTTGTATGCTTGTTGATTTTATTAGTAACTCAGTTGTTGGAGTTGTTATAAGAAGTATGTTATTCCCCGATTACTATTAACAAACAGAAAGGACTCCTTAAGAGTTTAAAAAAATATATTAATTAGTAAAATATTATTATTTATAATAACAACATTAGTCTGTGTAGCAATTCTGTAATCTTAGTTACAGTTATGGGGGTCACAAAAATCTTTTGTTTTTGTATTGTTACCTTAAACATTTTAAAAATTGTTGAAAATGTCAGTGAGCTTATGGCGGCAGAAGATATTTACCGATTTCAACAAACTTTTGTCAAAATACTAAGTGGGGTTGTAGGCAACTATTTTGGGGTATTAGAATTCCTAATTCAAAAAAAATAGGCTTTTTCATCTCACCCTACTGCCTAAGTTAGGTGAAGATCTCTTTTTCAATAAAATAGAAACATGAAGATTGTAAGAGTTAAAAAAAGCATATTACATTTTTTTTTGAGGAACCGTAGTGTACAGAGTATCCAATGTAACTCTTAAGTGTGTATAATACGATAAAATATATTTTGAATAAATTTTAGAAGTAAAGACGTTTGTTCGCCATGTTAAAACAATGTTTTATGTTCGAATAAAATTTTCGCATTCCTTTAAATTTCAAAACACTGCTTCGAAAAGTATGAAAGAAATTGCCAAAGAAATTTTAGCCGAAATAAAAGAGCGAAGCAGAGGAATAGTTGCATTTTTAATTTTATGACTTCTGCTGTTATGCTGTTCTTTTTGTATCTGATTTTTCAGTAAGTACTTTTTGCTTGTTCTGTTTGAAAATACCATATAAGAGGTTTCAAACTACTCTAATTATACAGGGTGTCCGGGAAAATGTGGGAAATCTCTCGCACACGTATGGAACAGATGAAAATAACACGACAAGTTCCTATGAAATTTTTCCGTTTAAGCCCCCAGCATAGATATGATTCCCTAAAGAGGCAGCTAGAAATCGATTTTTCGTGAATAACTTTAAAGCGCTCTGTATAATTTGATAATATTTTAGTACGATGCATACTAGTAAAGACCTTTTAAAATAGTGCCCTTGAACTTATGTCGCTTCTTTACTTTGCCAGGGACGGACTAGTTTTTCGCACATTATTGATTAATATTTTTGTATGGTGAAGACACAAAAATATGTTTTGGGTAGCTTAAACCTTTTGCTAAAAAAACGGTACTCTTGTTTGACATCGATAAAATGAGCCGTTTTCGAGTAAAAAATTATTGCAACAAACATTTGCAACAAATTCCTGACCTGCTACGAGAGGACTTCAATACTGAATCAAAAATTACAAATTACATCGAAAATAAAATATTGTATTATTAAACAAAAATAAACTCTTATTGTTAAAATAATTTTTTACTCGAAAACGGCTTATTTTATCGATGTCAAACAAGAGTACCTTTTTTTAGCAAAAGGTTTAAACTACCCAAAACATATTTTTTGTGTCTTCACTATACAGGGCGTAAAAAATATTATCAATAGTGTGCGAAAACTAGTCCGTCCCTGGCAAACTAAAGAAGCGACATAAGTTTCAAGGGCACTATTTTAAGAGGTCTTTACTAGTATGCATCATACTAAAATATTATCAAATTATACAAAGCGCTTTAAAAGTTATTCACGAAAAATCGATTTCTAGCTGCCACCTTTAGGGGATCATATCTCCGCTGGGGGCTTAAACGGAAAAATTTTATAGGAACTTGTCGTGTTATTTTCATCTGTTCCATACGTGTGCGAGAGATTTCCCACATTTTCCCGGACACCCTGTAAATTTTTTTCATAAAAATACTTGGTAAATAAGATGCCAATATGTCTTAAATATTATTTATTGTCTTATAGCCAAAGTTGGTCAAAAAGACTTAAGGTCTGGCCATACATAACCGCAACTAGCCCGCAGCTGGGCGTCTCGCTGGTGAAATGTAGAGAGATGTGGTGCAAAAAGCTTTTTATTTAGTAAAATTGCAGTAATATAAGTCTGTTATACTATGATTTAAATTATACCTGAACATAAAATAAACCTTCACTCTATACTGCACTTAAAGATTGGATAAAAGGAATAGAGATAAGTAGGAAAATCTATTTTATTTAAACAAGGAGATATACATACATAAAACAATTGGCTCGGCTTGACAAAAATCCTTTTATATTTTTGAGGACATGAAAGTGCTTTTAATTTTTTTCGAATTAATTTGCCCCACGTGTCTCTATCATTGTGAATCCGGGCTCGGTACGGCTCGCCAGACCCTTAAATAGAATAACAGACTTAAAATTGTAATCAATCAACTAAATTATATTTTTTCATATTTGTAGAGTCACATATTATAGAATTAGGTACCTAACTAGTGAAAGGTTTGACAATGTTTACATCACAAAATATTTTCGAGAAATCGATCAGAGGAGAGCAAAACTGGAAAAAGAAACAGTTTTGCCGTTAAATAAAAAGGAATCGCTAATTTATGTTTCGGTAAGTCAAGTCACATAACAAAATGAAAGTATTTTACGTATCTAGAAGAATGAAATGAAACTAATTGAGTTGATTAAACATTTGCACGAAATACAACAGTTTCATTTCTCCTCTACATTTTTACGTGAACACACCCATTCCATTTTAGGTTTCTGTTAACTTATTAATGCTAAAAACAATTAATTAAACAAAAGACTTTAACAACCAAATTTTCTAATAACTTTAAGGGTCGCTTTGGTAGTTTAAACCACATTTTAACCTTTTCAGTCCAATATTTTAAACACTAATATAAATTTACTATTTTTTACTTTTTGTTAGATAACTTCTGGAAAGCTGTCTAAAACGGAAAGAAAGCAGCTATCCAAAGCAGCAGTTTCTTTAGCAACTGCATCTGTAAAATTGGGAACACATATGGTAGCTGACTTTTGTTTGTACTGGATTCTTACTATGATCACTTACCATGGAAGATATCAATCTAAAGTGCAAGGTAACTGAAATTACTTAAATTACTCTCATTTTATCGTCAGCAGTGATTGAAGCGAATACTGCATTCGGCATCGACACGACACGCATTGGATGATCGCCGTGTTTTTTTTTTTATTTTTAAAAGTAGGTAATGAATAAACCCTAAAATTTGATATTATTTTTTCATAATAATATTGCAATATACCACATTAAGCTTGTTGTTGTCATACCTTATATAAAAATGATTATTTGAGTTACAAACCCAGAAAAATAGATTTCGTAATATTGCTGTTAATTTAATTTGCAGCATAATATTTATTTTTATAAAATCAATAAATATTATGCTGCATGTCAATGAAAACCGATAAGAGCTGCATAAATAATATATTCGTATTCGTTGTCAGACACCGAGCTGTTTTTATATTACCATTTTTAGTTAAATATTTATGTATATTCAAGTAACTGCAGTGATTGAAATCGCTATTTAAAATCACGGTGATTTAGAAATCACTGTCGCCGTTTCACCGGTTACCGAAAAATCACCGTATTTCCCAACACTACTCACAACTACTTTCTATATCCCTATAAAGTAAAACAGCAGATCCTGCATGCACTAAAATTTAGCAACATTATTTTGAATCTAGTGACAAGTAAATAATAAGCAACGTTGTCATAAGGATATTTTCCAGTATGGGCGACTTGATTTACTTTTTTCGTGTTATACACTAGTTAAAAAAAGTAAAGGATACAAAAAAAATCCAGTTTTTTTAGATTTTTCATGTGGCTATATTTCGATTAAAAATGGTCGTACTGAACATAACGCCTTGTAATAAAAAAAAATTTCAAGCAACCTGTACCGCGCAATCCTAATAAATGCCGAAAAGATTCTTTTTTCGATATTTTTGGGTTTTTTTGGTCTAGAAACTTGCAACATTTTTTTTACTTAATCACTATATGAATTAACTAACCTGTTCATTTAGCTTTTTCTTTTTTTAAAGTTCTATACGCCCACTTCCCACTGAGATATTGAACTTTTTCCTTTAATCATCAATATCTCAGCAACCACTAATGGCATACGAAATTAAGAAGGATTTTAAAATCTTGAATACATTCCTTTTTGCTTTTTTATTATTATCTTTTTAATTCTTTATATTAATTTGAAAAATATAGGAAAAAGGGCTTTTTCTGGCTTATGGAATAAACAACCGCTAAATTGAAAATATCGAGAAAACCAGTATTGTTAAGTGTGCCTTTTACAGTTTGAAATGCTTATAAAAACCCCACAAAGTTTACATTCAATCCATCAAGCCGTTTTTTGTCTTATTCGATTGAAGTTTTAAAAAAAAATTAAAGGGTAACCAGTTTTACTCTTAATGATATAGTCTTTAACAAAATTCAAACAAATGTTTTTAACTTTTTTATTCATTTTTATTGATAAAAGTCTACAAATTTATGCAAAAAAAAATGAATAAAAAAAAGGTAAAAAACAGAAAAGCTTTTATTTTTTTATTTTTCTTTACATGAATTTAAAGAATTTTATTAATAAAAATGCATAGGAAAACTTTAAAACATGAGTTTGTATTTTGTTAAAAATAATGATTATGTAAAATAAATAAAACAAAACAAAATAAGTTATTTAATCCATATAGTGATCAAGTTGGAAAAAAATTTTAAGTTCTTAGACCAAAAAACAGAACCGAAAAAGTTTTGAAAAAAAAATATTTTCGGTATTTATTAGGATTGCGCAGTACACGTTGCTTAAAAAAATTATCAAAAAAGCTAAAAATCCGGAACTTCTAGCTTTAAAAGTCGGTTTACTGACGATAGTTGAACGTGACAACGTCGAAATAATCATTACCTTCATCGCCGCAATTATCGTTGCTATAAACAATTAACACCACATTCACTTTTCACTGCAAGCTCACTTTAGGTAGAAAAGAAACAGATGTCGAACGACGCGGAGATTGTGCCTCTTTGTCGCTCGTTCCGCGCTCTCGCTTGAACTTCAAGCCTTAAATGGAACGCGCGAGGTAACGGCACATGAGTCCTGTTATTTGGTGCATGCAGCCGGGTCCTTCGAATTATAAGACATTGTTACGACAAAAATTTGATGAATAAAGAATGATGTGGTATTTTATGCTCAGCTTCTTCAATAATGTCAATGTTTCTAATATCTTAAAATAAAAATCACTAAACATTAGTGTAACCATAAATAATAGTTTAAAAAAACTAAAAAACACGCTTTTATATGCAACCGAACTACAAATTAGAAAATAATTTTTCATTAAAAAAAATATTGTCACTTCATAGTAAAAGCGTGGGGTGCATTTTACAATTTTTTCATAACTTTTCCCTCATAGATATTGGCAAATATAATAAGTATAACATTTAATATATTAAGCACCCCACGCTTTTACTATGAAGTGACAATATTTTTTTAATGAAAAATTATTTTCTAATTTTTAGTTCGGTTGCATATAAAAGCGTGTTTTTTAGTTTTTTAAACTATTATTTATTTTTCATTTTTAGTTCTGTGCCCCTGTATATCAAATTTGGTCAAAATGGGGGTTGCTCCAACTTTCGAAACAATTACCCAATTTGCATAAATAAGACAAATATTTTTAAAATATTACCTTTTTAAACTAAAAAGAAATTTACCATAAATGTTTTTTCTAAATATGAGTTTACTTTAGTTTACTTACCTTAAGTGATATTTTAATGTAGTTTGCTAATCTCCATTTCCAGTCTTTGTCCTAATCTAACATTCGGTACAAGTACCTAACACTCAATAAAGGCCTTCTTTTAGAAAGTATAAATGGAAGATGGTATAAAAGTTATATGCAATAACTTGTTAGTTACTTTTCAAAGCAATAAGTAATTTTTCATAGTTTTTCTTTTCAATCTATATTTTGACAACTGACATATTCATTTTACTCCAAATGAGCTTCAGGCTAACGCTTTCACGCACTTTTGCGCTTTTGCGCCGACGGAGCTACAGGAGATCGCTTCACGAACCTTTTTGGTTATAGGTTATGTGATTTAGGAACTATTTTGCTTACGAATGATTATTCTGACTGCGGAGGACCATGTTAATTATTTATTTGCTTCTTGTATTTCAATTAAAGTGTATACTTTGTTTTTAATAGCTTAGTTAACTGATTTTTTCAACTTTAATTTCACATTAAAGGAATTTTAGGTTATGTTATGACTGTGAATTTTGTCAGATGTCAGATGGTAATACAGATTTCTGTTTTATGACCGCCTGTTTTAAAAAACAAGTGAAGGTTATTCGTTCGTTAAAAAAAAAACAGATGAAATGAGTTCAATTTAGCAGAATTGAGCCCCTGGTCCCCAACCCGTCGGCAAATGTTGTCAAGTTCGATTATTCAATTGTCTAATCTGGCGCATCCGCCAGAACGTACGATTTTTCACTTTTCCGGTTTTCCTGGAAAATGCTGGAACTTAACGGGATACTGTTTTTAAATTATTGCATTGTCATCGGTCCTTGATACGTGTGCAAAGTTTCAAAGAAATTGAATAGCTGGAAGTTGGTAAAAATTAGGCTCAAAGATTCCGTTACATAGATAGATGGATAGATAGTTACAACCCAAGTTAATAAAAGCGTGTTAATAAAGATAATTTGCGATCTTTAGAAAGCAGTAATAATTCTAGTAACTTTATGGTAACTGTGGTATATCCTCAATTCTAGCTCCCAATCTGCCAGTGGCTCATATTTCTGGGGAAGGTTTCATAGCCGTTTTGCTTAGAGCCATAGTAAATGCGTTTCAGCCAGTTGGAATAAAACTTGAAATTGATACAGTTCCCTGCTTACCAATTCCTATTCCCCCTGATTTTGACCGTTATGTTCAAATAGGTAAGTATGTTACTTAATTTTTTAACAAATTATAAACAATATAATAATTTCTTTAGTGAAAAAATTTACCGTGGTAATTATTTTTAATTAAATTTATGTATATACACTCATTTTCAGGCGTCGGCCACCATAACAACCGTAAGCGTCGAGTGGAAAATATCAAATCTCGGTACTGGTAGCCTTATACTGGCTAAAATATTTTGTGGTAAACAGCGTCTTGAAACCAGTTTATGTACATAGAATCATTCCGCGGATAATATTTGTTTGTTTCGAGCGGAAGCGGCAGGGCTTTTTTACTGCCGATATTGCAGCTCCCTGATTTATAAATTAAAAAAAATATGCTACCATTTCCGCTGGCAGCAGACGCTTGATATTGTGGTCGTAGCCTAAGGGGAGCTACTTTTAACACTGCTGTAATAAGCCAAAGCATCCGCTCATCTTATGGAAGGTGGCTTTCTTTCTTTTACATTTCACACTTTTTTATTCCTTTATTCTAAAAGTAATGATACTTGTTCTTCTCTCTCCAAACTTCCAAAATTTTAGTTTTGTGGTAATACAGCACCTTACACTTAGAATACGTATTAGTTAGTTAATATTTACTCTTTAAGCATTTAGGACCGGTCCCAAAGGTTTAATTTTCAAAAATATTTTTTTACTTGACAAAGAAAAAATATAGTTATTTAATAAACAAGGGAAAAAATCTAAATTTTAGCTTCAAGTTGTGTTGTCTCCCGACGCGAAGCGAAGAAAGACAATAAACCAAAAGCCAAAATAAAAAAAAATTCTGTGCAACATACTCTATTTTTTGTGTGACGGGAAAAATGACGTTGAAATCACATATTATTACGATATTGAAAGTAGAAAATTAATGATGTGACATTGAAAGTTTTAAAATAGTCGTCTGTTGTATGTAAAATAACAAATAATTAGTTAATATGGAAAACTTTAAAGAAAAAAATATTAAATACCTAATTCTGTGATTTAACAGATTTAAATTAAAAATTTGGAACCTAGTGTGGTTCTTTAAAAGTTATTTTGAAATTAATATAAAGCTTTGTATAATAAAATATTCTAAGATTAAATATATACCTTTACGTCTATATCCGGGAAAAAAGTATTTACTTTTTTCCAGGAAAAAAAAGTAATTTAATGAAAAGTCACATTTTAGTACGTGCCAACAGAAATAAAGTGTTATATTTTTTTCCTGTCACGAAAAAAATAGTAATTTATGTAACAAGTGCATAAAGTGATACTTTTTTACGAATGGGAAGTTTGACAGCATGAGCCGTTAGGCGCGTGCGGCAATTCCATGAGTAAAAAGACACTTTATGCATGTGTTACATACTATATTTTTTCCACGACCGTATAAAAATTCCCCAAAATACCATTTTATACATGTTTTATTTATCTGAACTTATTAATTTTAAGTTTTTCAGCACAGCCATTATATTGCAACAAAACATCGTAGCCTTCTTATTTTATAAGCGACAATTATCATCTTTAACTATGCATTTATTATTTAATTTTATAAAATTGTATGTACTTACTTTTGTAGAAATAATACTTAAACAGTATAAATTTCTTTTCAATTTCTTAGTCATCCCAATTTATTATTACTATTAATTTTCAATTATTTCTATTAAATTTATTTGCAAACTGTCAAATATTAAAACTAGTGACACATGAACTAAAAGAAATAATGACGAAATCAAAGGTAACTTGACCGTTTGGTACAGTTGATGTCGCGTTTACTGTTACATTGCCTAAATTGATATTTATTATAGTAGGCATTAAAACAAAACACTAATTCAAAGTGTGAAAAAAGATTCGAAGTGTTAAAAAAGTTACTTTTTTATAATTAATTTTACCGGTCGTGAAAAAATAATTTTTACAACTTAAAGATGCCTACTGGAACTTTAGGTGTCACAGTTGCCATATGTTGGATCTTGACGGTCTTGGAACCTTATGGTCTTAGATTTAGAAACTATATTATGAGGGTACTACCATCCTTTGAGAGCCAAGCAAAGAACTATCTGGTTATATAATCATCTTTTAAGATCCAGGTCTTCTTTTTTGTTGTTTGCTAGAAGGCAACTTAGAAGAAAATTTGGAGCCAAAGGAATTGATTACGTCAGTTGCAAAGATCATCTACGAGCAAAATTAAAGTAAGTTTATTCATTTTAAACTGTAAATATTGACTATAAGCTGATCATTAACATAACACTATACAAAAAAGATTCTAAAGATTTTCGATGATAACGACTTGAAAAAACTGAAAAATCTGCAGTTTTGAGAATTTTACCGAAGATTAAAGGATGCTGGCGCAAAACGGCAGATTTGTGTTTTAGGACGTAAAAATGCAACGAAAACATATAAAACAGGTCTTGGTTAATAAATTTCCATTCTTTAAAAAATCGCTAAATAAATAAATTAAGGCCTGTTATTCACATACTGCATACGGTTTCTGATGTACTTTGTCTGCTTAAACACATATTTGTGGTGAGTTTTGTTCCTTTAAAAAATCGGTAGGAAAAACCATCAAGACTATATTTTATTACGTTTTTTTTAGGTTAACATGGTATTTTCCCGTTTGCGAACTTATTGTTTGGGCACCTAATAAAATTTTACCTGACCTGACCTTTTCTTTCTGGTTTGGACACCCTGGCAAAAATGCATAATTATTTCTTCTTGTTTGGTACCCTAAAGATGTAAATATCATTAATTTAATTAGACAGACATATTCATTCCGTTTGCAGTAGCGCTGTAATGCGAATTTAAATAAAACACATGTGTCAAGACCACAGATAATCTACATTTAGATCCGCAGCGGCAAGAAGCATTATTTGGATATTTACGACCGTAAACAAATGGACGGGTGGACGAACATGCGCACTTAAAAGCTGTGGCAAAATACAAACACCGGCACCCCGTGCCTTCCGTCCCGCAGTCTGACCGTGACTCTCATTAACTTCCGTACTCGGAACAGAATACCAGGACGCCGTCGACAAATTCTTCCAATAATGCGGATAGTCTGTTTGGCGCCAGACGCGTTCACCCTCGATTTGCTTGCGCACAAACCCGTTTTTCGTCCATGAAATGTAACTTTTGTTTCGCGTAGGTAATAACACTGGCAATCTATCAAGATCAGTTGTCAAGACTCTTAAATCGGTGTTAGTTTTACTTTGCATTACAATAGTTCTGGGTATTATCATAGGGTATAGGTGGGGGTCATTTAGTTCTGGTAAGCAAATCCTTTTTTTGAATTCCCCATTCAAACCCAAGACTAATACACACTTTATGCGTTCCCACATTTAGGATAACAAATAACAAGAAATAATTATTCATTTTTGTCGAGGTGACCAAACCAGAAAAAAAGGTTCAGGTCAGGTAAAATTTTATTAGAAACAAGAAGTTCCTAAACAGGAAGAAACCGTTGACATTGTTATAGTCGAGTCAGTGAAGCTGTAAATCAGGCAATCGTCAAAATTCCTCAATATCAGCTCCGATTATGATATTTTTTTATTATTTTAATTTTTCTAAATTATTTAAAATCAGAAAGCTCTTAGATGGAAAAAATTGTTATTTTTATTTTTTAAACAATACAAAAGTTATTAATACAGAGTGTCTACCAACTTTTTCAACAAACTTTAAGGGGTGATTATCCAATAAAAAATAAGAACGACACTTTGCGTTCTACTTTTGGAGCTACAGGTTGAAAAAATTTAGGAAAAACAGTGGTTCTTCACCATAACTTTTTACCAATACAAATATTTTTGGGAAATTTGGGAGACGTCTTTTATTAAAGGACATTTTTTGACGTACATGGGGGATTTACTGCAAATATATAATATTTTAATTATCAAAAAAATCTATTAATTTAGATTCTCATTAGGTTTTAAACAAATTTGGTCCTTTGCCTTTGGTTCTTCGATCCATGGTTTTTGCGTAAGTAAGTAAAAATCATTTCTTGGCATGCTCAAATCGCTGTTTATTTAGTGTAATATGGTAGTCAAGTTAAGATTACTTAGTTTGCTTTATCAATCATTACATTAATTAAAAATTAAAAGCATTGACGGATTAACCAATTTGTCGCGTAGGAAATCAATTTGGATTTAAATTATATTACCTGACCATGCCAAGAAATGTGATAATTTTATTTACGCAAGAATTTTACTTCGAATACAAAAAAATAAATCGTTTTAAAGTAAACAAAAATTTAAAAAATATTTTTATTACATATAAATATGTAATACACACACTTATTTGGTCAAATCTATCAATAATTGATCAGATTATATTCATTCAATATTCACTGTTAAAAATGGCATTCTGGCCCCCCTTTAACGCCACATCCTTTGTATTTCATACATATGTAATGACAAATATGGGAATTTTGGGCATTTAATGATGATATGGCCCCCCTCAGGGCTGGTCCGAGGAGTGAGGGTGATCATGGAAAGTAAGAAGTAAGGACCTCTTTTTTGTTTGCTTTTCAAATACGCGGGAGTTTTATTTTATAATTTTATAAATTAAAGAATGAAAGAACTTTTTTGCTCTTCAAAAACCAGGGGACTAACGACATTTATCAATATTAAAAATCCGCTTACAAGTTTTTTAGAACAGTAGTTTTAAGTATATATAATATTTGACGTAGCTCTAGTATTTGGAATAAAATCATTTTATAAAAAGTCGATATCCGAATTCCTGTTTTTGACAGCAAAAGAGCTTTGATACAAGTATAAAAATACGTATAGTTCTTGCTTTTATTATTTTTGAGGGCTTTTTGGTACTTTTAGATGTGGTATCTTTAGAA
Organism: Listronotus bonariensis; assembly: GCA_014170235.1. Classification (NCBI taxonomy): domain Eukaryota; kingdom Metazoa; phylum Arthropoda; class Insecta; order Coleoptera; family Curculionidae; genus Listronotus; species Listronotus bonariensis. The sequence goes on from JACEGR010001169.1 coordinate 182,558, forward strand.
TCTGCCTTGGCGATGATCTTCAAACGGCCTGTTTGCTATGTGGAGAAGTGTTTCGAGAAAACGAAAATAAAAGATTTATAAAATGTCAGACACCCGGATGTCCTGGCATCTTCTGTCTGGAATGTTTTGCAGATTTAAACAATATATGTCCAGTCTGCTTGTCACCAATCGAATATGGTGATATAGAAAGTGAAGAAAAGTAAGTTGTAATTACTGTAAGAAAATACAGTTTTTCAATTATTTTCCTATACTTCTAATTTTTAGACAAAACGACAAATATGCCGACCTTTTGCCAATAATAACAAATACATATTATTTAGTTTTAGATATTTCTAGTTAAAAAAATCAATACTATTTAAATGTTTATTCGCGCACTATAGCTTTTTACCAACACACATTTTATGGTTACTACTACAAAAATATCAAATGATTACTACTACAAATATTAATTCTTAAATAAGTTCAATACATATTTTTAAAGGAAATTTGATGTGTCACAAAGAAGGTCTCTTAACATTTGTCAATAAATTCACTCCTTCAAAAGTTATTTAATGTAGAAATTACTTCTGGATTCAACTTCAACCTCGAATAATTTTTAAAGAAGGGTGGGCCAATAAAACTTGCACATTTCTTAAGTAAAATAACTTTTTATTTGTTCCGTCTATCTTTTTATTTTTACAGGGCTAATAGGTAGATATGTTTTCTTTAGATTTGTCAGTTTTGGTTAAAAGATTTAGTCAGGTCCGGACTTACGGGACTTTTTCCGAACTGATGCATTTAACCTCGTTGCAAAAGAAATTGGATTTAGCTACAATTGAGCTAATACGTTTTTCTTGTAGACAAACTATGGGAAATGATTCAGTAGTTCAGAATCTGTCAATAGGTTGAGGATATAGGAATTATGATTATTTTTGATGAATGATGTGCTCCAAAAGGCATGATTTTAACAGGGAACTTTTTTTAGTGTACTTTGAAAATAAAAATGTTAGGTTGCCATGGTTCCTGAGTTGGATGCTGACACAACTTAACAGTAAATTAATTAAAATTAACCGTATTAACCTAATTGTAGAAAAATTTGATTTATTTTGCAACGAAGTTAAATGCATCATTTTGGAAAAAGTCCCGTAAGCCCGGTCCTGACTAAATCTATTTGACCAAAATTGACAAACTCGAGTGGCTTTCCAGTGACGCAAACAGAGCGCTCCCGAGTAGCTCAGGAGCATTTCGTTCTACTTTATGGCGTTCCAGTGACGGAAAGTGTTATGCACCTGAGCTACTCCGTTTTTCTTTCCCCTTGCCCCTCATGCACCAACCCCTCTTTTGGTTTTTGTGCTTCAAACGTGTTTTTATGGTTAAGGATGGATTTTTTAAAATTATTTATTTAAAATGGAATTAGATATGAAAAAGAGATTATTATTATAAAGCCAAGAAAAGTTAAAAACAACGAAATTTTAAAATTTCTTAAAGTATCTATCTTTCCTTGTCTAAGGATGCGTTCCAATGACTAACTTTTAGAGCAGTTCAAGAGCTTCAAGCCCTGGAGCGTGAAGCACAAAAAATTTTCGTCACTGGAAAGCCACCCTGGAGAAAACATATCTACCTATTAGTTCTGTAAAAATAAAGAAGATAGGCGCAACAGATAAAAAGTTATCATTAGTTAAAAAGTGTGCAAGTGTAATATGGGCCACACTGTATATCATAATAAAAAATAAGGAAACTTTTTAAAAAATATGTATGAAATTTATTTAATTATGATTTTTATAGTAGGAAGAAAAGTCCGAACTTAAGAAACAAAATTAAAAAAATCAATGTTCAAAGCTCGATTACATGGAAACGGCTTAATGTTGTACCTTACGCGCACAGTCGTCGGCATCGCCCGGACGATACGGGTCGGAAAAAATGATTTTGGTTAAATTAAATGACACACACGCACTTGCCATTAATAGGCGAATCTTAAAAGTTGGCGCTTTTTTCCGGGGATGGAAATCCTTGGATTTAAACCCCTAGATAGAAATGGGCTTAAATAATTGTTAAATAACATAATCTATAATCTGTATCGCACATATGAAACGGTATCGGCCGGGTTTTCATTGAAGTTGTTATATTCTCGCGTGATTTTTAAATTTGATGCCTACCGTTCGCACATACCTGCGTTGCTTTATTTATTTTCACTGAAATCCTCGTTTAACACTAAGCCGGATTCCCGGACAGAGTGATAAAAACTTATATGGAGCCCTTGAGTTTCCCGACTTTCCGGATTTTTAATGTGTGAAAGGTCTCATAAGAGTACATACGCTTTGATAGCGTCGGTCCGTTGCCCGGCTTCCCGCTCTCGCTAATGTGAAACGAGAGATACTATTTTTCCGATCCGTACCGTCCGTCCGTCTGATGCCGTTGTATGTGCGCGTACCTTAACCCTCGTTTTACACTAAGCCGGATTCGCCGAACAGAGTGATAAATAATTATATGGAGCCTTTGAGTTTGCCGACTTTCCGGATTTTTAACATCTAAAAGGTCTTATAAGACTCCATACACTTCGATAGCGTTGGTCCGTCACGTCGCCCGGCTTCCGCTTATGTGAAACGAGAGTTAGCGTGTAATTTTTAAGATAACTTTAGGAAAAAAGTTCAAAAACACGTATGTTTTAAATGTCTTTACTTTTGAGATATCAAATAATAAAGTTTAAAACTTTTTGTCTTAGAATCTCTTAACTGGCTTTTCACATTAGAGGGAGCCGGGCGATGGACCGACGCTATCGAAGTGTATGTAGTCTTATAAGACCTTTCACACGTTAGGAATCCGGAAAGTCGGCAAACTCAAAGGCTCCATATAATTTTTTTCACTTTGTCCTGCGAATCCG
>JACEGR010001170.1:0-185335 GCA_014170235.1 Listronotus bonariensis
GCATTAGCCCAGTCAGACACCCGAAATATTTGACATTGACAGGATCGGTTAAAGCTCCGCTTTCATATATAGCTGTATAAATATTCGTGGTAGACTCGTCAAAAAACTCCCCCAAAAAGGTTTTAAAAGTGTTATTATCATAGAGTTAATTTCATTACTAACCTAGGGACTATCCCTAATAATACACAATGTTTAGAAAACGTTTTAGGCACACTTTAGGTCCCAACGTTCAAGACTAAAAAAGCTTTACTAAACGTCTTATTAAACTAATTACAAAGGTTTTTTTAGAATCTACATAAAACGTTTTTATTGACCATCTTCTAAACTTAAATAATTAATGAAATGAAATGAATAAAAAAGTCTTTGCACATTAAAAATTCTTTAATAGTACTATTAAGGATAAGATATAACCTTTTTTTTGCATAACTCTAAAAGTTGTTCCTTGGAACAATATTCGAGGAGCATTATTCGTTAGGCACGTACCCAGGGAATCCTTAATTTTAGCTAGGAACGCACCCCCAAATCTTCGGTCATAAGTGAATGACATTACAAGTTGTAAAATTGCATTTTAGTGAATTTTATACTATTAGTATTTCCTGATGTGCTGTTTTCCTTTAGTATTTTGTAATGTACTGTTTTTGTGTCTTGTTTTACTAAAATTATTAATACAACTAACTGATAATTATGGTAGTGCTGGTGGATTGCTTTTTATTTCTGTACTCTTAAGTGTAAATGTGAACATAAGCAGTTTTAAAATTTGATATGCACTCTTATTTTTTTGGCCATAACTGTATATAAATATAAGTTGTGTATAATGTGGGTTTTTTAAATACAATTTAATAAATAAGGTTATTTCTGCCTAATCTGGAATAAAAGTAGTTTGTTATTTAAATGTCAAAAACAATCACATAAAATATAAGCTGAAATTATTCAGACAAATAACATAAAAATAAAATAAGAATAACCAATTAGAAGTTCCAAATAAATGTTATGTGTTCAATCTGTGAATTCTAATTAGATATTCCTTTTTATTTTAATGTTATGGGTCTGTATAAATTTTGCAATACAACATACTAAAACATTTTTAAAACGTCCCAAAAAACTGTCAAAACCTGTTTCTAGAACATTTTAGATGCTATAAAAACGTTAAGTAAACGTACAAAAACTTACTATGACAACATTTTTAAAACGTCTCAAGAAAACTTTAAAAACCTGTTGCTAAAACGTTGTAGGGAACTATAAAAAACGTTCTGTAAACGTACAAAATAAGCGTTTTTAAAACGTTGTTTTTGCCGACACAAAACTTTTAAAAAACGTTTAAAAAACATTCACGAACTTTTGAGAACTCTATCGTACGTTACCCAAAATCTACTTAAATGTTTTATAGATGTTTATAAAACCAACTTGTGTTATAAGGGATAAGAATAAAGGTAATTCGTTACAATCCTATAGTTAAATTTGGTCAGTTAGTAATATCTTTTCTTAAAATGTATTTTTTCCTAAACTGTACGTTACTTTATTCTTTATTCTGACAAGTAAACCAAAGCATATTTTGTAAATAAAAATTTTTCCACTGAATAAAAGAATACTTAAATAATTCTGGGTAAATAAATTTATTAATTAAAATTAATACTTACAATAATATTTAAAAACTATTTGAATAATAAAAGTTTCTTCCTATGGTCTTTGTTTAACTTCTTTATTATTTTATAGATATACTTTTAAAAAAAATTTACTATTATGTTTAGTTAAATTATTAGTCAAACTTAAAACCTTATTTCATAGGTCGAACTAATACAAGAAAAAAGACAATAAAATATAGACAGACAACAATCTTTTATAAAATTTTGAAACTGCCCAGTCTCGTACATAAACTTATCCTAAAATCCAACTTTAAAAATTTGTATTACTTAGCAATAATTATTCTTAACATACTGAAATACTTTTGAATAAATTTGACCTCAACATTATTCTGCTTCGAACACATACACAGTAGTCTACTTTTATTATCTATCGTATGTGGTATCATATTTTAGAATTTTTACCCCAAAACTTACTCAATATTTTATACATAAACTCTATTATTTTTGCAGGAGCAGAACTACATTACCAGAAATCCCCTGAATGCCATTCAACTGAAATGAGTCGAAGATCGTGTCATTTCTATTCGACTTTCCGACTGCAATATGCAACAGAAACAACGCCATCCAGGTCAAGTGTTGGTTTCGTTGCCATGCGCCGACACATTTAGGCACCCGATCTATACAAAGAAGTGCTTCGGCAGCCATCTTGGACCTTAATACAGAGACAGATAAGGGGATTTAAGAGTATCAGATCGAACGACGAGAGAGACGGAATAACACAGGTTGTATAGGAGAAAGAGAAATCGAGAAAATAAAAGGATAGAAGCTTATAGATGATCTTATTTAACAAACTTTTTAAATATTATGTCCCTTTTGGGTTAAATTTGATAAAGTTAGGAAAGAGCGTCGGCGGTGTCTGCTATTATCTCGTTATTTTCGTTTTGTCTCGAAATTTTTGTTAATTAAAGGAAAATTATTTTTATGGTAAAATAAAGGATGTTTTTAAAAACCGTGTCAAAAATATCAAAATGTTATAACAGGAAGGGATGCTAAAGAAGCTGTATTAAGACCCTAATTCTTTAACAAGTCGGCGAGACAATTGACTAAATATACTTGATTTACTGACATTATTAGGTTTGGGAGTTTCATACCGCAACTAGGTAATTATTAAAAACTCAAATAAACGCATTGAAATCGCGTAAGTGTAAGCAAGAAAAAGATAAAATAAAACATCGGTGCTTATAATACACAATTAAAACCTAGTGTAAATAGTTTTAATAAAACCAAAGAGTGTACAAAAGACAATAGTATTTTTTTGTAAATTTATGAAGCCATATATATTTAAACAAAAAATATGCTAGGAATTAAATATTTAACAGATATTTACCAATTAAAAATTTTGCTTAAAAATAAGTAAAGTTAAAGGCAAAAAATGTTGTAAGTCGTAACGTAAGCACTACTACCGTAATAACGATTATTAAAAAAGCTAATACCCTATTTTTTTGCATGGGCTACTGTAAAATTTTGGAAGTAAATTACAAAAATTTGGAACTTCATGGGTTGTCGTGGTTCATTAAAATAATCCCACACTTTTATATATTTCTAATAATATTGTAAAACGCAAATTTATTTTTTGACAAATATACAGGATGTTCTTACTTTCTGATGAGTTTTTAGTGCAGTGAGATAAAAGAGGTATACCTAGAAATGCAATATTTTTAAATATCGCCCTGTACCTCAGAAACTATTTAGAAGGGCTATAACGGCTTTGTTTTTATCATTTTTAGTTAACTGAGCAGTAGCTTGGATTAGCAAAACCACAGGTTCTATCTATATTACAAACCGGCAATTGCAACCAAAATTGATACACTATATACAGGGTCTCCGACTATATTTTGACCCATTTTGAACGCTAATAACTTTAAACAACTACAGTTATTATAAGGCGGTTTGCGTGGAAAGCCATAGATTTTTTAAGGTTTTTTTTATTATATCCTTGACATTTGGTTGTAACATTTCGTTAACTCCAGAACAAAATGGCCCATTTTCCGATATAGAGCAACTTTGTTATTTTAAATGAAACACCATGTATATTTTTTACCACCATTAAATTTGGTCTTTTACCTTTAAAAAATGTAACATATGTAATGTTTAGTGCAAAAATTAATTGACCGCATGTCAATGAAGAATATTATTTGACAATAAAACTTTGCTCCATACAAGGCTACACAAAGAAAATTCGGCATCAAAGCTTTAGGATATTCACAATATTTACAAAATAGGTATAATAAAAAAGGAATCTTAATTTACTGAAACCATTATTTTGTGAATAACGTTAATCTTAAAGCCGTTTTTTTTCTGTAACCTTGTACATAGAAAATTTGTATTATTAAATAGTGCTCTTACATGCCATGTAGTCAATTTTTAGAGATCAATAAATCCATTATTTTTCAAAATTACCATAATATATGTTACATTTCTTTAATAGAGGAAAGACTGTATTTTAAGGTGGTAGAAAATATACATGCGATTCCATTTAAAATAACAATGTTGACCTTAACCGGAATTTTGGCCATTTTGTTTTTGTGTTAATGGAACGTTACAACCAAATCACGAGGATATGATAAAAAAATCTTTAAAAATCCAAGGCTTGTGGTGAAAACCGCACCTTAATAGCTTTATTTGTTCTTAAACTTATTCGCGATAAAAATGGGTCAAAATATATTCGGACACCCTGTACTTTATATAACAGGAAATTAAAAATATCGCTTGTAAAATAATAAGGTGCAACTAAATGGTTTAAATAACACATATACAAAGTTAATTTAGTCTAATTAGCCCATATGCATATGCAATTACAACAAATTTACATCTGTTATAAATATTGAAAAGTCTATAAAACTTACAATGTCTGCAATTTTCTCATACATTGTAGCTGATTTCAATTAAACTAGCCTATTTGTTAAATATAATTTATAGCTCTACAAATAAAAACATTACTTTAAAACAATGTTAAATATCAAAAGGTTAATTTTATTGCTTTAATTAGTTTGTACATTATGCCCGCTCTAATCGGTCATACAGTGTTTGCAGCGTTTTAAAGCAGCATATATTTAAATTTAACCAACAATAACCTAACTATAAGCGCCTACCGTTCCCTCCTATTTCTTTTTGATATTCACATTAGGATTAGTACTTAAAGTACTACTGTAAAGAACTATATAAAAATGTAAGAAAAAAAAGAACGAAAAGAAAATAAAAAAAAGAAAACAAAGAAAAAAAGAAAAAGAAAAAAAAGGAAAAGGATAAAGATATATAAAAACGGAAAGAAAGAGAGAGGGACAGGTAGAGGAGGAAAAAGATAGAGGACAGAGAGAGAGAGAGAGAGAGATAGAAAGAGAAACAGCAAAGAGTCAATATTTACTTAACACAATTTTTACCTGTTTTTACGTAGACGGTCTCTAAAATTAAACATAATGCTATTTAAACAAATAATATGCAACGTTTTAGACACCAAAAAACACTTGCATGTTTATACACATTTTTAAACTAAAATCACACTACAATACTGTAATCTATAGTATCTACGTCGGTCATTCAACCAAAGTTATTAGAAGGAATGTAGACCCTAAAATTTCCAAGTGAATACTATCTCCCTTATTGCTTATAGGGTTTAGTGGGGTAAACTACTTAAGGAAATGTCCCTCTTTGTTTTCGTTTGTGTTTATTCGGAGATTTTAAGCATTTTTTCTCTATGCTAATAAAATAAGATAATATCAAAAATAAAAGAATGATATATTGGGCATAACCAAACACAATTATAGTTTTACTTGTATAAATTGTCTTCGGCATAACTAAATTTTAATTCATTTTTACATTTACTTGTCCAAGCACGCTAAAAATAATGGAAACATAAAAAGTTTGTTAACTTTTACAAAGTTTCTATTTTTCAACTCTTTAATCCATTTTGGGCACTTTTTTTGCTATTATAAAAATTATTTTTAAATATACCGATATTTTTAAAATATTTATAGCACTTTAAAAAAACCAAACAATATACGGTTTTTTCGTGTTTCGTAATAAACCTTAAATAATTCTTACAAATTTATAAACAATACATCAGTTGCGCAGGTATGGACTGAACTATACCTATACTATACTTTGATAAATACCTAGGACTATACTCATATTTCTTAACTAAATATTTAAAAAAATGTGACAAATAATGTCAAATTTTTCGGTTTCTTAAAACCTATAATAATGTTAAAAAGTTAAGTAACAACAATTAAATAAAACTAGTTATTTTAGTAAGCTGAAATTTTGATTACTTTTTTATGCTACTTTTGTAGAAGAAATATTTTAAAGATTTATTTAAACTTTTTTAAAGAGCTTATTTTTTCCACTGTATTGAAAAAGGATTAAATAGGATATTTAAAAAAAAATCATAATAAACAATTTTTTTTATAAATATTAACCAATTTAAAATAGCTTTAAATGATATTTCTATTTATTTTATTATGCTTGTATATTACCTCGTTTTTTTAAATTTATGTCTTTAATAATTTTATAAAATAATGTTTTTCTATTATAAAATTGCAGTTAAGTATCATAAGGCAATTAAGCAATTTTTATTGACGCCTTTATTGCTTCAAAATGTTGGCTCAGATTAACCCGACTAATTACCGTTCTTGAAAGCCAAATGGACTATTTAAAAATGATGTTTAAAGATTTCAAAAAAATCTGAATAGACCAATTGACCTTTAAAAAAATTGGTCATAATATTTAAAAAAATAAGTCTGTTATTAATAGCTAAACGTATGTTATAACATTTATTATAAAGCAATAAATAATAAAAGTAATTTTAAAAAAAACCTACCAGTAACTTTGTTGCTTTGTAGTTTGTCATTAATTTTAAAGCAAAATACAAAAGTCTACCCACTTCTTTTATTACAAATTTCCACACAATGGTTAATGTTAAAACTTTAAAAATACCATAAATTAGGGCACATAGTCTTAAAGCAATAATTATAATAACTAAATTATCTAAGGCCGTTGAACCTTTCAGCTTATAACACTGCACGAAATTTTGACCACTCTGTATAATTATTGGTAATAAGTTTCAAATTACCTACCTCAATAATAAACGGGTTAATATCTTCTGTAGCTTAAAATATTTAAGTCTATAAATGAAACGATTTTACTAGAAAAACTTACAATTTTAAAAATGCATATTCGTAATCGGTCAAACTCATTTCACCAAATATCACAGATTCTCAAAAAACTTCTTTTCACAAAAACAATCTACACCCGAATGAAACACGTCATATTTTCATGTTATGTCATAAGTTAGGTATGGTAAATCCGTGCCTATAAAGAATAATTAGAATCTAAAAAATCATTGTGATCTGCCATGTTTATGAAGTCTGTTAGAGTCATGTCATCCGATGATAGAATTTTTAATCAGGCAACCGGATGTACATATATGGGCAATATCCATATTTTTGTTGTAATATATGTATGTGTAAATTACTAGAAACAAGTTAAAAAATGGTCGTTGGTATATATTATTTGTAATCTACCGGTATTTTTTAACATTGAACGATAGGATGCATACAAACGGCAGATATTAGTTGATATTTATAAAGTTCTGTTTATTTATACGTTTTTATATACCTAGCTGCACAATAAAGCTTGGAGTCTGTAGTAGTAATCGAATAATAGTAACTCATTATACAAAGTATTAGAAAAGTACATTGCCAAATTTCCAAGGGACAAGTTTTTGCAATTTTTAAAGAAAAGAATATATATATAAACCTAGAGTTAAGCTTTGCTAATTTGGTCCTAACTTAATGAAACTTATTAGGTCTAGTGGTAGTAGCCTAAACGAATATGTTTTTGTGCATTTCTAAAGTATCGTTTAAAGCGATTTTATGTCCTTAAGCCTAAGTAATTTAAAGTAATAATAAAACCAATAAGAATGTCAAATTATATCAAAATTGGATAAAGGATACTTAGTACATTTAAGAAAAACCAGTTTGTATAAAATTTAAAATCATGAAAAAAATTGTCCTTTAAATTTTAACAGTAGGTTTAATTATTTTAACACCTCATATTTATTTAATTAAGGAATTGAAAATAGAGGCAACGTCCAAATACTTTATTTTCTAAGATTCAGAAATTGAAAAATGAATGTTAAAATTTAATATATTTATTTATTTTTTAATTATCCATCTCCAAGTTAACCAAGACATTTTTGTTTATACTTATTCATAAAAAATTTATGTGGATATAAATAAATAAAAGTCCTATAAAAAATGATACAGACTTTTTATAAACTAAAATAATTTTTTTGTTATGGTATATTTAATTAAATTTCTAAGGATTAAAAAATAATAATAATAAACGTTAAGTGCCTGTAATATGAGGTAATTTTTTTCTTTCCTTAAACAAGAACACAAGAATGCTTATAGTTTTCAACCAGAGTATTTCGACTAAAAATGATTTGGAGAATCTTAAAACCAAAAAATGAACACAGTGTTTCAATAAAAATTAAAAGCTCCAGTAATTTCTGGTAAAACTGGAACGTCGTAAAAGCCTATCATATCTATCTTAAAAATTAGTTTTCGGTAGTCTAACAGCCGTACCAAGTTTCAGTCAGTATCGATTAAGAAATAAAAATATTACTGCCGGAAAGTAATCTCGTGGGCACCCGTTATATGGTTAATATTTTTTAGAAAAAATTGTACGCTGCTGCGTCTACCTAAAATAAGGAACACTTTATTTATTTTGTTTAGTTTAAGCAACTTTGATCCTAAATTTTTTTGTATTCGATGTAAGGTTTTCGCGTAAATAAAATTAAAACATTTCTTGACATGATAAATTATTATCGCTTACCTATATCTAACTTTAAACTAAAGAATATTTCTTTTTTTTACATATTATTTAAATCAAAATTAATTTCCTACGCGAAAGATTAGTCAAAACATCAATGTTGGTAAAGCAAACTTAGTAATCTTAACTTGACTACTTACTATACCATATTATACTAAATAAATAGCGATTTGAGCATGCCGAGAAATTAATTTTTATTTCCGTACGGAAAAACCATTGATTGAATAAAAAAGAAGTTAAAATACCAAATTTGTTTGAAACTTAACGGGAATTCATTTTGTTTTTTGGGAAACTTTAGGGGCGTATCATTCTTCTCTAAAATAAAATTGCAGTAAATCCCTTACGGACGACATTAATAAAAATATTATTTTCTTAAAAGTTTCTAAAAGTTCTAAAAATACTTTACAAAAATAATCTCATTAAAAAGTAAGAAGGAAAAGAAAATAAATTTGCAAAGAAGAAAAATTTAAAAGGTAGCGAGAAGAAATTAAAAAAAAATAAGCCTAAAGCAAATTCAGATGATAAGGTGGTGCTGTTTCATACAGACAGTAAGCCCGATGCCTTAATAGGAAATACTGCTCCAGACTTTAAAAATTCTGAGTGTATTTTCCGTGACATGCTGTTTTCGAATAATGCCCATGAGAAATCATGGGTCATTATAATGTTTATGAAAATTATGTGTAAAAACAAGTATCAATAATATTTGGTCACTTTTCTCTTCTAATATGCTGAGTTTCATAATTTTTTAAATATTACCTAAATCTTACTTTGGTAGTTCCAACCTAGGAACTAAGTTAGTAATATAAAAATTTCTTTAGGATTGTCGAGACTCTTTTACACACGTAAACACCGTTGAATAATACCTGATTTACGGTAAAGTGAAAGTCTGTCCCCAAAATAATCTTCAGCAACGGTAAATTCTTTTATTTCGAAAAGGTTTTGTCCCAACAGAGTCGTGTATGTGACTTATCGGTCTCTCGTGTATGTCTATAGGTGCAAATATAACGTTGCTTCTATCTTTTATTTTCCTTTTCTTATTTATTTCGGTAAAAATATTGGTTTTTATTAGAGTCTCGTATCTAAGGATAAAATTGGTAAAATATAATGAAAATAGAAATCCACCAAAATAGATTTGTGAGTTTTTTTTGTAAAAATATCTATTATATTGTAAACAAATAAAGTTTTATAGATTGTAATAATTTAATTAGTTTTTTTGACAAAAACAGTTTTAACTTTTAAAATGTATGCCTTTGTTTTTAATTTAGTTCTGGTTAGTTCTGAATATGAACGAATTGAATTTTTAATTAGCAATTTTTACCTTTTTTTTAGTTATCATCTATGTTAATTTGCTCATCCAAACTAAATTAATTAGAAAAAAATATTATTATAAATACACTTTTTTACTTAACACATAATTAAGGCTATTTTGTACACTCAAAAACATTTTGTTAAAAATTATAGCACCTGAACAGGTAAGGAAAAATAAAAATAATATTTCTATCTTATTTTTTAAAAACAACTAAAATATTGTGCTATTTAATATAGGATAGTTTTGGTAAGTTGATAAAAACATAAAAAACTAAAAAATTCTAAATGAACCAAGCCATTTTCGTTCCTCAGGCAGATTTTTACCAATCAATAATTTTGCTCAAGAACGTGCTACCTACCAAAGAACTACTTAACAGAGAATAAGCCAAGCAGAAAAATGGTTAACTAGTTTCTTTGCATAACTTACTAAAACATCTTGGATGTGAATTACAAAAATTAGAAATGTTGTGGTTGTTTACAAAAATAAACCCACAATATTATACAGGGTGTTTTAGAACTATGAGATCAAAGTTTTAGGGGCTATTCCGTGCAACTGTAGAAAAAATTTGGGTATAGGGACCCATGTCCGAAAAATTGTCACTACGGCATTACAGCCCTAAAACGCGTTAAAAATTAAAAGACTTTGCCTAAATAGAATTTAATGCATTTATTTCTTGCCTTCTGTATATCATATTATTACAAAGTATTGTTTAAAATGTCAATGTCAATGTTAAAAAATTGTATTAGTTAATTTTTATTTGTTAATTCTTTTTTATTTAATAATATTATTTATTTATTTTTAAATGTATTAATTGTTGTAATGATATTATATACAAAAGAAAAAAGGAAATAATGCATTAAGTCCTATTTGGGCAATTCATGGTCTTTCTCAGTCTTAACGCGTCTTAGGGCCGTAGTGCCGTTGTGACACTTTTTTGGACATGGGTCTCTATACTTAAATGTTTTTCACTGTTGCACTAAATAACCCTTAGAAGTTTGATCTCATAATTCTGAAACACCCTTCATATTTCTAAAGCGCTTTCTTAAACGACATTTTATTTTGACAAATAATATAAAAGGTGGTTTTCATTTAAAAACCCAACATTTGTCAATACTTTAAAACACTAGGATTCAAAAAATTCAGTGGGGTAGTCCACTGTATTTTACGTAAAAAGTTTTATAAGAATCCCTCTTTTATCTTTTTGATACGTTGCCAGTTAACTGAGACTGTTCCCTAAGGTTTAACTTTTAATCCCATGTTTAAACAGCACACTACCCTCCATTAAGAACACCTTCCTTAATTTTTGCATTTTCTTTTATACACGCCGTTTAAAAGCAATTATTGTCTAAATATACAAAAACGTTTTTGCTACAATGCGTAACTAAAATAAAAAAACTGCTAATAATAAATTAAACATTTTTTTTACAAAAAGACATATTTTAATTAGCATTTTCGTGGTTTATTTATTTTTTTAAATATTGTTTAAACTAATGACAGACCACCTACTGAGTTGGTCTATTATACGTAAGTACTTTGTTTCGGCAAATTAATCTGAGTAGAAACCAGTTAAATTAGATTCAAAAGTGAAAGCGTATTACTTTATCCAAAGACAAAAACAAAATGCTTTTTAAAATTACTTTAATAAAAAATAATAATAAACTCATAAAAAATTAGAAACTAGCTATTTTACACAATTCTTTACACATAAGTAATATATCCACAGCTGTCAAAAATCAGTACCTTACACTTTTAAAAATAAGTAACAACAAAGGCACTAATTTCTTAGTAAATTAAGAACCTATAATTTTGCGTGCTTACACTTTAAAAATTCAAGATTTTGCACATGCTACTTACAGTTAAAAAATAACGACACTTTAAAAAGTGGTAAGAAGAAAACTTTTTAAAAATATTGGAAAGAGTCTCTTAGAAATAAGAATATTTACGTAAACAAAATTACATTGCGAACACTAACACTCTTGAACGAAAGAAACTTTTGGCAAAAAATTTTACAAAAAAGAAAGAAAATGCGTAAACATTAAATGTTACATAAAAACTTTTCTTAATATATAAAAAAAGAAAAACGTAGGTAGGAGCGAAATTCATAGTTTATTATACCATAAACATTTTATTTTTATAGCACACAGATAGGTGTATTTACCAATTTAATATACAAACACTGATCGGATCTTCTCAATTTTAACATAATCTACTCCTGCCATGGACATTTTAATTTTAAAATATGATACGGCAAGGCACCTTCTGTGCGGGAAACCTTTTAGCTTAAGTTGTGCTATTTACATAAAAATCCAACATGCCCACATGCACATATGTTTGACGTTTACCTTTATACATTTCATAATATAAAATGTTGGTTTTTGCTACCGTGCAGTGGTAAAAGTGGTTAAAAACGTGAGTAAAAATATAAAACATCTAAACATAAACTAAAACATTACATTAAATATTTATGCAATGTACCAGTAAACACATCAACTTAATCAAGTGGTCACGTACGATAAATTTATTTCGTTTTTTTTTTTTTGTTTATGTCTCACCATATTAAAAATTTGTTGGTTGCAGAAAAATTTAATAAAAATTATTAAAAAGTAAAATTATCAATGTATATGGTCTTTAGAAGCAATATAGTATGCGACACATGCAATTCGGAAAAAATAGAGCTCATAATTAAATTATTATAAATGCCGAATAAATTTTTGCTGCAATATTTTTTTGTAAAGGAATATAATTACCGGAGTTACATTTTTTAACCAAACCCATGTCAAAAATTTAACATAAAACATTTAAGAATTTTTTGGTCACATTGTACGAAAATATGATTTAAGGTCTAATGCTAAAAATGTTTAATATGTACCAACAATAAGCCAAAATTTTAAAAATTATTTATTATGGTATTAAACTCACTTAAAGAAAAATTTGAAATATTAGGCTCTACTAATTATTAGACACATAATATAAAAAACAACAAAAATACTAAATTTTAAGCTTAAAAGTTATTTTTTTAAAAGTTCTTTCTAAACAAACCAGAACTAGCCAGTTGACTAACCGATTTTAACATTAGGAAATTTTTAAATTGTATTTATGTCCTTTGTTTAAAGATTCTCGAAATTAAACCTAATGGATATTTATATTATGATTTGAATGCTGCTTTTTTGGGCAACACAAGTTAAGTAGTATTAAGGTTGTTTCCCACTATACGTGCCATTTACCTCTCATACCCGTTGTAAATACTTTTGTTACCTTTATCTCCTTTTTCAGTAGACGTCGCGTTTTTGTCTATGTTTATTTTTGTTCAAGTTTTACCTTATTTACAGTATCCATACCGTTTTCGATACGTCAAAAATACGTGGCCGTTATGTTTGAACGGGAATAGTAGATAAACGGAAAGTGACAGATATGGGAGGTAAACAGGACGTAAAGTGAGAGACCTTTACAATAGGATAGGAGGTCGCAACGTTTTCGAGAAAGAATTTTAGGTCAGCTAATTTTTTAATATGTTGTTCTCCTTACTCTTCTGGATAGATCCTAAGCTGTCTAGCGGTAGTGGTTGCGTTTATTAGTTCGCATCCTACCTGTTCAGGTACTTTTTAATTCAATTTCAAGTAAAAACGTTTTATTTAAACCTAATTTTCAATTTCTTATCTTTAGATAAGTTTACCAAACATATTTTTTTATTGCCAGTCACTTTTATCATTGCTAATTATACAGTTGTCCCCCTTCTAACTTCTGAAATGTTCTGATATATTTTGATGAAACTTGAAACTATAATATATGATCAAGGTCTGCAATTTTTGACATATCAGTGACAGATCTAAATGTCAAGGTCACAGAGCCGAGAAGTCTACCTGAAACGAGAAGGGAGAACAACAAATCAAAAAATTAGCCAACCTAAAATTCTTGTTTTCCCGACGTTGCTACCTCCCGGACTACAATGACTTTAAAATTTGTACTAAAGATATTTATTTCTTACTCAATTTTTATTTTTTTGTGTTTATCCAAAAAGGTTTTAAACTCTTTTAGGCCTGAATAAAGGTAAATACACAAACTATGGATATCCATAAACTCGAGGCCAAATTATCCATAAGGTAGAGTAGGCAGCTGCCTATGGTCTCCTCATTGTATAGGGCCCTGCGTAAGCAGATAAAAATGTATATCTCGTGAAGTAAAGAATATATTTAATTAATTAGAACATTTGTTAAAAAATATTTGTAACATTAGATCCGAAACTAATAGACACCTTTAGAATATAATTGTCTAGTGGCCCCGACATATAGCTAGTCCAGCACTACATATACTGGATATTGCATTTCGATTACTTTGTTGCAACTTTGTGCTTGTTATTTGCGTTTAAGTTATTTAAAGAAGCAAAAATTTTTAAATTTAAAGACAATTTTCCTGTAATTAAAATATAAAAACTTGTTTGGCTTTTAGGTGTGATTTTTAAATAAAAAGATCTTAAAATTCTTTAAGATCTTTTATTTAAAAATAGCACTTAAAAGCCAAACAAGTTTTATATACGTATTCACGTATTTTTTAATATTGCATTTAATAATTTTTTCCTTTGTACTTTTTCGCTAAATAATATTCTTTATACGTCTTTTTTCTTGACTTTTTTCTAACTTTGGACCATTTTACGTTGTTTGTTGAAATGTCATGTTGACTTTTACCGCAACTTGCTGAAATGTAAGAAAGTTTCATTTTACAAATTCGTATATTTAGTCTTGTGTCGTTTCAGAAACTCGGTTTACTTTAGAAAATTGAATTTCTTGGCATGAAGCCGACGTGCAAGCGCGAAATTGGCTTAAAACTTTTAGTCGACAGTTTGTCTGTATTTGTTTTTCTCCTTGAAACTTGAAAGCCTTGAGTTTATAATATGAGCAGAATAAATAAGTTTATTTTTCCAAATTCGTTCGTTTTAAAAAGAAAACCGTTTAAAATATTTACACAATAATTTTTTGCTTAGAATTTTTTTTTAATACCTATTTAATAATTGATACACACTATCATAAGTCAAAAGCATAATTTACACAGCAAAAACAATTGAAGGGCTTATTGTAATAACATAATAAGCAACACAGCTAAAGAAATATCTTTAATTCTCTAATTAAGTTAAGTAATATTATTATAAGCCACAATAAAAAAGTTTTAACTATTCGTCTTTGGACCTGTTTAACTCATAAAATGTTGTTACCTAATTATCAAACGATTAATAAATAAAAATATTAATGACTAGTATTAGAAAAGAAGTTTGCGTGTTTACTATTAAATAATTTTTTGTTTAACTTTTTAATAAAATCGTATTTTTTATTTGTAAATTAGTAAATGATGTTTTTTGGATCAAAATGTTGCATAAATTTAAAGTGTGATTGTCGTTAAATTTATTCTTAAAATACAAGTAAGTATATTAAGTTTAAAAGCAAATATTCGGCAAATTAAGAAAACAGTTAAAAATGGCGGCTTAAAGATGAAACGTCGGATCTTAAATGTAATGACGTTATTTTATAGAACGAACGAAGTAGCAAAGATAATGTAACATTTATATTTACAATATCTTTTAAAATAAACTGAAAAAACTCTTTGCTTTGACTTGACTTGAAAAAGTGTACTTTTAAATTTAATCAATTTAAGATTAACTCTACTTTTTCTACTTTATCTGAGATTTATTTTCTAAAATTTACATTAAAGTCTGATGTCATTAAGGGGATCTTGTTACCGAGGCAAAGAACCTTAAAAATGGTGACTTATGTAAGTAAATTGAAATCCATACAACTTTGTCTCATTTCCATTCTATAAAATTGGAAACAAACCTTAACTTATTTAGGGCCTTCTAGCATTTCAAATAAGTTTGAAAGATAACCAACATAATTAAAATATAGGCTTTAATATAGAACAAAAATTATAGGAAATAGTTAATAATAGTTGTACACAAATAACAAACATTAATTTTATATATATATATATATATATATTAATGATGTAAAGAAATGTTTTTTCAATTCTGCAATTTCTACTTTATGCCGATGATATGAAAATTTTTAGCTGCGCTAAAAGTGTAAGTGACTGCTTTTCTATTCAAAATGATTTAAATAGGTTCTTTTAATACTGCAAAGCAAATAAACTGTTTTTAAATCCAAATTAATGTTCTTACATACCTTTTATTAGAAATATTAATATATTTTTGCATAACTACAGTCCTGATGGAATTCTAATAAAGTAAGTAGATCAAGTTAAGTATTTAGATGTGTGTGTAATTTATGATAGGAAGATGACCATTAGTTTTCATATTAATTATGTAGCTGCAAAATGTAATCAAATGTTGGGCTTTGTTTTGAGGACCTGTAAACATATATTCTCTATTCATTCTTTAAAGATTTTGTACTTTGCTTTTGTGTACAGTAAATTAAATTTTGCAAGTATTATATGGTCCCCACAGTATGGTATCTATGGTAGCAAATTGGAAAAGATTAAAACCGATTTTAAAGATTTTTAGATTATAAAGCAAATGGCGTATACAATCTTTACGTAAATGCATGTGAATTAAGACAAACTTTTAATCTTTTCTTATTAGGAAGACGTCGACTCAACTCATAAGCATTTTTTCTTTATAAAATAATTAACAATAATATTGATGCCTCAGACTTACTCTCCGAAATTTCTTTTGCTGTGCCTCCTCGTTATCCCAGAAATATGAATTTGTTTGCAAGCTGTTATTATGGAACCCATTTAGGTGAACATTCCCTTGAATCGTATAATAACAGTTTATAATGATAAGTTTCTAAAATTTCGATATCTTTTGCTGTTTACTGGACATATTTAAAAAGATAAAGCAAACTAATCTTTAATAATTTTAAATTTCTTATTGTATAAGTTTTGATAGTAATAATATAATTAACTATACCTACTAAGTAGACATAATATCTGTACACTTTTGAATTATTTTGTGGATCTCGCTATTGGGCCTTGGGCCTATTGGCATCCTATTTGTATAAATAAATAAAATTAAAATAACAAATAAATAAACAGGAAGACTTAAATTTTCGTTTTCCTACAATAAATATTTTTCAGTAACAAATAACAGAAAACTACGAATTTATCGCTCCATTTATAGAAGAACGAAACAAGGTTAAAATCTACATTTCTTAATATCATAATTTAAAAATTGATGTTTCTTTTCCTGTTTAATATTTAATAAATATATTCAGAAGAATTAAATAAGTGTATTATTATTTATTCCCACAAAGTATGATATTTAATTGGTAGTATGAGATTAACTCTTGAATTAACAGACCTATGATTGACTGCTAAAGCAATTTTTTGAGTTATAACGTTTTTTTATAAATGGAGTGATATTATTAACGCACTTCCTATGCAATGCATATGTCGGTTAATCGGCTTATTTAATCAAAATATTGGATTACTTTCAGTAAAACATTATTTTTCCACTACCGTTAAAAAAAAGCTATTTTTTTAAATCGTTAACATGAAGTTAAAGTACTCCATTCTAGTACACTACATAAAGTGTTAAAAAGTAACTTTTTTAATACTTCAAAGCTTTTTTCACACTTTGAATTATTGTCTTGTTTTAATGCCTACTACCATAAACTTAAATATCAATTTATGCAATGTAACAGCAAACGCAACATCAACTGAACCAAACGGTCAAGTTACCTTTGATTTCGACATTATTTCTTTTATTTCATGTGTCACTAGTTTAAAAATTTGACAGTTTGCAAATAAATTTAATAGAAAGTATTGAAAATTAATAGTAATAATGAATTTGGTGATACGGTTTAAGTATTATTTCTACAAGATGTAAGTACATTTAATTTTTAAAAATTAAATATTCAATTCATAGTTATGAAGAGAATAATTATCTCCTAAAAATAAGGATGGTATTTTTTTGTTGCAATATAATGGCTGTGCTGCAAGAATTAAAATTTATAAGTTTAGATAAATAAAACATATATAAAATGGTATTTTGGGAAATTTGTATACGGTCGTGGAAAAAATATTGTATGTTAACACTTATGGGATTACCGCACTCGCCTAACGGCTCGTGCTGTCAAACTTCCCATTCGTAAAAAAAAAAGTATAACTTTATGCACTTTTTACATAAATTACTATTAACTTGTAGCTACCATAGATCAACACTAAAAATATCTATAGGAATATAAGAACCATAAATATAAAGACGAGTTTATTAGAAATATAAACAGTAATATTTCATGCAAATTTAAATTTTTTGGTTTAAAGTAATTTTTAATAAAGTTACAGAAAGACATTGAATTTCAGGTTAAGACATATTGTTTTATAAAAACTTATTTTATATATTTATAATTGTATGTATGAATATTAATTGCGTCACAATTCTGTTAATATTATTTTTTTATACCTACATAACTGTTATTATTTAAATCTTTAATTTTGATTTTATATACGTAGTGGTACAAAACATAAGTTAGGTAGATAACTGATATTTTATAAATAAACTCTAATTTTTCTAGTTGTTTTATTTAAAATCCTTGTTTTAGCCCCAAAAATATTCCCAGAAACATGCGTGAATAAAAAAGATCACAAGAAAACTTTTACCAAAAAATGAAAGGAAAAATTTGGGTCCTACTTAATACCATTACTCATTAGTTGACTTAAACAAAGGGTTTGATGTATACTTTTCAGTTTTTACCAGTTTTTTTAAGTTTTAGAGTTTATTATAGGGACTGATGAGAAAAAAATTATATTGTCTACAATAAAAAGAAATATATTATAACCTGTTTCAAAAAATAGGTTGCATATTTCTAGTATGGAACACTTTTTAAATATTAATTTTAAGAATAATAATTATTCTTCATAAAACTTTTGTATTATTTCTGCTTAGTCCAAAAGCCCTAAAAGGCATTTATGTTAATTAGGGGGCCTCCATAAATTACGTGAGCTGTTTTATCCATATTTTGGACCCCCTTCCCCTTGATGAGATATTCTTTAAACCCTTCCCCTCGTATCTAAACTCACGTAAGATTTATGGGAATACAAAAGTCTCAATTTTTTTTAAACCGAAATTAGTAAATTAATTTTGTCTCTAAAGAATCGAAAGGTCCTCCATCCAAAAAAGTAGCACTATATGACTTTTCCTAAAGAAAGGCCTGCCCCAAAATTAAATTTTTTCTTTTTACAAAAATATTACGTAAGATTTTCACAGACCCCCTTTTGCACATTATGATTAAGTGAGATTTTTCTCGACCCCTCCCCCGAAAAGACAATGTCCCCTTATCTACAAGGGTGGGCCAAAAATGTGAGTGTAAGGTACCTGCAGCTATTTTTGTTAATGTCAAAAATTGTTATAATTTTTAAATATGCAATTTTGTTAATGTACAAGAATAAACACTAACTGGACTTTTTTAACATGATGATGAAAATTTAAGATTACATTAGTATCTATAATACATTTTATAACTATAATTATTTGTAATACAATTTTTAATAAACTTTGTAAATTTACTGTTTTCAGAATAAGATCTAAAATCTAAATAAGCACTGTACAATGTTTAATGTATAAACTAAAATTTTTATCAATATCGTAGAGAAAAATGTATAAAAATATGTTTATTCTAGTAAATAAACAACATTGCATATTTAAAAGTATTTTTGATAATAAATAGATTTTATTTATAGAAATTCTTGGTATTAACAAAAACACTGTAGGTAGCCATCTATAATTAAAGACTTATATACATCTAAAAATTCAAATAATATACAGGGTAAAGTATTTTAAATAGGAAAGTTGGTATTGGCCAACGTTACTTACAATTCTTTATAATTTTTTAATTAAAAAAATACATAAAGGTTTTATGTTACAAGTACTTGTTTTAAGAAATTGATATTTTAACAGGTTGAACATAGATTTTCTTGTTAATTTTTTACGTATTTTGCATCACAAGTATCTTTTAAGTTAAAATGAGCAAATATCAACTTATTACCGGCATCAGAATACTTAAATGTCACATAAAACCTTTGGACCATGCAGATTAAAAAAACAACGTTTTTAGTAAAATTGATAATAAAAAAGTTGCCCATAAGACGCCAACTTACGCAGACACACTGTATATCAGAAAAATACATCTAGTATTTGGATGACAGTAGTTGTCTGTAAAAGCGGCATAAAAAATCATCTAATTGTTTTATTATTATTGAAAAGAAAGTTTTCTTAGGATCTGCATAACCTGAGGTACTATTTGGGTATTTTAACTAACAGAAAGCAAACAAAATATAAGGCATCATAGTTTAAAAACCTAAATAATAGAAAGAGCAGTTTTCAGCTAACGTTCCTCGTAATTTTATATAAAGTGCCAAACGTAAGTTCTTAAATATTTACACTTAAACTGTTGGCATAACAAATCCGACTTTGTACCTTTTGCTTCATGGCAGAATTGTTTACGGAATCTATGATGACAACCACCAAAACACTTAGCATAAATTGTAGACTAATTCTTCTTGTATTTTTTATTGCATTTATTCAGTTAATTATAAAAATTATTTAAGAAACACGATATTAACTGCCACAACAACAAAAAAACTTGACTATGAATTGTCATAAACTCTTACACTAGCTCAAAATTATGCCGATGAGGGCCATTTAACAACATTGCAAGCCTAATTTTAATTATCAATAGCAGCCGTAAATACTCTATTAAGTTATTATAATTTTTTTGTTATTATTTAGAAGTCATATGCTCAAAAACGTAATATTTTATTTTTTTAAACAAGTGTCTTTTACTTTTAAGATACCATACTCTAACTTTTATAAAGAATATTTCTTTCTTTTCTTTAACAAACTACAAAACAGTTTTTGTTGCACCCTTAATGGACCACACTGAGTAAAATATTATTCTGTTTTGTTTTAAGTTTTTATTTTTAAAACAATATTGATTTAGTTAATCACCTAAATTATCTTTTGTCTAAGAAAAATGCTTGAAACAAACATATATTGCATTAATTAAAAAGTTATTAACAATGGTAACTTATTTTGGTGTTTCTTTAAGTAAGATATTAAAAAAAGAGATAAACACCTTTACAAACAGTTTATAAATTGAAAATACAACAATATAGTATAAAAAAGATTTGTAACGTGATAATTAATAACATAATGTATCCAAGATCTGAATAGAAAATCCAAAATAAAAAATTACAATGAAAGCTATATTTAAATTCAAAAAATTAGCTGAAATTTTTAACGATTTCAGTATAATGGCAATTTTTATTTGTTTTTACATCTACATGGCGGTAATAGTATATAACTCTATGCTCTATAATTTTCTTTTCTCTTCAATTTTATAAATAAAGCTTTGGCAATTGTTACAAATTTAAATTTTGAAAAATTATTACAATTTTTTGGTACATTCTGTATTATTTTATTGACTAGCCAATATATATGTTTATGTATATGTTTATGTATATATATATATATATATATATATATATATATATATATATATATATATATATATATATATATATATATATATATATATATATATATATATATATATATATATTTATATATATAAACATATAAACATAGGGGTTGCCATAATACAGGATGTATCAAAATTGTTGAGGTTATTTTTAAATTTAAATATAACTACTGACAATCTTTAAGGCAACCCTTGGCCAATAAGATTGTTTAAACACTATATTAAATAGTTTTAATCCGATAAACTAATAAGTGCAGGGTGTATGTAGCTTCCTATTCGGATTGTCTCCATTTAAACAAAATTATCAACAAAATCAGCACCCTTAACTCCATCTATGTGTTGGTCCCTTAAATAGAAATCAAAACACTCATTAAATAGACAAATTATCACTACGTCAACTCTTTAAATCAAATCGATGTCTCTTTTGGACACACCTCCTATGTTATGGCTACCTTGAAGACTCATCACCTGACGAAATATTTTGTTTGAAAACCCCAGATTAACCTTTTGTGCACGTGATATCTTTTTCTAAAGCCTAAGAAAAGAAAAAGATGAAAGATGTAGGAATTAGGACCCTTAAAAATAAATTATGCCGGGTTGACATTATATAGTTGCGGTAACCATGTTGTTGGCCAATCAGAATGTAAATGTGGTCAGGCAGGTTTCAGAGTCAGGTAAATCCATTAGTTTTAAATAAATTTGTAGTTTGGAGGTCATTGTCATGGAATAGTATAAGTTAATGAAAATGTTACTATTAAAAGTAAAACTAGTATGAAAACAAATGCGATTTTTATGGTAATTAAAAGTTATGTTCGTAAATAAATATTATATACTTAGTACTTACTTTTCAATATAGGGTGTGGTGTGCAAATGAATTTACCTGACAATTTTTAGGGTAATATTAAGGTAAATAGTTTATCTAAACGTAGATACGGAAATTCTTGGTTGTAATTTAAGGTGTTAATTTAGAGCTTAAAGAACTTATTTACCCCTTGTTTAACTAATTAAATATATCCAGTTCAGTAGCGTCTAGAGCAGCTGACTTTTGTTAAATTTGTATATTTTTAAATAGAGCAAATGTAGGTAAATTTAACTCTTTAGTCCGTGTATTTATTATTTTGTTATTTTTATGTAAATTTTACAATAAACCTAAAAACTTTTAAAATTTTAGAAACAGTTGAAGATAGGTATAGTCATAAGTCCTAAGCCATGTGTTTAGAATGTTTTAAAACATCTAAAAATTAAGTAATATACAGGGTGAAGTATTTTAAATAGGAAAGTTGGTATTGGCCAACGTGTACTTACAATTCTTTATAATTTTTTATTTAAAAATACAAAATTTAAAATTTCAATCAACGTTTCTGAACGTTTTTTTTCTAACATGTCCCCATTTATTTATTAGAATTTATTTCATTTGCTGGATGCACACTGTATATAAAAAGGACTGGAAAGATTTGTACATTTTGTAATTATTTATCCTTGATTTAAAACTAAAAACTAGATACATTATTTGCTTAGTTTTTAAATACAGGGTGTAACAGAATGTCGTTCAGAAAATTTAAAGGCAAACAATACTATTAAAAAAATGTATAAAAAGTTTATATAAATATTGGACCGCAAGTTTCTTGTTCTGGTTAAATTTGAAAAGAAAATATTTGTTTTGTTATTTAAATATCTTGATTATCCTTTAACCAATTTAATTTTAATTTGGCAATACTTTATGGCATTGAGGAGGGGTAATTTATAAATAACTTAATTACATTGATTAGGTCCATTGGCGTCTCAAACGGCCACTGAAGGAATATTTCTAACAAAAGGCGATACGCCACTGACTGTGTAAATGTGTGTCTTTTATAGGTATCTTCCTTTCTTTAGATTAAGCAAACAAAAATACAGCTTTACTGTCTCTAATATTTTTTTAAATCTTGTTTAGTTTAAAAGAAAAAGATGAATATCCACTTAATTGCATATTTTTCACCATTAATGCGGAATTTTCTTCTTTCAAAATAAAGTTTGTTTTTTATTAGCAACTAAGTACAACAATTAATTACTCATTTAAATAAAATTAAACTTATTCTGATTATATTATAAGGTATAGTTCTTTAAAAGTTTAACACCCTGTATCTTGAAAGCAAAAAATGTGCGTACTTATATTTATATGAACTTTTCTTAACATTTTTGATTCTAGAATCTGACATTAATCGCTAAACAATATTTCGTAACATACTGTATTAAGCCTATTTTATCCTTCACTTCAGTCAGCGTTGTTAAGAAAACAAACACGCGTTTTACGGCACCGTTTAGATAAAGCGCTAGTGCTATCACGGACAAACAAATTGGTACTATATGCTGACTGTTGCTTAATATTGCTAGTCTGATGAAAACAGTCAACAGCTACAATTATTATTATTATTTTTTTGTAATCTAGTATCAAAGGCAAATCCATTTAAACATAAAAAATATTATTAAGAAGATAAGAATCGTTAATTTTTAAAATTTTAAAAAATGCATTTACTTATTTAACTTCTTTTCTTATTATAATTTTTTAATAAAATTGCTATTCATTTTTTTTTAATCAGCTTTGTTTAATATTGTTTTTGCGCAAACAGCTTTTTTATAAAGCTTGCCTGCTAAACACTTAATCCCAAATATGAATAGAAAGAAGTAATAAAACTAAACCGCATCTCCACCCAAGCCCGTTTCGATTTTACAAGAGCCATCTATAAGTTAGGCGCTGAACTTTCCTAAAAAGTCAATAACGCTGCTAGCAGGATTTCTTTCAGGCAATAGACATAAATGGGCGCTGTGATGGCGGTTACGTGCTTCGAATAAAACAAGTTCTCTACGAGGGCACCTTTATAAATGACGAAAAAGGATAAGCAGACCTTAACGGTATACAAGGATGAGAAAGAAAGTATACGTAAAAATCAAGTTATGGCAAATGTTTCAAATAAATAACGCAAAATTAAAAGTAATTTGTTAAAAAAATAATTTAGAAAAGTTATTATTATTAAAAACCAATAGACATTTGGTGGCCTAATTAACGTATTGTCTCTAGTTTAACTTGGTTTTTAAAAAATAGCGTAATTTACAGAATTAACTTATATAAGGTTTTTGGGTATTTTAAAAGCCCTTCTTTATGCACGACTAATCTTTTTTTTTTATTTTGTTTAATATTTTTGACATTTGTTTTTGGTGTCTTTAATATTAATATTATGTTTCTTAGTGACTATGATGTCTTTCTAGTAGTTTTCTTTCTTAATAAAGGTCCGGCCACATACATATAACCGCACCGAGCCCTTACCGGGCCAGTTTTCACAATGGTAGGGGAATATGGGGTAGATTGATTTGAAAATTTCAGTCTTTCATGCCCTCAAAATATTAAATATATTTTTTGTATTATGTATTAATATTATAAGTAGGGCTCCTTGTTTAACTAAAATAGATTTTCTACAAATATTCCTCTGTTTCTTTTTATTCAAACTTTAGGTGCGGGTAAAACTGTGTTAACTTTTTTGTCACCGTTTATTATATGATAATTAAAACGTAGTATTGTAGATTTATTAATATACAGCGTGTCTTCCGAAGTTCTTACCAAATGGGAAACTTTTCAATTTTAATTATTAACTATAAAAAAATGCTTCTTCATAAAAAGTGCTGCTTGTTAAGAAAATACATTTTCACAAAAATAATTGTTTGTTGGATGTACACAGTGGCTTAAAAAGACCTGTTTCCAAATTATAATACAGGATACTTTCTAGCTACGGTACGAAACTTTAACGAGTGATTTTTATGTCATTTTATAAGAAAATTCTTTTATAAACATATGTTTGGTGTTGCTTCTTTTTTGAGATACAGAGCGTTAAAATTTGTAAAAAAGGCGATATCTTAAAAATATCTTAAATACCCTTAAACCGATTTGGTTAAAATTTGGTACGTTAGTTTGATGTAATAACATTCTTGTAAATCTTTAACTAGATTAACTTTATTGGGTTGAGTGGCGCCTCAGTGGTCACCACAGCCAATATTATTGAGAGAAAAATGTACGCCACTGGCTTTTTATATATTTTAAATAATTTTTTCTATAAAGCAACTAAAAATACAACTTTTTAGTGTCGTATACAACGTAGGACATATTATTATGTTTATGGCATTTTTTCTTTATGAAATAGCATAGGAAATCACCCTTTAAAGTTTCGTACCGTGGTTAGTTAAAACCCTGTATTTCAATTTGGAAACAAGTCTTTTTATGTTCACCCTGTACATTCAACATACAAATAGTTTTTGGTAAAAATGTATTTTCTCATCAAGCAGAACTTTTTATGAGGAGGCACTTTTTTTGGTAAAGTTAATAATTAAAAAGTTTTCAATTTGGTAAGAACTTCCGAAGACACGCTGTATTAATACCTTAAACTTTAAAAACTACAATAATCAAACGCCCGAATTTTCAATAACATACCAGTTTATTCCGTACTGCCCAATACATCAAAATCTACTAACGGAGTACCATGTTTTTTTATACGAGACCCAAGGTAAACCAAAAAGTTATATCTTACTAAACTAAGTGAGTCAGGATAACAATGTGACTCTGCGGCTAGTAATAAAAAGTTGCTTACAGTACAGTATGTCCAAGATATGGATCCTAAGCATGGGAATCTCAGTACCTATTGGAGATACAGCTTAGGTTAAATAACAAAAATTTGTATTTTTAAAGCTTATTTACATGCCGTTTAAAAACTTGAAAATTTTTATGGCATGCTGAGATATTTGGCAAAAACGAAAATTTGTTTATATCGATTTTATTTTTTTCTGACTTTATTTGAAAAGATATAAAAAAAAACTAATAACACTTTTTAATTGGCACTTTTTAGCTACTACATGATGGTATTTTAGATTTTGTACCCGACGTTTCGTTTTCAAGAAACCATCATCAACTGTATTTTTTTATATGGCTCGAGAAAAAGTACCCCCTGTATCTAATCCCATTTTTATTACAAATTCAACGATGTATCACATGTCATATTTTAATTTTTGGTTAAAAGAAAAAAAATATATATTTTTTAAAGTTATTTTTAAGTAGGACTTGCAACAAATGCTTGGACGTTAATACCTGTTACCGTATTTGTAACATAATTTAATATTATTACAAAATAGTATTTGTCCTTATTACCCTGCTTGTCGAGTTGTTGTTTTTAGAGCAATTGTTCTTATTGTTACTGTTGTCTCTATTATTGTTTATTGGTAAATAGCTAATATCTTAATGTATTATTACGGTCGAATATGCAGGATGGCCATTATAGCCATGAAGATAAGTTTGACATGCTAACATGCTACATTTTGTGCTGCAAAAAATAAATGAAGGTATCATTTTTGCAGGTAATAAATTATGGTAAATACATGGACCTGGTATTTTAGTTCCTAAAATTCCACACCACATATTAAACCCAAAACGTTCTTGTTATTTCGATATTTTCTTAACACGCGGATTTTGTTAAGCCTAATAATGCGTATTGCGTATAAAAACAACAGTAACAATAAGAACAATTGCTCTAAAAACAACAACTTGACAAACAGGGTAATAACGACAAATATTATCTAATAATGATATTAAATTATGTTGCAGATACGGTAACAGGTATTAACGTCCAAGCATTTGTTTGCAAGGCCTACTTAAAAATAACTTTAAAAAATGCAATTTTTCTTTTAACTAAAAATTAAAATATGACATGTGATACCTCGTTGAATTTGTAATAAAAAATGGGGTCAGATACAGGAATACTTTTTTCGCGCCATATAAAAAATAAAGTTGATAGTGGTTTCTTAAAAACGAAACGTCGGGTATAAAGTCTAAAAATACCAATGAAAAAGTGTTATTAATTTTTTATGCCTCTTCAAATAAAGTCAGAAAAAAATAAAATCAATATAGTCAAATTTTCGTGTTTGCCAAATATCTCAGCAGGCCATAAAATTTTTTCAAAGTTTTTAAACGGCATGTAAATAAGATTTAAAACACACAACTATTTCCTAATTTAATCTAAGCTGTGTCTCCAATAGGTACTGAGATTCCCATTCTTAGGATTAGGATCCTTATCTTGGACACATTGTATATTAAACTAATTGATTTACTGCGATTTTATAAAATGCGTTTTTCTTGGTTTAGTTTTTACGAGACTATGTAAGTTCCTAAATACGGTTTCTAAATTCTCTTACTCAATTTTTTCAGCACATCTATCTTTTTGTCCGTTAAAGTGGTTGTATTTATGTATGTTCGAAATTCATAATCCAATGTGAGAAGTTCCTGCAAGGTGAGGTCACATGTAGAGATTTTACTCCAGTTCAATAAATATTATATAAAAATCTTTTCTTATTTTATTGAGTTAACTTAAGAAGACCTAGACCTAAATTAGAAAAAATATTTTCGAAACTTTTTATTATTGGAAAACTGTAACTTTAATATTAAATAGCCCCGCCTTCTCCTACATTTCACAAGTGAGACGCATGGCTGAGCTACTCTGCTAGCTCGTTGCAGTTATGTGTGGCCAGACCTTAAAATTTACGATACTGCTTTCATCAAGCGTCTGCTTTTTACAAATTTATATAAAAAATATATAATATACCTTATTTAATAATATTTTACCAAAAAAAAAGTTTACAAATTATTGGGGGTAAACTACCATGTTTTTACTTTCTTTTATTGCATGTTACCTGGTTTATCTTGGGAAGTTATTTCTTCTTGTAACTTTTAATAAAACAAGAAGAACCACGTTAACTTTCTACTAAGTACATTGAATTTTTTTAGGTTAAATATGATTCTCTAATATTTATGATAATAGAAGCTTTTTAAAAAGTTGAACACAAAGAAAATGGTATCATATTATTTTTTGTTCAAAGCGTTATTACTTTTTTGCCTTGGTATATTATGATTTTTATGAATGGTTATAATTCTTTCAAATTTTTTTACAAAAATGTATACTTGATAAATTACCGCTACAAGAAAACGTTTTTGAGAAATTTTAGAAAAACATTTTATTTCACTTTAAAAATTCCTTCGCATTCTATAGATACGCTTTATTTGGGCCACCCGAGTTTCTCTAAAAGTCTGTACAAATTGGTACTACAATTTTCGCCAAAAAAACGATTTAACCCAATTAGCATTAGTAAAGAAGTTGAATGTTTGCGAGATACCTGATGTCCAAGTAAAAAAAAATAATTTGACACCTTGTATTTTGCAATCCAGCAACCTTTTGATTAGGTTAACATTTTGTACTGTACCGAGGCGAAAAAGTTATGACAATTTAAACCTAACAAAGGACGGCAGAAGGCTCTCTCTATGTTTTACGACAAAAACATTTTAGCATCTTTCAATTCCCCGCGCTGAAAAACTTTTAATAAATTAATTTTGTAGAAAAAAATTCTTATCATAAATAAGATATTAAATATAACCGAAATAAAACAGAAACATTAACACCGACGATTAACTTTTTGACTAAGGTAAATGTCATTAAATCCTTGTATTTTGGTCAAAGGCATTAATGGTAGAGTTTTGTACAGACCTTTTAGAAACACCCTGTATATATGTTTGTTTAATTTAATATGGGTTTTGACTTAATAATAAAAAATAGAATAATAATAATAAATAATAATTAAGTAGGGTATAATGATCTGCTAATACAGAAAGCAATATTCTAATATTATTATACGTTTAACACAATATTACACATATTATACATTTAAGTTGGTATGAAATAGCCTGGAACTATTTATCTTATTTTTTCCTGTTGGTATTCTACACGCGTTAGACTATCTTTTTCCACGCCTTGCCTGTAATCCGTTTCACTTAGTTGATACGTTATATTGTCTCTTTAAAAGTAGGATTATGTCCGTTTTATTCTTGTAATATATTTTATTCAAGTCTAAAATTATATATAAAATGGCCGAAGATTATCTTTACACAATCCAAGTTTGGTCATTATTTTTCTTCTCTAAGAAATGATTTTTACGTAGTGGCAAAGACAATTATAGTTAATTACACTAATATAATTGTCTTTAGTAGTGGACGGTGTAACCCCAAAAATAACCTATTTTATTGCCACAGGTAAAGACATATCCTAGAATTCCAGTAACCTAAATTTAACCAAGGAAAGACAATTTATTTTAATTTTAAAGATGGCAACCATGAAATACTTATTCACGAATTCTGTAATTCAGACGCATCAAAAATAACTTACTCGTCGCCATCTTACAAATTTTGTTTGTTTTGTTAAGTTTTTGAAGAAATAAAAAAAACTTGATAATTAACTTGTTTTCTGAAAGTTTATATTTTAACAAAATACTATTTAGCTTTTCTCTAGAATAAAGATATTTAATAAACATTTTAAGAAAATTAAACTTTGTATACAGTGACCGCTAGAAATGTCTAGCAAACCATATGGAAAACTTTATTATTTTTGATTACTCAAAAAATTTCATTTATGATAAAAATATCTGCAAACACCGAAACTGACAAAACACTGATCATAATTTAAATAATATGATACAAGAGAACACTACCTTTTTTATAAACTTAGAGACAAACTATTATTGAAAAACTTAAGTTAAGAATTAAAAGTTATGTCATATTTTAAAAGCAGGGCTTCCTTAAAAAATGGAAAAAATCCTTTTCTTTTCTAATGTACCCCGTATAGAGATTAGATCAAACCAAGTTAACTGCCGTAAATTATTCCTATTGTCCTTAAATTTCAAAAAAATTACCAAGCTTTGTGATTCTTTAGTTATTTAAGTATATTTAGATTACTTTAAAAAACAAAAGTAATTTTTGCTTTTTTGTGATTCAATAAGGCTAAAATTTAAGGTCCCTTTAGATTAATGTTTCGACACTGTTTTTGCCTAATAAAAATGTCTTTACTTCCTAAAAATATAAATTAGTGTCCATTATTTTCTATTACAATGTTCAAAAATTAAACTTTATTGGGAATTTGGTTATTAAAAAAAGTTCATAGAAGTTTAAAAATTATTTTTGAATTATTCTAAATAAAAAAGAGACAAAGCTATGATAGTAAATTTTAAAATGTGTAGAACGTTTTTGATAGGGCAAAAATAATGTAAAACATTAATCTTAAGAAACTTTTAAATCTTAGCCTTATTGAACCACAAAAAAGAAAAAAATTTAGTTTCGTTTTTAAAGTGATTTAAATGTACTTTAAGTGCTTAATAATTAACAAAAATAAGACATTTTTCTAATTTAAGGGCAATAGGAAGAATTTAGGGCAGTTAATTTGGTTCGATCTAATCCCTATACGGGGTAAGTTGAAAAAGTAAGTTTTTTATTTTTAATAGGAGGCTCTGCTTTAAAAGATGAGATAACTCTAAATTGTAAACAAGTTTTTCATATAATATATTTCTACTTAAGTTTAAAAATAAAGGTAGTTTCCTCTTGTGTCATATTCGTTAATTTGCACCTACCTCGTATACGCTATAATTAATTTAAATTTTGATCAATGTTTTGTAAGTTTTGATATATGCAAATATTTTTATCATGAATACATATTTTAGAGAAATCAAAAATTAAAAAGTTTTCCATATGGTTTAGCATTTCTGACGGTCACTGTATACAGTGTGGTCCATTAAGTGTGCAACGAATAGGAAAACTTTTTTATTTGCATTCTCTCGGAAAATTTTATTCTTTATAAAAGTTTGTGCATGGTCTGAAACTGTTTAAGCTGTAGTTAGTTTCATTAAAAGGTAAATGATATTATATAGAGTCGGTCAAAAAAGCAAAAACTGTATAAGAGTAAAGTACCCAAATTTTTAAAAACACAACAAAATGTTAAATAAAAATTTATTTAGAATCAAAAGTTATGCCTTAATACCAAGTCATGGCCTCTTATTCAAATTTTTTAATTATAGCATATAATACAGATTTTTATTATTCTGATTTAATATTTCTTTAAAGAAGTTCTCCACAAACTGACTTTTAGGCAAATTTAATTAAATTAAACTGAATTTGTATATTTAAATTAAATTTATATTGTTTAGCTAACCACTAACTTCAAGTTTGTTGCAAAGATATTTATTAGGTCCCTAAAATTATACAAAAATGCTTTTTATTAAGGCAAATATACTATAAATAATAAAATGTGAAAACAAATCCTCAGTTACCTTGTAAAAATTTTGTCTCAAATGTTTATGAAAGTGTAGAACAGATAACTAAAAATTAAAAATTATATGAATAAAAACTTAAATAGGAGGCCATAAGTTTGTATCTAGGCATAACTTTTAATTCTAAATAACTTTTCTATTTAATATTTCTTTGTATTTTTGGAAATAAGGGAACTTTACTCCTAAACAGTTTTTAATCATTTTGACATACCCTGTATACCACAGAACTTTTAGTTTAAGTAACTACTGCTTATAGAGTTTCAGATCATGCACCAACTTTTGTGAAGAATACAATTTTCTGACAAATTGCAAATAAAAAAGTTTTCCATTTGTTGCACACTTAATGGACCACACTGTATAATGAAGAATTATTTTGCCCTTGCTTAATATAATAAAAGGTAATGTTACTTCAAATTAAATAAATTAATAAAATATTTAATACACCATATTTATTTTTGTTTAGGTTATATAAAAATTTTACCCACCATACAGAGATATTTGCAAACCCCTAAAGATAGGATCAAGGGCTCCCGATTAAAATTATTTTACCATAATCTAACAAAATTAGTTCCTAGCAAGACTACCAGACGTGAACTGAGCCTCTGGTCGCGTCTTAAAAATGTGGTAAACTTTTAACCACAAATTATTGTTGATCGGACTAACTTTCCTAAAATGTTTAATAAATATCTTTATTCTGAAGAAAAGCCAAATAATATTTTTGCCTAAACAAAGAAAAAACTGTAAAACTGCCGAAAACCTTTTTTAATCGACTTCAAAAACGAGGAGGTTCTCTATTCGCCGCGGTATGTTTAATTTTTTTGTGTATGTTACGCGATTACTTTGGCGCTTGTAGGCCGATTTATATTTTTTTATTTCAAAAAGTGCACTTCCGCGGTGGTCCCATAAAAACAAATGCTAGGTTCGCGAGACAGAAAGGTACGAGACTTATTTTTCGGCAAGGCGGACTCCAGTTTATTGCGGCAAAGCTGACTCTAGAGGGACATATGCTTATATAAATAGGCATACCTATGTCCAGTTATTAAAGCAAAAAGAAGCAAGAGGTCAAGGGAGCATTCAGAATCGACAACTTTGGGGTAAAATTTACACTTTTCACCGACCAAAAGGAGGAGGTTCACAATTTGCCGCGTATGTTTGTATGTAACGCGATTACTCTGGTGTTTGTGAACCCATTTTTAATTTTTTTATTTTATTTAAAAGAGTGCACTTTCGCGGTGGTCCCAAAAAAATTAGTCAGGATCGCGAGATAGAAAGGAACTAGACTTATTTTTCTCACTGCCATACGTAGGAAAGATCAAGGGCGCATTTAGAATCGACAATCTTGGAGTAAAATTATCCCTTTTACCGAACTAAAAGACAAGCGGATAGCTGCAGCTCTGTGTGTATTGATTTGTTGCAGCCCCGCGTGTATCGATTTATAAGCTTTTGACAGATATAATGTATTTTATCAATCTACAAGCGGTTAGCTGCAGCTCCGTGTGTATCGATTTGTTGCAGCCCCGCGTGTATGATTTATAAGCTTTTGACAGATATAATGTATTTTACCAATCTACAAGCGGTTAGCTGCAGCTCCGTGTGTATCGATTTGTTGCAGCCCCGCGTGTATCGATTTATAAGCTTTTGACAGATATAATGTATTTTATCAATCTACAAGCGGTTAGCTGCAGCTCCGTGTGTATCGATTTGTTGCAGCCCCGCGTCTATGATTTATAAGCTTTTGACAGATATAATGTATTTTATCAATCTACAAGCGGTTAGCTGCAGATCCGTGTGTATCGATTTGTTGCAGCCCCACGTGTATCGATTTATAAGCTTTTGACAGATATAATGTATTTTATCAATCTACAAGCGGTTAGCTGCAGCTCCGTGTGTATCGATTTGTTGCAGCCCCGCGTGTATGAGTTATAAGCTTTTGACAGATATAATGTATTTTATCAATCTACAAGCGGTTAGCTGCAGCTCCGTGTGTATCGATTTGTTGCAGCCCCGCGTGTATCGATTTAAGGGCTTTTGACAGATATAATGTATTTTATCAATCTACAAGCGGTTAGCTGCAGCTCCGTGTGTATCGATTTGTTGCAGCCCCGCGTGTATCGATTTATAAGCTTTTGACTGATATAATGTATTTTATCAATCTACAAGCGGTTAGCTGCAGCTTCTGTGTGTATCGAATAATTGCAGCCCTCTATGTGCATCGATTTATAAGTTTTTAGTAGAAAATACAAGAAATTAAAGACATAGTATGGGTGGGGGTCATGGATAGTTCTGGTTAGTTAAATCTTTTTTTTTTAATTCCTTAATTAAACCTCCATTTCTGTCAAAAGCTTATAAATCAATAGAAGCTGAAGGACACCGCTAAAAGAGGTACTAGTAGTGTTTATTAACCAATTTAATTGTAAGAATAAAAAACTAAAAAGCTACAAATAATCTTTTTTAACTAAACCGACTTAAAAAAATTAGTAGAAGTCACTAAATAGTTAAAAATAATAAAATAAAAATAAAAAAAGAGAATGTTAATAACATATGCGCTCAATTACCTAATGTTAGTAACTAAATAAACAATAGATTTTATACTTT
Organism: Listronotus bonariensis; assembly: GCA_014170235.1. Classification (NCBI taxonomy): domain Eukaryota; kingdom Metazoa; phylum Arthropoda; class Insecta; order Coleoptera; family Curculionidae; genus Listronotus; species Listronotus bonariensis. The sequence goes on from JACEGR010001170.1 coordinate 34,020, forward strand.
TATGCAATATGCTTTTTAGTAACTTTTACTACTTTTTTAAAGTCGGTTTAATTTAAAAAAATATTATTTGCCCTCATCGTTGTCTACAAGAAGATGACGCTCATATATAAAATAACACGGAAAGAAAATAAAAACCTGGATCAAATAAATTTGTGATGATTTAATAAAACTAGAAACTAGAATATTTTTCTTTTTCTTTGAAATTAGAACGATAAATTTAATTTGGCATATTTTATGTTTTTGGTGCCTCCATATCTGTGACGCTGACAATGTACGTAATCAAAAATTTTATATTTCATTTCGTTCGCTTCTCGAGCAACGAATAAAATGTCTGTATTATCTTTCATATATATATGTAAAACTTTACAATTTCTATATATGAAGTAAAATTGCACAAAATTTGGGTCTTTTAAATTTTAATACTAATTTTGTAAAATTTTTATCCCATATAGGGCCGATTTTATAAAACATTTCATTTCGTTCGCTTCTCGAGCAACGAATAAAATGTCTGTATTATCTTTTATATATATATGCAAAACTTTACAATTTCTATATATGTAGTAAAATTGCACAAAATTGGGGTCTTTTAGATTTTAATACTAGTTTTGTAAAATTTGTATCCCATATAAGGCCAATTTAATAAGTCAAAATTAAATTCAAGTATTAGTATTAGCATTACCCTAAAGATTCAAGAACATGCATTTTATTTAAAATGCTTATAATACAGATACACTTTTAACCCTAATTTTAGTCTTTAAAAATGACCACAAAATTTCTAAAATCCTAAACTTAATGCTTAATTAAGAAATAATATTAAATTGTTACGTGCAATAAAAAGCTTAAAGCGAAATTTGTTTTTATTTAATTTCATTAAATATATGTTTCAAAATTGTGGCTTAAAAATATTGAGGAAAGTACTATATTAGGTTTAGATTACCACTACTAATAATACTGCTAATAATAATAAAACTAAATTCGGATATATAAACTGGGCCTAAGTATATTTAAACAACAAACAAAGACACTTTCAGCTTGCAATGTTTTATAATAAAAATTTGTAAAATTTAAACCTTTAAAATTACCCATTTAAAAATAAAAATTTTAAATTGAAAAACATTTAAAAATAATACAAATATTTTCTAAAGTTTTAAAAATTACAACAAATGGTAAAATTTTCTTATTGTTAACCCATTAACGGTGTAATTTCTTTTTTTTGACAAAAGTGTTTTATTTGTTACAGTTCCACCTATAAATAAGATTTTATAGATGTTTTGTAAAACTTTATGAGGAAATTGCGTTTTTTAGAAAAAAACATGTGTTGCCATATGGCAACGCTAGCCAGATATGGGGTCAATTTTTTTATTTGGTATAATTATATGTTATAAATATAATAATTATGATAAAAACTCTAAACATGTATTTTAGTTTTTTTTTTCAAATTACTCATACAATTATTAAACAGCCTTTATTGAACATTTTCTTCGTTTCCTTTCGGGGTTGAGAATCAGTATTTGGTCTCTACTATCATACTTAATATCATCCTGGTGAAGAGTTACGCTTAAATGGGAAGTTAATGGCCTACCTGCTTCCTTTTGTGCATATCTGTATCTAGTCAAATGGGTTTGCACAATCCGTTTTGTATATTCCAATTATGAAATATTAAAGTAAGGTATTAAAATCGCTTTTTTAGTATGATATCACCTTATATCCATATAATATTTGTTCTTACTAAGCCTCGTAAATTCGTATGCAATCTGTTCTCGATCAAATAGGTTATCACTGATAACTTGTTCTTAGTTACCATCTATTCCATCATAGTCAGATAATACCATTTTTATTTCTGAACGTAGTTGTTGTCTATTCAGGTTATCTACTAAGGCGCAATTATTCCCGAGTCCTGAATCTTTATCTCTAAGCACATTTGCTCCAGGTGGCTTAATATAGATTTTCACATAATCAATTTCGTCATGTTAAACCATGATTAACGTATTTTCTAACGAAAAACTCCGTATAGAAACAAAAACAAAATACACAAACATTTGCATTCATAGACGGCTGGATGGCAACATCTAATTATCTGGCCTAGTTTTGCCTAATAAATCTTTTTGCATAAAACTATATATTATGATTACCTTAAATCACATCTTTTTATTAAGTTTACTTAGGAATTATTAATTTCAGTTAATAACTTATTATTTTTTTATATTTTTTTTAAAACAAAGCTCAGTTACCAAATGGAAGAAGGATCATTTTTAATCACGTTTACAAAAACTAAGGAACTCCAATCAAAAATACTGTAATAGGGTTGGATCAAGATCTTTTCTAAAAGCAGAAAACCGATGTTTGGTTTATCTATACGAAATTGACAGTTAGATAAAGCTACTAGAACTAGTTAATGCTACTGTTGCCGTATGGCAACGAGAGCCGTTAGTGGGTTAAGTTTTTAGACTAAAAGCTTTTTTTAAAGAAGTGGTCTAATTTTTTTAAATAACTTTTTTATAGTCTTTGGTCAATTTTGGTTAAGTCTATTGGTAAGTCCGGGGAGATGGTCATATGGAAGGAAATCGCCAGTTAATTTCTTTTGCCGTTACAATCGCAAGATTACGGTTTTCGACTAAGTTAGCGTAATAAACTTTAATGGCAAATTGCAATTATTATATTTTATTATGCTTGGTATTGTTGTTGTGTTTAATTCTAAACAAGAGGGATTATTTTGTTTAAATGAATATAGCCCATCTTTCCTGGATAACTAAGGAGAGATGACTGAATTCGGTAAGGAGTAAGATCGCCGTAACGATTTTTTTAATTGCTCAATTATAATCTCTGATTTTTGTTTTAACAGATGCTGAAAATTAACAAAGAAAATATGGTAACGACGCTTGGTTATTAGGTTAAAGAATCTCTCAACGCAGTCATCAATTTCATAAAAAATGGGAAAATGACGGTTGATGCTGCTGCAAAAACATACCACATACCTCGTAAACCATCAGAACGAAGATACAAGGAAAATAATGACAAAAAGGGACCGATGGACCCGTCATCTATATGCTTGGTAAAGAAAATGAACGAAAGCTTGCTGCTCATATAAAAACGATGCAAGCAAAAGGATTTCCTTTAACAATAGATGATGTCAGAAAAATAACATTTCAATTTGCAAGGCGTTTAAAAATATCTCACAGATATAAGTCTACTAAAAGAGCTGATTATAATTGAATGCAAATATTTCTTAAAATAAATATTGATGTAACGTGACATTAAAAGAAATTAAAGAGGTTTTGTTGGCTGAATCTCAAACTTTAATTAGATTAGTTTAAAGTGAATAAATATTTAAAATTACTAGAACAAGTTTTGACTGAAAATGACCTTATAAACAAACCAAATCGTATTTTCAATATTAAAAGATCATGTCCAGGTACAAATAAAAAATCTGACTACTAATTTACAGAAAAAACGTTTTCTTCAAAAATTATTGTCAGACTTGTAACTAACTTATGCTTATATATAAAGAGGTAAAGTTTGTAACTTTGTTTGTGGATTTGTTTGTTTGTAGCTGCTAATCTTCGAAAGTACTAAAACTATCATAAAAATTATTTTACAATCAGAAAGCTACACTATTTAGGAGTGGTATAGGCTATATTTTACTATTATTAAAAAAGTTCAGGTGTTAACGCCCAACGATGTGGGCACGGATCCGCTAGTCTATAATATTAGTATAAAGAGTTATAACGTTTGTAACTGTTTGTTTGTTTGTAGGGGCTAATCTTAGGAAATACTAAACCGATCATAAAAATTCTATTACAATCAGAAGCTTACACTATTCCGAAAAAGGCAACGAATTTAGTTACTTATTTTTGGTGGATTTTTTCTTTGATATTCATCTATACTATCTATAATGAAGTAAAGTTTCGAACTTTGTTTGTTTGTAAGGGCTTATCTTCGGAAATACTGAACCGATTAAGAAAATGTTTTCACATTCAGGATGTTACACTATGCCGGAGTGCTATAATCTAGGTATATTTTATTATTGTTGCACAAAAATTTAAGAAAAACGCTCAACTAAGTGAAACGGTTCGGCTAGTTGTAGGTAAATTTGTTATTTTTAAGTAATTTAGTTAAAGGAATAAATTTTGGATTTTGACCAAAATATTAATTTTATTCTCAACTATTTCCGATTGTTTCTAGGTATGTTACCGTAAAGTGAGGTGTCTTCAGACAAGGGGGACGCCCGCCTTGTAAAAATGGTACGCTGATTATACGTTGATATAGTACGCTAATGATGAGTTATTTTTACGAAGCAGGTAGTCGATTATGGCCGATAATATGCGAGCAAAACCAAATGTCCGAAGTCGCCCCCGCTGTCCGAAGACACGTCATTTTACGGTACTTTAGATTTTAGCCATTTTTTGTTGTTAATACGGTTCAAAACATGTTAAAAACATTACATTTTCTTGCTAAACGGTGACGTCATGTACTTCGCGTATTTAAACGTGTTTGAATACATCCCGGACAATGGTTTAAAAACAATATACTTATCTCTGTCGGGCGGGCGTATCCATTGTACTTATTAAAAACGTTTGCTCGGTCATTTCTTGTAAAGTTTTTACATGGCAAGTGAAAAATGTGTATGTTGGGTATAAACTGACGTACATATTAACCCTAAAAAATAAAAATCATAGTCATAACCTAAAAATCTAGTGGGCTATGACGCAACGGTTTTAAAACCTACATTTTCTCGATTCTCATATTTATATTGTCATTTTTAAATACGGTTTGAACCACTGAGACGAATATGGTGAGCAAGAAAATTTGCCTTTTACTATTTTTAATAACTAAAGCACTTTTAAAATATTTCTACATATTTTTATTTGTTGACAACTAATTGGTAAGATCTGGTCGCATTTTTCGCATTTTTTAACTACTGGAATTACCAAAATAGCTATGTTGTATTAACTCGTAAAAATTGGTTCTGGACGGTAACTGGTTATAATTCTTGAGAAAATTATTTCCGTCACGGTTGAATTTTGTACTTCACAAGCTTCGGGTAAATATACAGGGTGTTACAAATTCGATGCATTAGCATTGCCATCTCGGTAAATATAGGAAATAGAAAGTTGGTTAAATTAAGACGAAGTTGCGCATCCTAATGCTGAACAATTGGGCAAAGAAACATTAAAAAAAATTTGGTTACTTCCGAAGATATCCAGAAAAAAAAACAATAAACTTATGTATTCATTTTTTCATTTTTTTAAAGGCCCTGTTACTGATTATTTTAAAAAACCAATACTTCTAGGTATCTGTTGCACACAAAATAAAATTGTAAAGAAGAAACCGTAATTAATTAAAAAAAAAAAACTAGCTTTAACTTTAAAAGAAATGTGTTTATTATATTTCATTAGTTTTATTTTTTATTTATATGGTTTAGTTTTGGGTTTCTTAATGAGTTTTTTTTTAAATTTTATTTTAGGCGATCCTTTACTTCGTACCCAATTTTTAATAAGCTTTTTCTATAAATAAAAAAATACCTTGTTCAGAATGGTCGTAACAAGTGCTACAAAAAATTTTACCACCGATATCGATTCTTTTTTATTTTTAAATTAAAACTCAATAATTCACAACAACTTTTAAAAAGAAAATTTACGTAACCTTATTCCAGCAGTCAAACATTGCGACCTTAAACTTTAGGTCTCGTAAATTCACACTCTGCCTTGGCAATTAAAATGGATTGCCCAATAAATAAAGAACTGTTTTTACGATGTTTTCGAAAGAAATTAACAGCAAAAAATAGGGTCGACTGGTACCGTTAGTTAAAAGAAATATTGTGTGGGATTATTATAAGGAATTTTTGCTTTACATTTAGCGTAACTGATTTAATTATTTCAGTTTAAAAAATTTATAAAATAAATTTGGTGAAAGTATAAGAGGCAACATTTAGAAAAACACTTACCAAGTTTCTAAAATGTTATAATATTTTTTTACTACTGTTTAAAATGTACGTTTACATTAATAATTTAATGTTTTCTTCGACTGTTTTAAAATGCATACATAATTAATGTGATTTTAAACAGGCAATAAGGCTCATTACCCACATCCATTACCTTCGGCTGTCATAAGGTACCTTAAATGTGCATAAATCCGATAATTTGTACATGCTTACGATAATCTTCTTTTCTAAATATGACTCTTTAATAAAGGTCACTAGTTTTTAGTAATATATAAGTAAAAAAATACCTGAGAGGTACGTAAAATCAACTAATAATGAAATCAATCATATTCGATAAAACATTTGCAGTAGACTGTAATATCACGTATGCCATGGCTGACAAATCATTCTGTCACAAATCGACAACATTATAATTTATTGTTTGTATTTATTTAAATTTACAAGAAAGTTGATTTGAAAATATTTTCCAGTAGTTGATCGTAGAAAAATTATGGTATGCAACTTACACCTATTTTTCTCTCGTTTGACCTACAGAACTCGCTCGCAGCTCATGCCATACTCGTGGAAAATGAGTAACATTCCGTGCTTGTCCTATAATATACATACTATTAAAGAGGTATTATTGCTCATTACCCACGGCTGTCATAGGAAACTTTAAATGTGCATAAATACTATACTTTGTATATGTTTTGCGACAACTTCGTGTGTTCTAGATATAACTGTTGTAACCCAGGTTACCTTTTTTGTCACACATGAGTACAAAATGATCTAATAAGTACGTACAATCAACTAATATTAAATCAATTATATTCGATAATTTTTTTGGTAGGCTACAATGTCGGCTTATGTCATGGCTGACAAATACATAAAGAAAAGATCTATTTTTAATAAATGAAATTAAAATAAACATTATTTATATAGACAAAATGCAGTAGCCAACAGTTTTTTCTTTAAAAAATATTTACTTTAAAACCGTAATGTACGACACAGGTAGAAGTTTTTTTTTCTTGCATGATCGAAAATCTTTTGATCAATGGCGCAACTAGCCTCTGGTTTTTGGGTGGGCTTAAGCCCCTTTTAATAGACTGTATTTGCCAAAAAACACTAATATTCTTTAAATGTTCAATAATTTGGGGGTTTGGGGGCTAGTCGCCGCCTGGGGAGCTAAGCTCCCTCTAGCCTCCCCTAATTGCGCCTATGCTTTTGATCCATAGGAGTTGTCCCTTAAGTTTTAAAAACCTATCTTTATAAGTATAAAAGTAAACATAAAAAACTTTTTTATTTCTAAGACTTTCCGTACTTCAAAATCAAAACATATGTTTATATATATTTTTTTAATCTTTATTTTAGATTCACCCTTACAGTTTTATTGATGGAGTTATTGGACCCTTGTATAAACATATACTCTTAAAAATACAAAATTAACCAGTCAATTATATATACAGGCAATGTGTGGAAAAGAGACAGTCTAATGCGAATACCGGCATGTGAACATGGGTGAATGGTAGGTTTACATCTGACATTTATTGTATGATATTTATATCAGATACAAATTCTAGCTAATGTAAACGATTACAAATTTATATCTGATATACATTTTTCATTTTTTACATTAGCTAGAATTTCTATCTGACAAAATATCATGCTATAAATGTCGGATGTAAACCTACCATAACAGTGCTTTTTTCTTATTGCATTACTGACCGATATACCATAAACTTTTGCTTATACAGTATAGCTGTTGTATGCCTTAACCATTAAACAAAAATATTACGACACCGTGCGTCTGCCACTCCGTATATAAACTTAAATGGTAAGTATACACCACGCGCCACTAAAACTCTTTTTATGATGTTTTACGACGTTTTGAAAAGAAATTAGAAGCAAAAATCGAGAGCCGTTTTACAAAGGCCAATATTGTGGAAGGTCATCAGCGCAGCCCTTTCATTGCAGTACTTTTATGGATGTCGGTCCCGTTAAATGTCGTTACGCATGTTTTATGGCAAAAACATGACACTAAGGCCATAAACCATGTAAAGTGGATCCCGTTATTTATCTGGGATGGTTTAGGCTGAGATTTGTCATTTAGTTTTTCGAATAAACTCATATTGAGTGTATCATAGAGTGTTTAATCAGTGAATGGTTTGGGAAAGTTGTATTTGTCTCTTTTTACGTAAAAAAATTGGATTACGGAATTTTATAACCAAGTAAGTAATATTTTCTAAGCAACAATTAGTAATTGTAGTAACAAATATTATAATCCACCAAAGCAGAAGCAAATATAATACATTGGTAACGTGATTTTAAACAGTTAAAATGAAGCTTTACCCACGCCCATTTTCCACGGTTAACATAGGGAGATTTAAAGGGGCATAAATACTATAACTTGTATATGTTTTTAACAACTTCTTTAATCAAATATGACTCTTTAGCCAAGGTCACTATTTTTACACACATATGAATATTTAAAATTCTGAGAGGGTACCATTATGCCAACAAAAAAGGTCGTACTTTTTAATTAATTTTAATTTTTGCAGCACGGCCATTGTATTGCGACATAAAATTATTGCCTTCTTTTTTAATAAACAATTATTCTCTTTATAACTATGAAGTTATTTATTTAATTTTAGAAAATTGTATGTACTTAACTTTTGTAAAAATAATACTAAACTAGTAAAATTACCTTTTTAATTTCCAAGTCATCCAAATTCCTTATTACTATTAATTTTCGATAATGTCAATTAAATTTATTTGCTAACTGTCAAATTTTAAATTTACTGACTAAACTAAAAGCACTAATCAAAATTCCCTTGATCTTTAGTTCAGTTGATGTCGCGTTTACTGTTACATTTCATAAATTTACATTTAAATAAACTGTAGTAGGCATAGAAAAACACTAATTTAATGTTTGAAAAAAAGCATCGAACTGGTAAGAAATAATACATTGTGTAATGTATAGGCAAAGCAATATATTTCTGACGATGGTGGAGTTTGCGATTGCCCCTCCCCTTCCATCCATATGGCTCTAACCAAGAGTCCGGAAATATGCTTTTCCTACAAGTTGAACATTGTTTTTTTTTCGCGGATTAAAATATATTTTTTTAATTTCAATTTAAATATCATAAAATATTATTTTTAATTTATTACCTAAAAATAAACACTTTACTAATTTATTCTTGGGATAATACGTTACTAGGTATAAACACTATCATGTATTGTTGATTGGCTTTGACAAACGTCATTAGTATCTAAATATTGAAAGTATAAAAAAGCATAGAAAATGGTAAGCGACCGGTAAAAATATTTCCGGCCATGTCCGGATGATGTTTTTAAAGATAAAAAAACGTATTGAAAATATGTATATTTCTGTCCGATCGGAGAAAAAGTTACTTATTTTAACACTTTATGTAGTGTACACATACGAAGTTAATTTTGAAACGTTTGTGGAAAAATACATTTTAGTAGATAAAAGGATTTTAAATAAATAACAATATCTGAATTTCTAAAAGTAGACGCCTTTTTTTTAATATTGGAGAATGGCACTTTACTGTAAACATTACTTATTTGTACAATGTACGTTTTGTGCATGGCGCCATTTTACTGTATGAAAGCATTTCACAACTTTTATTGAAAAAGGCATAAATAGGATTAGACAAACAAAGTTTTGTGGTACTGTAAAAATTTCCAATAGTATGAATGCATTTATATATCAAAAGTTTTAGGCAAAATATAAATCATAAAATATGTCATGAAGTAGTTACTACCACTAAATATGTTTTATAAAAATACAATTAAAACAGTATGCATTTTAAATTTAAATCCCTATTTAAATTCTTATAAACTAATAAAAATATTATTTTTAAATTTTTTTCAACTATTCGTCACAAAATAGGATAATTTAGTTTTGGCTCCAAAATTCACTGCCAGGATTTAATATCCTACAGCTAGACAATGAAACTTGTCTAATAAGTAGACGCTTGTTTTCTATGCTATTCACCACGACTCGATACAGCCTCACTGATGAGTTCCTGTAAGGCAGGCGAAACCGGTCTGGGGAGAGAGTCGTGGTGGATAGCATAGAAAAGCAGGATGTTTTCTTTTGACTGTCTTTAAAGGGAATAAAATACTTTGTATAATACACCAAGCAGTAGGGAATTTTTTCCTTGTGCTTCATAACATATATAGCCACCCCGCTAAAATTGATGCTCGTATTTACTGAATGCGATTTCAGTAGGGCATCAACGGCAGGATTTAATATCCTACCGCTAGACAATGAAACTTGTCTAATAAGTAGACGCTTGTTTTTTATGCTATTCACCACGACTCGAAACAGCCTCACTGATGAGTTTCTGTAGGGCAGGCGAAAACGGTCTGGGGAGAGAGTCGTGGTGGATAGCATAGAATAGCAGGATGTCTTTCGACTGTCTTTAAAGTGAGCAAAATACACTTTGATAATACACCAAGACAGTAGGGACAGTAGTTCCTTGTGCTTCATAACATATATATATATATATATATATATATATATATATATATATATATATATATATATATATTACGTAAACCTTAAAATTTAACATTTTATATTTATTTATTTATTTTTACTCATTAATTACTTTTAATTTTTGTAGCACGGCAATTATTTTGCTTCAAAAATCCTGACCACCTTTTTAAAAGACAATTATCCTTTTCAAAATAATGCACCTTCGTATTTAAGTATATTTAGAAAATTGTTTGTAAGTACTTAGTTTTTGAAGAATAGTTTAAATTTCTTTTAAATTTCTAAATTATTTAAATTCATAATTATTATTAAAAGTATTCGCAAATTATCAAAGTTAAAATTTAATGACACATGAACTAAAAGAATAATGCCGAAATCAAAAGTAACCCGTCCCTTCGTCCACGCTCTGACCGCATTTTTTAAACTTTAATACTATTATTTACAAATGTGTGTTTTAACAACTCTTAGGCGAATGTGGCAAACCTATGAGTAAAAAACAATTTAGGCATATGTTGCACAGTATTTTTTTCTTACTACGACCATATAAACATGCCCAAATTAACATTTTATACATGTTTAATTAATTTATACCCATTAATTAGTTTACAGTTTAAATACTGCCACTATATTGAATTAAAAAATCATGGCCCCTATTTTTAAGCAATAATAATTATTATTATCCTGTTCATATCTATGCATCTATGTATTTTAGAATTTACAGCAAATTAAATGTACCTATACTTACTTTTTGTAGAAATAATACCACAACCGTATAAATTCCTTTTCAGTTTCTAAATCATTCGAAGTTATTATTACTATTAATTTTAAAAATTTAAATTACATTTATTAGCTAAATTGTCAAATTTGAAATATAGTGACACACGAGTTGACCTTTAGTTCAGTTCGCATTTACTGTTGCATTGCATAAATTTATAATAAAATAAACTTTAGTAGGCGTTGAGAGAAAACACTAATTAAAGTTGTAAAAAAAAGCGTTTGTGTGTTTAAGAAAAGATCCTTTTTCCAAGACCGTTAAAAAAAACAATTTTTAGTCTTAACATGAAGATTATGCAATGTTATAGTAAACGCGACATCAACTGAACCAAACGGTCAAGTTACCTTTGATTTCGTCATTTTTTCTTCTAGTTCATGTGTCACTTGTTTTAAAATTTAACAGATTGCCAATTATTTAAAATTAATAATAATAATGCATTAAGATGACTAAGACATTAAAAGGATTTTATACTGTTTTAGAATTATTTCTACAAAAACTTAGTTAATACAATTTTCTAACATTAAATTACGGCATAGTTATGAAGAGGATAATTGTCTTTTATAAAATAAGGAGGCTATAATTCTTTGTTGCAATATAACGGCTATGCTGCAAAAAATTAAATTCATTCAGATTCAGTCTAAATAAAGAAAACATGCTAACCTAGTAGTTTGGAAAAATGTTATACGGTCATAGAAAAATATATTATGTAACACATGCATAAAATATCTTTTTTTACTCATCGAATTGTCGCACTTGCCTAACGGCTCGTGCTGTCAAACTTCCCATTCGTGAAAAAATATCACTTTATGCACTTGTTACATAAATTACTATTTTTTCACACTTTATGTAGTGTTTTAAAACAAAAGTACTATATTTTCATGTTAGCAATTAAAAAAACAGGATTTTTCTAATCAATCGTAAAAAAGTTTTTAAACATATTCATCGGTACTCAGCTTATAAATATAAAAAGGCTAGAGACCCGTTTTTTAAATGGCGTAAGGCTTTCTATTGGGCTTTCATCCCAACCCACTCGAAACATTCCATCAAGAAAAACTGCTCAAATGCTTTTTGTGAAATGACGGTTTATTTACGTTTTATATAACACATAAAAGTCAGAAAAAGTTCGGCTAAGCCACCATGTGTTTGTGTTAGCGCCTTCATTTTGATGTAAGACTGCATGGGATAATATTCGAGGCGATGAAAGGCTAAAAGGTATGCGCGTGTTTAACTAATAGAAAAACGAGGTTTTCCTTTGGAAATTATTTTAATTTTTATACAAACTCTCAATCTTAGCAATATTATACTATTTTTTAAATAACCCTTTATCGTACATGGGTACAGTGTTTACACGAATGAATTTAACTATAGATACCTAGATTTTTTAATTATTTTTTTTCACATTTGCACACTTTTTAACTAATAATAACTTTTTACCTGTTACGCTCATCTTTTTATTTTTGAGAGGCTAATAGGTAGATATGTTTTTCTTAGGTTTGGTCAAATAGATTTAAACAGGACTGGACTTACGGGACTTTTTCCAAAATGACGCATTTTCGTTGCAAAAAAAAAATTCTTCAATTAGGCTAATACCTTTATTTTTAATTAATTTACTGTTAAGTTTGGTTAGCATCCAACTCAGTAACAATAAAAACCTCACATTTTTGAGTTTCAAAGGACACTAAAAAAAGTTCTTTTTAAAATCGAGAAAAATGCATGCTCTATGGGAAACATTATTTATCAATAATAATTATAGTTCCTAAATCCTTAAATTGTTGACAGATTCGCTTAAAGTAAATCATTTTCCATAGTTTGTCTACAAGAAAAACGTATTAGCTTAATTGTAGCTAAATCAAATTATTTTGCAACGAGGATAAATACAGTATTTTGGAAAAAGTCCCATACGTCCAGTACTCTTTAAATCTATTTGACCAAAATTGGCAAACATAGAGAAAACATATTAACCTATTAGCCCTCGAAAAATAAAAAAGATAGGCGCAACAGATAAAAAGTAATTATTAGTTAAAAAGTGTGCAAGTTTAATTTGGCCCACTCTGTATATTACAGTTTATACTATACTTTGTCCAAGTTACATATGCTGAATTTGAGATCGTTACCAACGCATAATATCGTGTTATCTGTACAGCTATTTGTTAAAAGGCAATAAAACATAATTGTATACCAGAGAAGATTGCAACCAATAGCTGTTCAGAAAACGCGATATTACACGTTAATCACGGTTTTAAGATGTGCATATGTAATTTGAACTAAACATTAGTTTAGTAGGCGAGCAAAATAGGAGAAATTGTCAAAGATTTCTTTTTAAAAGTTAGATTTTCATAGGTTTTTATAAATCTAACAAGATAAAAACTAAAAAAATGGGTAACTGAAAAGTAGGTTCAAATAAAAAGTTGATAAAATATTACATCTCAAAAATTGATAAAAGATATCTAGACAAATTAAATAAATCTATGTTGTGTCTAAACGGTATAAGTTTTATAAAGAAATATGTAAATCAGCAAAGCATACGTTTCTAGGACACATCGTTAAAAGTAAAAAACGAAAAACATTTTTTATTGTTTCTTTTCCTGAATTTTAAATTTAGAAAAGTAATAATTACTTATAACATTAAAAAAATAAAATAAAAAGTAAATGATGTTATCATGTTTCTCGTCAAATATTATCGTTTTTCCTAAATTAAAATAAAGAAAAACCCCCAAAAAAAACAATAAATAAATTCAAAAATGTTAGTAGCTTTGACATATTTTGAAATTTTTTATCATTAAATTTCAAATTTGTTTGTTAAAAGTAAATTTTACGAGATAAAAAAAACTTTTTTTATTTTCTTCCCATTAACAACTAAAATTACAAATAATTTTTCAAACTTAAAATTTTTGATTAATATATATTTTTTTTTAATTTGTATCCCTAATTTAACAAAAGTTATTTTGACTTATCTCAAATAAAAAATTAAAAAATATGTGATATTGCCTAATTTTTGCTAAATTCTGTAGAAAATAATTTGCCCAGTATATATTATTTAGAAAAAATTAAAACAAGGTTAAATTAAAGGTAAAAAAAAAGACAAAAAGAAAGGGGTGGCCAACGACAATTTTATTCGTCCTTTGAAAAATTAAAACTATGGAGGCCGACTTTAGGTTTTGTATCGATTTTTGCTGAACCCTTTTATTGGCAGCGCACCCTGAGTTTAAAATTGTAATATTTTTTTAAATTCGACTGACAGGCAGTTTTATACTAAAACGCAACAAACGTTTTTAGATACCCAAGATTTTAAACTGATCTCTGATTTTAAATACCTTGCAAGTAATAAAAATTAACTATTGTGATGTAATGACATATAAAAAAAAGTCATTATTAATAGTTACAAGATTATTTTTACATTTACAACACCAACAGTTATATATAAAAAACCATTATTTCATCTTGTTTAAATTGTTAAGTTCAATGTACATTTTATTATACTTTTTAAAATTAAATATCAAAACCCTCGATCGATTTGTGTTTTTATTATAAAGTTTGACGGTAACAAAGTGAGCTAGCTGAGGATTTAAAGATTTGAAGGTCTGATGGAAAGAAAAGTCATATGTAGGCAGCAGACTTTTTATACTTTAAAATGAAAGAATTAATAAAGTAAAGAATTCAAAGCTTTTCCAGAGAGTATACCTGCCATTTTTTTAACTGCGGAAGTTTTGATAACACAAGATAAACAAAATAATGATAATAAATTAAACTGTCATTCAAGAAAACAAAAAAAAAAAATAAGAAAAGAAATAATTAATAATAAAGGATTTAAATTATAGTCACCTATCAAAATATAAAAATTCTATGTTAATCGTATTATTATTTAGTATGCTATTATGTTATTAAACGGTTTATTTTAAAATTTTAATTATTAGTTTTTTTAGTTTATATATTTTTTCAGTCTATACTATATGTATATATATATCTACAAGACACATAATATCTAAATATTTTTAAAAAATAGATATTTATTTCTTTTAAAATTAGATGTTTTTCCTTGAGTACACTGTTTCAAAGAAAACAACTATTTTTAAAATAGGTCTACGACTGTCAAAGCAATTAAGTGATCGGTGTTCAAATATTAAAAAATAAGTTGAAGATGAAAGCTTTTCTTTTTTAAAGTTGGTTAAAACGATCTTAGTAAAGGGCGAGAACAGAAAATTGCCTAAATACAAAATACAAGCATTTTAAATAGCCAAGAAACATTAAATATAAAGAAGTTAGTAATTGTTAAACAAAAACAATATCTGTTATATTTTTTCGCAACAACAAATGCGATTGTACTCTTGTAGACACAAGTTTATACAATATTTTTGTGCCTTGACTAATTAATAATTAGAAGTGTCGGTCCTTACTAAAAATATCAAAGACTGAAAAAAAACAATGAAATCCAGACGATTTATTAGTAATTTTATAAACAAAAATTTGAGTAAAAAAAAATAAAGGTAAAAATAGTAAAAAAAATACAAAGTATTTTATTTGTTTGTTTTTCTCGGAAAATATAATGTACTTTTATATACAGAGTGTCTAGTCACTTTACCGACAAACTTTAATCAGAGATTTTATATCAAGAAACAAAAAAAAATACGTCCCAAACGCCATAATTTATTAATTATACAGGGCGTTAAAATTAGAGATTTTTATTAAGTAACTTTTATAGCAATTTAGATATTTAAAAGAAATTTAATAGACGTCTTCTATCTAATAAAGGATATTTAATAACGGTAAATGTTCTTTAAGATAATAGAAAAGGTAGTTTCTGCCTTTGCTTTAAATAAATACTTGTATTAATTTTTGTTTACTTTTAAACAAATTTATTTTTTTACTTTTTTATTAGATGTACGGTTTTTGCTTAAATAAATAGAAAACATTTTCGGCTTTGCCATTTTATATTGCTAATATTTAATTAAACAGTAAAAAAGTACCCATTCTTTTAATCTAAGATTTAAATAGATTCTAATTGATTATATATTAAATACTATTTTATATTAAATGTAGCATTTAAACAGAGGGTTTTACACAATTGCTGCGGAAAAGTGTTTAAATTTAAAATTAAAAACATATATTACAATTCTTTGGTACATTCTGAATTATTTAAACATACATATTTTGATAACAAGCCTTTAAAATTTATTAAAAAATAGGGTTGCCATCTATACAGGGTGTGTCAAAAGTTTTAACTTAATTTTTAAATCTTAAATATAGCCTTGACCATATTCTTTTGGGCAACCCTGTAGCAATACATATTGTTTAAATACTATATTAAATATAAAATAATTTTCATCTCGGTAAACAGATGGGTGCACTTGGCTTTCCATTCAGATCTTAGACTATTTAATTATAGATAGCGATTTTATCATACCGAGAAATGGTAAATATTTATTTAAGCAAAAACCGTACATTTAATAAACCTATTATATTCAAGATTTTAAAAAGTATTTTTAATTAAGGAAAATGTACTGGCATACCCTTTTTCTCTTAAAAGTATTAACTCTTATTTCCTTACTGAACGGCGGACTGGCCCTGGTAAATTATGTTTTTTCTATAAGTTAAAAAAGTTCTCTTTAATGCTTGGTAGAGGTCTAATTTTTTTCTTTAATAATATAACGGGTATAAAATTTATTGAAAAAAATTATTCCCTAATTTTAACCAGCAGCGGCTGAAAATGGCCAATTTGGTGGGTCAACTCGCACCATAAGTAAAAACTAATGTTTTAAATTTTATTTAAGCCTCTTATTATATGTATTGAATCCATTTTTAGTAAAAATATGTTAAATAGTAAAATAAATAGAGATTAAAAGTAATTCTATAAACTAAAATAATAAAAAATAAAAAAATATATAAGTATATTTAACAATGGTGCGGGTTGACCCACCAAATTGGCAATCACCAGCCGCTGCTGATTTTAACACCCTGTAGTTTCAAAATATGACGCTTGGGACAATATGAAGTTTTTTCTTATTTTTCGTTGTAAAATTGTAAAATCACCTCTTAAAGTTTGTCGGTATAAAGTTATTGGACATCAAGTATGATTTAATCTGTTTTACTTTTAATAAAAAACAGTTTTTTAAATAATTTTCTGGACAAAATCGGATTTGCCAGTAACAATAACAAATTTATTTTTAGGTCAACAAACAAAGAAATGTAAGCAAAACTATAAAACAAGTTTAGAGTTTTAAAACTGCTGCGCTGAAGTAAATAATTTTAAAAAATTGTGTTATAAAATGCATGACCATGGAACATTGCGGAGGAAATGCACGGAATGGAAGAACTCTAGATTAGATTAATCCAATTTGTCTGAAACTTTATTGATAAAACTACTCAGAGTTGGACGGTTTCCCGGATTTTAGAGGACACACTGGCGAGGTTTTCTGTTGTTAATGGAATAAATTTTGCAAAAGCAAATAAGAGTATAGTAAAACTTGATTACTTGTTTGAAATTACTTTCTTTTTGACATAATAAGACGGGATATTTTTTACCACTTTACAGCTTTTTAGTGATACCTAATTTCTGCCTTGTATTCTATTTAAAGAGCTTAGGCGCTTTTAAAAATTCTAATTCAAAATAAAAAAATAATAAAATCTTATTATCTGGAAAAAACATTTCAATTTTAAATTTGGTACTTTATATAATTTGTTACTTGTATTTACAATATTACAATTACAATATCCTTTTTTTTCGATGCGACAAGAATCAACATACCGTTTTCATACCTTCAAAATGCAGTATATCTGTGACGATGCCAGCCATGGACAGAAATATCTTTTCCGGACCTTTACTTTTTCCTATTATTATACAGGGTGATTTAAAAATTGATCACGATCACGATGTTAAAAACTATTATTATTATTTATTTATTTTTAAATATTTAACACACCGCAGTTCAAAAACTAAGACGTTAAGGACATATGTTCATGTAAAGTTTTTTTCTTATTTTCTGTTGTAGAATCGCCCCGTAAAGTTTGTCGGTTGAGTAACTGGACTGGAATCATTCCCTTAAGTTTCAGGATCGATTTTTGAATCACCCTGTATAACATTCATTGGTGATGTTTATCAAAGTCTATTTACAATACGAGATAATGTAATGCTAACGTAACATATACCGAGATCAAGTTACCAAAATGTTTAAGCTTCTAAAGCAAAAATTAAAATGTTATTTTGTTTGAAACAAAAATAGTATGGGCAATTCCTAGGAAAAGCATATTTCCAGACTCCTGATGCTTGCTGTCTCGTCCAGCAAACTATACCGTCATCCAGAAATAAATCGATAATATTTACTATTTGTTTGGGTACAGTTTAAATAAAAAAAAATTAAATCCCCTTATTCAATTTTATATTGAAGTAATAATATTAGGGTTTTATTAAAAGGGTATATTAAACGGTCAATCTAATGTACAATGTGCCAAAAAAGAATAGAAAATGTTTTAAAATCCTTTAACCATATGAAAGGGAAATTAATTTGAAAAAGTTATCCGCCATTCAACTGTAAAAGTTTTGAAAAATTAGAAAAAATACAACCAACATAGTAAATTTTCTTTCAATGTTTTCATTTCTCCTTTTTACGAAAATGTCCACGCCCAAACTTAATATCTCAGATCGCAGCAATCTTTTCATCTATCTGGGGTATTAATAGGACAAATAAAAAAATCGTTGAGCGTAGTAAGAGTGAAATATCAAGTGGCCAACGATTTTATTATTTGTCTGATTAATATCCCAGATAGATAAGATGATTGGTGCGATCTGGTAGCTAGATTCAAGGTGTATAAACAAGGTGGCTTAACTTTTTATTTGACAGCCGATAAAAGTAACGTCAAGGGTATCCGTTTTATAAAAATGTCGTTATTTCTTTATTGTTTTGTAAAAATCGTGTTAATTGTGTTTATATTTGTGGGAAAATAGTGGATTAAAACTACTTGTATAAACCATATTTTTAATTTTAAATTGGTTAATAAAAGGACTCCAAGACGTCACAATATCAGCTGTTTACTGTCATATCGAAGTTGGGTCAACCTCTCCTTAAACCCTGGCTAGGACTTACCGAATAATTTTTTAGCTTTTAGTATAATAAAACTATTTATACAGCGTGTCTACTTAAGTTCACACCATATGGAAATCTTTTTAATTAATAATTTTACGACAAAATGTTACTCTTTATAAATAGTTCTGCATGGTCTAATACCTAAAATGCAATGTATCAGTTGTTTACGAGGAAAGCTTAGGAGGAAAGTACTTTTATTTTTCATAATATTGAATTTTTTTAAAAGAAAATATATTTCATGATTTTTTTTTTTTTACATTTTTGCATACTCATTTTGAAATGTAGTATGTAAAGAAAGCTTAAAAACTATGAAACAGCAAAAAGTCGCAAAAAAATCATTATTGCCAAGAAAAACTTTTTTTTATAATCTTGCATACTTCAATCTTATTTCCTTATTTAATCCTAAACATCTTTTTCCAATAAAAATGTTTGATATTATGAAAAATAAAGCAAAAAATTAATATCTGATAATTGCATTTTAGGTTTTGAATTATGCAAAACTTTTTACTAGAAATAAGTTTTATCGTAAAATTAATATAAAAAGTTTTCCATATGGTGCGAACTTAAGTGGACACAAGATAAGCTGTATATTTTTTTTCCTAATTTATTTTCAAATTTTTAGTTTTGTTGTTAGTTAGTTTTCTCATTTTATTAAGTTTATTTTAATGCCTTACTGTAACAAACCAGAACTAACCAACGATTTTATATTAAAGTAGTTGTGGAAAATATGTAATTTGCCATTTCGTGGCAGCGGCCATCTTCAATTTTAACTTTTCTTATTTTTTTTTTTTTTGATGCCCGTTTTGAGGTTGTAGTGAAGTAATATATAATCTGCCATTTTGTATTGGCGACCATCTTGGATTAAGTATCATAAAAAATATATTATATTGTTTTGTCATCAAGATTAAGAATGTGTACCAAATTTCAGATCAATCGGTCGTCAGGAAGGGAGTCAAATTACATTTACTAGATTTGACCCAAATAAATAAATAAATAATAAACAGGTTAAGTAAACCCGTTTAAAAAATAGAGGAAATGTTAATTGGACGATTTATGGCACAAAAGCTATTTTGGGTTTTTTAACGTTTTTGGCTAGGCTTTCTATATATACGTAAAAATGTCTATGTAGTTGCTGGGTATTTATGTAACGTCCTTTGTGGCACTAAACCGTGTTTTCTAAAAAATGCTTGTAAATAAAATTTTTGCATGTTTATGTATTTATAAAATAAATAAAAGAAATTGCTTAAAAATCTAAAAAAACACGATACCCATGACTTGGGCTTCGTGGAATGTCGTAAACTCAAAAATGGCAAAGATTTAAAAAATAATTATCCTTAATTTTCTTTGGTTTTCTTTAACTTTATTAGTTATTTTTTTTTAATTTTGTTTTTGCAAATTGAGCGCCTAAATATAAATACATTAAAAAGAAAATTTGGCCTCTCTTCGAATTTAAAGCACTATATTTATTAAATCATTGACTTAAAACAAACAAAAACTTTGAAGAATTTTTTTACAAAAATTAAATAAAAAAAGACAATATTTATAAGTAAAAAAATATATATAATTTACATTTATTTACAAAAATAAATTGAAACAAACATGGTCTTACCAACTGATCAAAGTATATCGCGTATTTAATTACATAAGTTTTGCTTTAATATTTTAAGACATTTTACAAAAATAAAAGATTTCAAACAAAAGCTTACTGTGATTGTATTAATTATTTAATACATTAATCAGAACCATACGCTAAGAATCTTAATATTTAGCTATTATGATAGATTTTGTAAAACCTAAAATAGGGATTCATTGTTTTTATAAAAAAGTTCTATATTTTTGGTAATCAAATTATTCTCCAATCTTTTATGCAATGCAGGTTTAATGTTCTTTACTTTTACTTAACCATAAAAAAAAATCCTCATTTGATTAATCGGATAACCGGACCTTCGGTTCCTTTAAAAAAGTTTTAATAATATATTATATCTTTATTAACTTTAAAACTTAATAAAATGCTTTTTAAAATAAAATCTTCCAAAATACAAAGGTCAAAGCCTTTTAATATTTTAAAAAATGCCTGAGTATCAACAGTTATGGGGCATTATCGGCCATTTGTATGGAAATTGTATTATTTATTTACCATTTTTTCATCATTATTTGATAAAAGAGGAAATGCCTTAAGGTATATTCCTGGTAATAATTAAACATAGATGTAAATTACCAGTTTACATACGACATTTATTTTGCTTTATTGATACTAGACTATCTTAACAAAAAAGCTTAGGTATTATGTATTTAAATATATATTTTATATTTCAAAATAGCTTTTTCTCATGATAGTCTATAAATGCTTTATGTTTTGGCACTAATAGGTATAGAATAAGTGTATTAGGCTTCTTGTGTTATTAAAGTACGGAGAGGACATAAGTGAGTTATAGTTTAAAAGAAATATTTTTAAATCCCATTTTTAGGTATAATTTGCCAGTCTTTCTTAATCTGCTTGACATAAGATGTGATTTTGGGCGTTCTATTAAAACAAAGTACAGGATACAAATAAACAGAAAAATCTAGTATAAAATAAGAAGCAAACAAGATTGATTAAGCTTTTTAAACTCTTAGATATCGCTTAAAAAAGTTATAAACCAAAAAAAAAACTATTAAATTGCCTAAATACTTATTTTTTTTTTATTTTTAAATATATCAAAATCAGGATTTAATTGGTTTATCCGGAGAGAACGTATTAAGGGGGAGTAAGATATAGTTAGTTCTTGCCTTAAAAAGTACACAAAAAAAATGAACATTTACAACGGATTTTTTTTTCATTTATGATGAAATTTCTATATAAAAAAGTGTTTAAAATACAACAAGAAATAAAACAGTTTAACAAAGGTAAACGCACACTTCTCATTTTTAATGTTTTCTATTTGAAAAGTATTTTTTCATTTCAAGATGTTAACTTTAAATCCAGTTTCTGTAAAATGACTTTAATGTAATATTACATACAATAAGGACTTTTACACATAGGGGTACAATGACCCATGAACCTATATGTAATTTAACAAAAAATATTAGTGTACTCATTTTTGACGACACGTTTAAAATTTATTTAAAAACTAAATGACACAATAATATATAACAATAAAAAGTATTGTGTACAATTATTGTTAGAAAATTCTAAAAATGGGACAATGGAGTCAAATGTTTGGAACCATAAAACGGAAGCTTTCACGGCCTTGGTCAACTGAGGATCGTGGTTCTTGCAATGGCGAAACGTCGGTAAACGATTTTAATTTAACGTGGTTCAAACCCAAGAACCAAGATTTCTTAATGTTTGGAACCGTCTCAAAAAAAAATAATAATAATTGCGGTGCCCATCATAACTCGGTGCTGGATCATGTAAAATGAATAAATTTAAGTTAGTTCGTTCGATTCAGTTTGCTTCATAATATACTTGCAGGTATTTTTAAATTTAATTTTATTACTTTTTGACAACACTTTGAAGTAAAAACGCGATTTTCTTAAAAAGATCGGATTTTTTCTTGTTATAATTGAAATTGAAAATATTGACAAATGTTAAAAAACTTTCTAGTGTGACCTCGTAAAAAATAAAAAAGATAGTGGTAAAAATATTTAAAAAATGGTGCAGTAATTTTGACGCTATGATGAGCACCGACTTGTAAAACCAGTGGATTAAGCGCTTTAAAGTTCCGAGCACTAAAAGAATTAAAATGTAATGATCATGGATAAGGCGTAGTTACTTAACCGCTACAGTGCAGCGAGCTAAGGAGACTGTTGGACAAAATTAATAAAATATATTAATTTTGTGTTGTTAAGTTTTGAATATTATCTAAAACTTATAACCAGAGACATATCAAATGTGATATTTTTGTAAAGCTCTGTAGACGATCTTTATAAACGTGATATAATATATAATACCCTGTACATCTTGAAAAATAATACAAATTTGGTAACTGATTCGGAAATAACTAAATTAACCCAAGAAAAAGTAAAGGAGGTGTACCTAAATTTATACCTAGACTTCCGGTAGTATTTATACTTACTACATACAAAAGCATAATTAAAAGTTGTACTTACTACTTTTAGATCATTAGGATCATAAATGGTAAAAGCATTTATAATTTACTCTATTAATTTTTTTTCTTGCTCTATTGCCGAATCCCAGTCTTTTAAATAGTTACCATAGGTAACTCTTTCAGAGTAAAAACGATCTGTTTTTAGAAGTGTTGTAAATATTTGCAAGTTTATGTATAATTGTCCCAATCTATATTAAATTTATTACAAAATAGCAAAACATTTTAAATATATTTTCTTATACTATAGCTTAGTTAGTTTACTAATTGATGAACATCAAATAATTAGATCCTAAAAATGTAATTATTAAGAGATTAACATGTATTTGTAGCTTTCATCATAATCCAACACTTATAAAAACACTATTGTTCCTTTGGTAAAAATGTTTGCAATTTAGAGAAAATCGCAACTGATATAACTGGTTAAAAACTACCTGCAATTTGTCTATAATTTAATGCGATAAATTTTATAGAGGCGTGTACATACAAATCCATGATTTTAGGATATGATTATTTTGTCAATTTAGTGACATGCTAAAAAAAAGAAAATTATGTTTTTGTCAAGGCGGCCGAGAGCCGTGCCGGGCCGCATTTTTCCGTTCCTTATATGGTTTGCGCTGCATGGTGCGTTAATCGCATAGAAATTGCTAAATGGATAACTGACACTGAATTTCCTATGGGTTAGCGTTGTTTTGTTTGACCCGAAAATTTAAATTAGGTAGGTCAAATAAAATTACGCGAAATAATAAATTAAGTGTATATTAGTCCCAAGTTTGATTGGAAAATTAAAAATTATAGATATAACTAACCAGAGCTAACCATGACCCCCACCTATTCTTTGTTTTAGGTAGAAAATATTCCAGTAATATCTAATAACAAGACACCGAAAACCGATGACAGAGTATAGGTGGGTCGTCATGGTTAGTTCTGGTTAGTTATTTTTTGTAATCCTTAATTAAACCTTCATCGCACATTCACTACCTGACCCAATAGGGAACGCAATGTCGGATATGATTTGTTCCTATGCGATTAATTCACCATGTAGCGCGCCAAATGCTGCTGGGCCCCGGTACAAGCAAAAGTATCGGGACCCTATAATTAAGAAATGAATGTGACCTAAAAAATCCTCATTTTCTCCAGCCTACTATTGTTTACATTACTTCTTAAAATTATCCCTTCAAAAAAGTCCTCATCACACAATTGCTCTGTTTACGATTTTTATCCCGCACGGGCTTCTTCCATTCAGTCCGGGCTCCGGTAATTTATACCGCCTTCAACGCCCTCTTGGCGGTCCTAGTTTTTATCCACAGATCTCTGCACTTAGCGCTATATCTTCGTTAAAATATTTTAACAATTCATCGTTACTTTATACACAATATTCTTCTATTCTGTTTTTTATTAAGAAAATAAAGTAAAAAAATGAAACAAGTTAATAAATATCCCTTATCTAGAATCTTCCACAAAAATATGGTATATGTTTGCAAAGAAAGTATTTATTTTTTGGTTAAGGTTTTTTCTTTCATGATATTTTATATGAGGTCAAAGTATGTAGACAATATTATATCTCCCCTATGTCCATGGGCCGAGCTGGATTTTTATCGATTCGTTTAAGAAAACGATAATGGATTTACGTGTGACCAGAATGGAAATTGGTTTATTTTCCATAGCCTAAGATTTCCAGTTACATATATATTAACCTAATAAAGAAAATAATAAAAGACAGCAAGATTTAGAATTGGTCTGTAGCTAAACATGTTATTACATTTTATTGCCACTTTAACACAACATACGCGCTGATCTCTTGTTTAAAATAAAACGTAGTTTGTTATAAAGCGTGTCTTTGAAAGTTCTTTCCAAATGAAAAAGTTTTTAATTATTAAGTTTACGATAAAAAGTGTCTTTCCATAAAAAGCGCTGCTTAATAAAAAAATACATTTCCACAAAAATATTGTGAAGGTTGGATGTACAGAGTGGCTTAAAAATGACTTGTTTCCAAATTAAAATAAAGGTTATTTCCTAACAATGGTACCAAACTGCAAAGGGTGATTTCTTATTTTATTTTATAAAGAAAATTCCTATATACATATGTCCGGAGTTGCTTCGTTTCTGAGATACAGCGCGTTAATTCTATTTTTTAAAGTATGTTTTTTTTAAATATCTTAAAAACAAAGCCAAATACAAAAAAATGTACTACACTAGAAAGTTATATTTTTAGTTGCTTGATAGGAAAAATACATAAAAGCTACATATAAAGCTAGAGGCGTACAGTGGGCACAACAGCCAATATTATTGAGAGAAAAATGTAGGCAACTGTTTTTTATGCAATTTTTGTATTTATTTTTTCTTTAAAGCCACTAAAAATACAACTTTTAAGTGTAGTACATTTTTTGTATCTGGCTTTGTATTTAAGATATTTAAAAAAGACTGACTTTAAAAAAGTTAACGTCCTGTATCTCAGAAACAAAGTAACTCCGGACATATGTTTATAAGAACTTTTTTATAAAATGACATAAGAAATCACCCCTTAACATGTAGTACCGTAGTTAGAAAACTACCTTTACTTTAATTAAGAAACAAGTCATTATATAATTTTAAAGTAAACTTTTTTTTAAACAAGCTTTAATTAAAATGCAGTAAAAATTTTCTTTAAGACTTTTTACACGACACAATTTATATGAAATAAAAGCTTGTTGCGAGTTTTAAGTGCATGAATGTATTTAGTGGAAAAATTTCAAAATCCTTCTATCAAGTTATTTCTTTTATGTGTTTATTAACACAGGTAAATCCCGCGATAAGCTTTTCATCATATATCATATAAATTATGTACCTAATAAGGTTATATTATTATTTTGATTGTAAGAGAAAAAGTTTATTTTATTATTTTTAGTGCATTTTAATAAAAGCTTGTTTAAAATAAGTGTTTTACCTTAAAAATTATTTTAAATTTTTAAGTAATCGCTGGACATGTATCTCAGCATGTTCATCTCACCAAATGCATCATCGTGTCGCAAGGTCGTTTGCCGGTTAATTTCAAACAATCTAGCTGTGATTTGAATGGGCATTTGTAAAAATTAAGTCCACCAATAATTCAGGCGAATTGCAGCAACAAAGTTAAACCTAAATTCGCATTCTTAGTCCTTGATTTAATAAATCATATTACAGAAACGCATAAAAACCGCCATATTGAATTTAAAATAACGTCACTTTATTATTTAAGTTACTCTCAGCAAGCCATTTAATTTGATACCCATATTGTACAGGTGCATTAAAAATAACTAGTCCGCCATTTTAAGAAGTCCACCATATTGGATTCGGAGTGACGGCATTTTATTTTTGGAGTAACTCTCAGCAAGCCCTTACACTTGATACTCATACTGTAGAAGTGCATTCAAAATAATTTAATCCGCCTTTTCTAAACATCCGCCTTATTGATTTAAGAGTAAAGTCACTTTATTGTTTGAGTTACTCTCAGCAAGCCATTTTATTTGATACCCATATTGTAGGGGTGCATTAAAAATCACTGTTTTGCCATCTTGGGTGTTCGGCCATGTTGATTTTTAAATGACGTTACATAACTAAACATGCATTGTCATTTAAACTTAAAGTGTATACCAAATTTCAGCTTAATCGGTTAAAGATAAATGCTTTAAAATCGATTTGACCCGCCCATACATACATTCGTACATTGTATGTTAAATAAAAGTTTTAAAAAATTAGTCATTTATATTATGTAGCAAGTGCAAAAAGTGATACTTTTTTACGAATAGGCGAGTGCGGCAAACTTATGAGTAAAAATAAGCACTTAATGCATGTGTTACATGCGATATATAAATTTTCTACAATCGGAAAAATTTCCAAATTACCATTATAATATTGCTTTAATAATTTGGCACACTTATTCATTAATTTTAGTTTTTATAACACGGACATTATATTGCCCCCAAATTATAATCACCTTTTTTGGGACCAATTATTATCCTGTTCATAACCATACACTTATATATTTAAGAATTTTTAGAAAATTGTAAATACTGGTTGACTTTTAATCAACCGTTTAAACAACAAACTTCCTTTTATTTTAAATAAATAACTCAATTAAATTTTGTTTTAAGATACTCCGAATAAAGATATTTCTGGACATGTCGCTCATCCGGAAGAGAAGTGACACTTTACACATCTTAAAAAATGCATAATTCGGGTTATGTTGTTAAATTGGTTTCAAAAATCTTTATTTAAGAATTATGCAACTAAAAAATTTACTTATTCATCGTTCATTGTTTGAAATTTACAAATCTTTAAATTAATACAAACAGTTTTATTATGATTTAAAAAAATAATTTTATTGTTACTCCCGAAAGTTGAGTTGACATTTTTTCATTTAAAATATTATTTATTATTTTTGTTCATATGGTCCATTCCTTTACAAAATGCTCCGTCACAAAAATTGATCTTAGATAGCGATGTCTATTTTATTGCAATTTGCATTTCGAAGCTAATAAATGCTAATTTTTAAACAGTTTTACTTGGCTTGACGGCTTTATTTATTTATTTGTTTGTTATTTCAGCCAAATTTAGAAATTGGAATTTAACTTCCTTTCTAACAAAGGATCGATGACAATACAATATAATATATTCTTTATGATTGGGTAAAATAAAGCTCACTACAAAAATAATAAAATTTAAAATGGCCGCCACCACAAAATGGCGCATTACACATTTTTGCATAACCACCTCAATATGGGTATAAAATGAAAGGGCTTAATTGGTAGAATGAAGCTTATGTTTCACAACTTTCCCAATATGAGACAAATAATAAAATTATTGGTTAGTTCTGGTTAGTTATCCTGAGGCATTAAATAAACTCATTAAAATGACGAGTATCAACTACACAACAAAACTAAAAACTTTAAAATAAATTATACATATTTTTTATGTTAAACGGTTTTATTGTACTAAAAGCTGAAACAAATCCTTGCTACTAGATCACACCATTCAGGGGTATTGATCAGACTAAATAATAAAATCGTGGGACACGTGAAATTTTTATTATAATATTTTCTTTGATACGCTACGCCCATCGATTTTATTATTTGTGTGTTCAATACCCCAAATTAATGGGCCATATGAATAAAAAGAAGCAAATGCTTATACTTATAAAATTTAAAGTAAGTAATTTTGCCTTTAAGTATAAGCACATGCTTTTGATATATGTTTCTACATCATGAGCATTTGCTTATACCTATAAGCAAAAGCATTTACTTTAAATTTTGTAAGTATAAGCATTTGCTTCCTTTTATTCATATGGCCCAATGAAAAGATTGGTGCGATCTTGTAGCTAGGACCTATTGAATTATTTTTTAGCCTTCAACACATTAAAACCGTTTAACATAAATTAAAATTATATTAATTTAATCATTAATTTACTGCCCCGACATTTATACTAAGTAGGTGTATATTTATTACTTCTTAACTTATGTTTCCAATGAAGTTAAAAACTTTAATATAAGACAACTGCTTATAATTTACAAAAGATTTATTATTTCTGTCTTAAGACCATGACGATGTTTTACACGGTGTATATTTTTTTAAAGTGTTTAGGCTTCAGAATCCCATTGATTAACATGCCTGATTTATTAGTAACACACTGAAGCCGACAAAGCTATTAGCGCTACCACATTGGTAATCCAACTCTGTTTGTTTTTCGAGAATAGGAAGGTTTTTTTTCTGATAAAGTTTTTTCTAGTTGCAGCTGTTCCACTTTGAAATTTTCGTTTTTTGTACGCGGTATAACAATACAGGGTTATTTTTAAGTAGATATATTTCTCCTTGCAGAGTATAAACTGCTAAAAAATAAGAACATTTCTTTAATTAAAATTAAAATAGAAAAACTATCTTATTTATCATAACTTTCCTACTAATTAAGATAAATCCACAAAATTTAGTATACTCCTTTTAACCACTTTATTTCATTCTTTACCATAAGTTTTATAAAATAACCCAGTGGCGTTCGATAAAGACTTGTATTACAATGTTTTTAATCGAAAAACATAGCATTGCCACTGCATTTTCCTAAAATCAGTATAAGTTTTAAAATACTTTGGAGTTAGTTTGGTCTCTTGATATTTTTCTGTACGATGAACGCCTGTCGTTAAAAAAAAGAATTAATGCATGGCAAAATCGCCAAATTCTGATATGGTATTTGGTATGTAAAATAAGTTTTGGTCTAATTTGTATTCAAATAGGGTTAAATACTTAATAATGTTTAATAAATGTAATATTGTAAGTATATAAGACCTTTTCAATAAAAATTAGACGAAAACAAATTTTACATACAAAACACGATGTTGGATTTTGGCGACTATGCCATGCATCATTATATGTGAATACTTAAAAACCAATTTTTAGGGTTCATCGAAGCAAGGTTGAACAGATCTCTATGTAGTTATTTTTTATTATTAAAAGCTTATTCATTCTGTTTACTTTTTTCCTAAAATTTTAATGATTTACTAAGAAGGATAATTTAACGTAGTTCAAATATATTGTATCTTTATATACTACCTTAATTATTACTTTGTTTTTGAAGGAAACTTAATACTTTAGTAAAGAATTTTGTCTTTATCCTTAGTAACAAATTTACTTCTTTGTAAATTAAACATAAAGTAATCGTAAATACCTTAGATGTTTGTTTTCCATTAATACGTGATATAGAGTTAATAAGTAAATACCTACATACGTAATTTATTTATTTTATTTATTATTTATTTTTTCTTTTTCTTGTTTAATTTTGAATAATTTACAAAAATAATTTTTTATCGTTAACAAACGTCTAAAATAACTTTAAAGAAATCTTTACTTTTATTTTAAACGTTTGTTTTATATAGAAAAAGCACACATTTATGGCCCTCTTTGAACATTCTAGTTGACTCTGTTGGTTTCTACTAATAGATAAAAACCGAAATATTACTCTACATTAAAATAACATTTTAAAATATTTTATAAAATAATAAATTTTACAATTTTTGATAATTAATTTTGTTAAACACAGAATTTGCATACCAGCCACTGCATAATAAATATAATAATTCTAACTTCTATTTGTCACTTCCTGAATTACACGGACGAATTTCCCATTTTAGGACAAACAATATTTTTAATAAAAATAAACTTTTTATATTACAAAGATAATTCTGCTTTTGCAATAATACATTAAAAATATTAAAAAAAGAAACTATAAAACTTTACTTAAAAAGAAAAAAATAGTAATTAATTCTTTAAAAATAAAATTATTACTTTCATTTAGGTTATATTAGAATTTAAAGATTAATCTTTAAAAACTTTAATAATAACCTTTTTTATTAAATCAAAAAATTCATTTGTTTTTATGTATATTCCTAGGAAAAAAATATAACCATAAAAACCTATATTTTACTGGTTTGGACAAGAAGGGGTTTAATATCTAAAATCTTGGGGTCCGAACCTAATATTTGTCTGAATGTCGCAGACAATGATTCAGTAGTAGTACTTAAGAATTTAGGACTTCCATTGTCTTTATTATTTATTATTCACACATTGTTTCAGTAGTGCTATCTCGTCGTTTACACTTAAAAACGGACAGAAATAGAACTGCCCGAAACGTTGTGTGAATTACTAAAAATGCAGACAATGGAAGTCGACTATTTTAACGTTAATATTATATTATATTAACAAACTATAAGTTTCTTAAATTTTTAAAAATGTATCGTGATGTATTATTTCACTATTAACTTTAATAATTATTTCGCTACCGTTTACAAAAGCCTTTCAAACTTACTCGTGACAAAAAAGTTACTCAAATATTTTATACCGTTTTGGCAATAATATATACATATATATATGTATATATATATATATATATATATATATATACATATATATATATATATATATATATATATATATATATATCTATATATATATATATATATATTTTTAACAATAAAAATAAATTATTTATAGTCTTTAGTGGTTGTAAGGAAGTAATTCATTTGGAGGTACTATTTCTAGTAGGTATTTCTAAAATAGATGAGAGGGTCCAAATTTTAAACTGTCATAGTATTTGTGTTCAGTACTGTTTGGCAATTTATCCTGGAAACGCTGACCATTTGCTGTATCATCACAATAATTTGAACTTTTATTTTCATTATTAGATAATGGTAGAGCAGAAAACATAGCGGCAGTGGCAATGAGTGTACGTGATGATTCTGACGAATTGATTTGGCGCTCAGAAATTAGAGCTTTACATTTGAAAGCCATAATCTTTAAGAAATAAATGTAAGATACAGTTCTATCGTATAATAATAAATATTACTTAATAAAGTAATTTTTTTTAATTTTTAAAATAAAAAAATACCCTCAAATTAATCACCTCCTATAATTAAAGTAAGCTAAAATATATCGATGGTGCCATTTAAATTGTTAAATTTTTAAAAATATATCGTGATGTATTCTTTTACTAATAACTTTAATAATTACCTTGCTACCGTTTAAAAAAGCTCTTAAAACTTACTCTTGACAGAAAAATTAACCCAAACACTTTTTACGGTTTTGGCAATAAAATATAAATTATTCATAGTGTTTAGTGCTTCTATTACCCCTATGTTTTTACAAATACAAAAAAGCGCAAAAATTATTTCCTATAATATGTAATAGTATAATATCGTTTATTTTTATATCGACGTAATTTATAAAATTTTATTTCCTTTTCATCAATTTATGTGACAATTTAGCACATCAACGCCAAACACTTATCACCCTTGTAATTGCAGATAAAAAAATAATAAATATCCTTATGCAAATGTAATATTTATTTTATGGCATGCTTTAAATGGCGGCTTGTCGGTTTGATATTTCTGAATGAGTGACATCAAATCGTATAAAAAGATTTGCATAATACTTGACAATTTACTAAAAGTGATTCTAAAGTGCCGATTACAAAAAGAAAGAATTGCTAATAAATTTATTTTTTTGTTTTTTTAAGTGATGGAATCGGAATTAGCAATAATGTTTATTTGAAAATTAGACATTATTATTATTCACTAAGTCGCTCTTATACAGGGTTAGTAGAAAAAACTGGAATGGCGGATTATCTTATCCACCGTTAAAATATAAATGAAGCAAATTTTGTGGCAAGAGAGATTGCTAAGTTTATAGTTTTCTCTGTAGGTTGGAAAATTTTAATATTTTAAATGGAATGCCCTATTTTTTATTATTGTAATAAATTGCTTGTATCAACTTTATTAGGACTATTATCGTTTTTTACTCTCGTTAATTTTGAAGATGAAGATGAAACTTGAATATAACAACGACCAGATATGGTCAATTATCTCAAGACGATCCAACCAAAATTCGTCAAAATTGGTACAAGGATATAACTGGACATTTTAAATTAAGGAATATTATTTGCGATGATTCATAATTTTATTTCCTTATTCGCTTTCCTTTCCTTTTTGTAAAAGTCTTGATAACGTCGCAAAAATGCTATTCATGAATTTAGAAGGTACAGTATCACCCCTGTAATTATTTTGACGAATATTGGTCGCATCGTTTTTAGATAATTTACCGTACCTAGCCGTTTTTGTAATAATTTC
Organism: Listronotus bonariensis; assembly: GCA_014170235.1. Lineage (NCBI taxonomy): Eukaryota > Metazoa > Arthropoda > Insecta > Coleoptera > Curculionidae > Listronotus > Listronotus bonariensis. Next base: position 67,029 of record JACEGR010001170.1, read on the forward strand.
AAAAAAGCATGATGTTATCTCCTAAATTGACAGAAGTCAAAAAACGATAATATCAGGTCATAATGAAGTTGATAGAAGCCATTGATTACAATAATAAAAAAATAGTGTACTCTGTTAAAAATTTTAAAATCTCCTAACCTACAAAGAAGACTATAAACTTGACAACCTTTCAAATACAATTTTTAAATTCTTTATGTTCAGTTACCCCTTGGCACAAAATTTGGGTCATTTGTATTTGACGAATGCTGAGCTAATCCACCGTTCCAGTTTCTTTTACTAACCCTGTATACATGAAACAAAAGTTTAATTTTTATTATAAAAATAAATTTAATAAAATAAAAGACAAAAAAACTATCTAGACACGTGAAAGCGACCTATCTAAATAAACACATGAAACAACGTGTGTTTATTTATATTTATAAGGACAACTAAAAGCCCAAATTTTATGAAACAAAAGTCGTCAATTTTCCACTAACTTACATATAGATCAAAAACTTAATTCACTTTCAGATGACATAGAAAGATGTAATTTGGAATTCACCTAGGTATGTGTGTGTAAGCGTACAAAAATCTAAAATAACTAAAAACTTAAATAATAGAGGAGTCCTCATATAATTATATATAAAATATTAATTACTAAATTAGCGGTTTGAACCGTTACAAGTAGATATTTGAAACAATCCCAATAAATGTACTATATTATTTGCTATATTACAGAAATATAACAATTAAATGAAGGTAAAAATTAAGGTGTTCCCAGAGGCTGTTTTACAGTTTGAAAGATTTTTGCAGAAAGGTTTTCTTGCCGCAATTTTTCGATCTGCACACGCAAAATTTAAAAAAAAAATCAACAAAAAGCTCATTTTTCCTTAATTTTTCAAACTAATGAAAAAAAAATATATTAAATAAAAAACCGTAGCCGATTTTTGTGGAAAATTTATATGAGATTTCAAAATCCTTGTTAATTTTCTTGTGCAATCAGCGGTTGCTAAGGTATTGATGGTTAAAGACAAAAAGTAATTTCGTATTCGAAGTTTAATATCTCAGGGAGAAGTGATCGTATCGAACTTGAAAAAAAAGCAAATTAAAACTGAATGGAAAAAATTTTACGATCAATATTGTGGTTAATTTTTAAAAAAACCAATAGTTTTTGTCCAAAAACAATTAACCGATTTTTTTATTTATTTATTACAATTGCGCAATACAGGTCACTTAATTTTTTTGTATTGTAAAATCCCAAGACTAGCAACTTTAAGCTTAAAAAACCAAATATAAAAAATTGGATGTTTTTATATTTGTACTTTAATTTTCTCCATTGGTTTATTTTAGTGCCATAGGACTGACACGATTTCTGTCCCGAAATCATTATCTCTAAATGCACTGTGCATCGGTACCACTTTTTATTGCTTTACTGGCCAATCTACCTTCTCACTTAGTTCAACGTGTAAGTCATAAACAATAAAATACATCAAAGCGTCTGTTTAAACAACATACACTCAATATTTTTCGTGTGTGTTTAAACCAAAGAAAACTAATAATAATAAAAAAACTTTAATTTCACTTTTACTTTTATGTTACTATTAATTTAATAGTAATTTTCCACCTAAATATTTTTATATAATTTGCACTTCTAAATGCTGCAGTTAATGCAAACTTAAGGAAGTTGCAGGCAGCAGTATTAATTATTAATTCAGACATGCATCGTATTGAAACTTAAACAAGTATTTTAAATGTTAAGATATAACATTATGACGTTACGTAAATAATTAATATGCAGTCAGTATAATTTACAGGATGCGGGTAGATCAATAATTAAGATATTAGTTAGTTGCTTAGAAAATATAATTACTTTTGAAAAGGCATCGAAGTTCACGGTACCCAAATAAAAACATGCACAACCAATGCGTGGAAAGTAGACGGTCGGACGGGTGTAGAACACTAGAGGGTAAGGATTGGAAAGAGAATGAGGCGTGTAAATATTTCAAATAGGATGTTGCTTTAAGGTACGCGTCCACTAGGAATGGACGGGCGGACGAGACAGACCGCTAGCGCGTCAGCTTTGTAAACAAGTGCGTCCATTAGAAGCGCACATTATATAGGGTATTTCTCTATTTTAAAATGCGCAACTGGCTCGGCTAGCGTTCACCGAGGTGGGTCGCATCGATACTTTTTTTTAAATGCCCTTATATGGTCGAGGATTATGCAGTTTAGCGGATAATATTTTTTCTGGAAAACTAAGCAAGCAATTTAAAAATATAAAGACACAAAAAGTTGTATTTTTAGGTGTTTTACCTGAGAAAAATATAAAAGTTGCATAAAAGTAAGTGGCATACATTTTTCTGTCAATATTAGTTACTATGCGTCCCACGCCGCCACTGTTTCCACTAATTGAAGGCAGTTTAGGGCTAAATAAACTATATTTTAACAAATAACAGAGTCAAATTTAATAAAAATCGGATAAGGTATACTTAAAATATTATTAAAAATTATTATTAGATATTATTTTTAAAGTTTAAATACCCACTAAGTGTTAAAACATTAGCAATCTGTATTTATCCAGCCTCACGTTCATTTAAAAATTCAAGATTCTATAGCACTTCTTTAAAAAATTGCTTTGTAGGAAGCCAAATTAGTAGAATTTCGTAGGCATTCGGTATAGCTAAAAGATCATAACTTTCGACGGGTTAGATATATATATTTTTAAATTATATCAAAAAAACTGGGACATGAAAGACGCACACCCATAACTTTCGACAGCTTAAATATATATTTTTTTAAATTCTATCAAAAAACTGGGACAAGAAACCCACACCAAATATATACTAGATGCTAGGGCCTCAAGAAAAACACTTTGGTAAAAAAATTAATTTATTTAAAGTTTTCAAAAACTATTGTCAGTTAAACTTTTTTTACTCTACAATTTTGTAATGCAAGATTTTCAGATGCCTCTAATTGGAAGTAAAAGGCACATATTTTTACGAAATTTGTGGTTTGACAAGAAAATATTGTTAAATTTACAAAAAAAACTAAAAAACAACCATGTTTTTGGTTTTGGGATGGCCAAGGGGGCTGAACATTTTTGGGGGTACAAAATAATTAAATAAGACATAAAATTTTAAGGACGACCAAAAAAGGTCTTTATTTCAAAAATAATTCATTGGAATACATTATTGCTATGGGTGTCAACTGTAGTAGCAAAAGTTATTTTGTACGCCAAAACAAATTAATTTGGTTCCCTAACTTTAATACCTCTGTCCATGTCTTTTAGATTCACTGTGCTTCTTACGTTCCACCTTAAAGGGAAGCAAGGCATTTTTAGGGAGAACCGGCACCCTTGTCCCGCCCCCTGGCGTCGTGACTGCGGATATAAGTAGTATTCTTTCGATACATGGTTAGTGAACAAACTATGGAAGTGAAACTTATAGCTTTATTTTGAAACTTATGTGGCTAACTTCGTTTTAAATTTAATTATCTATTAAAAATGGCACCTGTCACGTGATCAAATGATCATGATCACTTTTAAGTGAAGGGACTAATAAAAGAGAAACTGATAATGTTTTCAAAAAATACTACTTTAATTATTTTAAAATATTTTCTACGCCAGTGGGCAAAGGTTTTTGAACTTAATCCCAGACAAAAATTACTGCAATTGAACTTATTGAGATTATTTCGAGAGGATTTTAGTATCAGATATTAAAATTAGCATAAAACAGCCATCCAACCGAGCAGTGGTGCATTATCCTTGCGCCAATTGAGTGGAAAAACGAGTTTAAAAAAATAGTGGTAAGGTTAATCGGACCAATTTATGCAAGTTGTTACTAACTATGTAGACAAAGTTGTTAATTTCAATTGGTTGTCAGTCTTTATTAACAAAACTGGTTATAATGTTGCAGCGTTGCCAATATTTTAAATATATATAGTGCTTTTATTTATATTTTGTTACCCACTTTTAATTATAACCAAGAAGGATAGAAAAAACACGTCCTGTATGTAAAGGTAACACAATCGCCAAAGTAAGCGCTCCCTTGCGTTTTCTTGCCGAAGAAAGTGGAATCAAAACATTCATTAAAAACAACATTGAATATATTAAAAAATGGAAAAAATAATAAAATTTGAATTTTAACCAGTTGTAAATAATATTATATGTGGCAGAATGATAAAAAAGAAAAAATTTCTTTAACTTGAAAGATGTTCATGGAGTTGTTTATAATTAAAATAGTTTTAAAAATGTCATAACTGGCAAAATTGACTGTTTTTTAATGTCTATGATGGTTAAAATTTTGATACGTACCTACCCAAATTACAGGTATTAAAAAATAATTTTTGATTTTATATTGAAAATTTTAAAAATATTATTAATTTTGTAAAAGAGCAGTAGGAATAGTGTAATTTAAATAATTATTAACACGTTGACTGTCGAATCGAGTTTTATATTCGTTTCCGCTGCGCCTAAGTAGTTTTATTGAAAATTTTATTTATTTTTGACATTTCAAATAACTACTAACAAAAAACATAAAGCGTATAATATTATCAAACTAACTTATGCTATGGTAATTCCACGCCGCAACAACAGAATCCCCATAAGAAACGCATGGTAGGTGTGCATATTCTGTAGGTACATGCCCTGGAATGAAGTGCTGCTTGTAAATAATATATAACCACATGACGCAGTGGGCCAGTTGTGTGTGAATAATATATATGCACATGGCAGTCCAACATGTTAAGTAATAAATTTGTGAAATTTTAAAGTTATGTTTTAAAATAAATATCATAAATATTTCCAAATTATCAAATATTGAAATGAGTTTTTCGTGCTTTAAGTTTAATCAAAAAAATTAATTTTAATTATGTAACATCTCTTTTAATATATTGGACTTACAAATAATTTTTTACGGCTTTTATACACTGTTTACATGTTGCTATTTTCCATGCGGCTCCAAAGCTAAGCTAACGAAATGTAAAAATTTTACTTGGCCATCAATTCTACGTTTCTGACGCGATGTAATATTACAGCCACGGATGCGACAATATTTTCTCAAAGTCAAAGTTATTTAAATAATATTAAAATATATTTTATATTTTTAAATATGTATGTAAAATAAATCATGTGTTAAAATTGAATAAATAATCCCAACTAAGTAAGATGACAGCCACTAGATGGCGTGAAGGTATAGACGCACGATTCTTTTTTATAAAAAATAAAAATGGATAATTTCGGCAACATCGTAAAATAATTTTCAAACCATATTTGACTTTCTACGTTCGAGAAGCCGGCGACCACCCAAACGGAGAACTTGAAGGTTCACGAAAGCCATTGGTCGACCTTGCGATCCTAAACTGTCATGGCTGTCACGTTTTAATTAATTTACAGCTTTAGCTCGTTTAAATATCTCTGAATCACAATTAAACGGTAATTTTGTCCTTTTTTAGAACCATGAAGTTTGTGCAGAGAACTGGACTGATGGTTTACTTAACGGTTTAATGAATTTTAATATTGACTGGTAATAGAAAAAATAAAGAGAATTCTGAAGTTGAGATAAAATAAATTAGTTACTTCTAATTTAATAAATTTAAAAATATAACGTAGAGACCCCCAAATAAATTAACATAAATTAATAATAAATTGGTACCACACTCTATTACAAATGAAAACAAATAAATTACTAATTGTAATAAAAAGGAAATTAAAATAAAGTAGCCGTGCAGACCCTGAATCTAAAAGGGGATTTGGTTTTGCTTTAACTGTTTAATAACTAATATTGTTATAGATATACTTAATAAATTTATTTACAGATATGGGTTTAAATAATAAGTTAAATATTGTTATCTAATATTTTATGACCAAGACAAAATTACCATAAATAAATAGTTTGGCTACCCATTTTACGAATACATATACATTTTCTGATTCGTCGGGTAACGAATATTTACATTAAATAAGTATTTATATAAATTAGCTTTAAGTTAAAATGTTTAAACGATTTTACTTGGTTTAAAGAAAAACTAAGTGTTTCTGTTTTTTCTATACTTTATTATTACTAAATATTATTCCCCTGTAAAAGGATGGATTTTATTAAGCATTTTGAATAAAAAATATGCTATTTAGTCAAATCCATCCCTGTTTACAACATTTAGGCATGTCGTATTTATTTATTAATTAAAACAAAGCCTAAAAATATTGCTATTCAAAACTTGTAATTTTCAAATTAAAGCAAAAATGTCCCATTAATTATTTAAATTATTTGATTAAACCTGTTATGTCTTAAGCTCTGATCGTTTTAATTAAATTTTATTTTAAATTCTTTGTGAGTGGTTGTTACTAATAAGCCAGTAATGTAAAATCAAAATTTTTAAAATAAAATAATAAACCAATTATGTGTTCATTATTTTTGTTAATTATCATAGATCATATTTTTTATAGACATAACATGCATCAAAATACTAATACTAACACTAAAAAATAATTAAAGGATAATTAAATAATGATAATCCATTTACATGGTAATTCATAACCTATATACTTACGCATAAATTTTGAAAATTATTGCTAAGGACAAAAATAAATAATAATTTAAAGAAAACATATTTTTACCTAGAAAATAATTAATTATATTATTTTTAATAAAATAGGAACGTGATTTCTAAGAACAAATATTAACAAATAATAATAATAACAAATTGTTATAGAATAATTGCTGAGCTTTTGGTCTCTGTAAAACCTAAAGCAATAAACAATTAATAATCATGTTTAGTAAGTCTATTACTTTTCTATAATCAGTTGTGTGAGTTTATTTTTACACGTCTAGAATTTAAATTATTTCCAGTAATTGTAACACAACATTGTTTTAAATACAAAATATAGGTAACCAAATCTTTTTCCATTACTAGTCAGTATTTGTCCTTAGAATTCACTAGATTTCATTTTATTTAAAATAAGTATGTATCTTTACCACCAAATATATATTACTGTTTTTTTATTTCCAATATTAGTTATTGTTGGATTTAAGAAGATATTTTTCAAGTATATGCGTATGGTAAAAATCACCCTGTATAAACTACGATTTTTTTGAACCACGAAGATCGGTCGAAATTAAAGCCAGAAAAAATGCGGTAATAAAAAGTTTAACACCAATGCTTTAAGACCATGCTCAATATTTCGGACGGTTAAATGCAACCCATGCGGTTTAAACTAACGTTTTAGAAAGAAACAACTTAGTTTTAACGACGGATGCATCCGAATCTAACTAGAATGGAATAGAATTAATTTATAATTAGGGACATTATAGTACCTAGGTTCGTCAACTACTGAATAATTATAGTGAAAATGAACTTTAAAACGTATACAGTCGTATCTAAGTAAGTTGGCGTTATGGAAAATTTTTTTGCACACGTGCAGCTTTTCAGCTGTTTGGAAAAATGCCCGTGTCATAAGAAATTTGAAAGAACCGGGTTAAAAAGCGCAGGTATTGGCATTTATCCAAAATAAATTCTTTGTGTTCATGAGAGGAACTTCCTTACCAATATAAAATAGAAAATTTAAATGTAAATTTAAAAATAACGTGCCGGAAACGGAGAGTTTTTTAAGGTAAATCCGTTTAGTCGTTGCTAAGAGTTCTTTATTTGACATTACTCGGTAATTTGAATACTATACTTCTTTAGCTTTTTAGATAATAATACGGGCTTTTTATTTCTTCAGCGCTGTCTCCCTAATAGTGGACATTTGACCCAACATCTATACAACAAACTACCCTTAATTTTAAGCAGAAAATCATTGTTTTAAAGTTTTTGCATTTGTCTTGAAACCGCCTGTAAAAGATTTTTGTTTAAAATAACCAAATATTACTAAATAAAGAGTGTTTTCTAAATTTTAAGAAAGTTTTAAAATTTGTGTTTTAAGAGAGAAAAAATTCCCACCCATTTTTTTATAAACTTTTTGTTCTAAAATTACTAAAAGAAGCGTCTATTAAAATTATTGACTTAACTTAAAAAATATCCTGTAAATAAATTTTTAATATACATATATTGCACATACAGACACAGTAAATAGACATGTCTAAAATTATCTATTGAAAATAATCAGGGGCGTCGCCAGCCGATGGCCCAGGGAGGAGGGACAAGTTTATATGGAGAATAGGGAAAGTATGAATTGTAGGAAAAATAAAGAGCACATGTAATTTACTTGTAGTATGAGTTTTACATCTACAGTGTGCGTTGTAAGAGTTTTAACTCTACAGTGTGCGTTGTATTAAGTGTTTTAGTGACTATCATCATGAATTCCGTTAAAAATCTGCAATGAAGGAAAATGTATATAGTCGGTTTTATTGTGTCTGCAGCTCGGGCCTAAATAACCAAGAACTTACATTTTGTGGATTTATAAAATTACTCGGAACGCTGACTCTTGACCATTCTATGTTTTATTTAGGTTATTATACAGTGTGTCCCAGGATAGGTGCTACAAGAGGACAAATAGACCAAACATTTTTAAATTTTAAAACGAAAATTTATAAAACTGGTCGCATGGTCCAAAACTACTAAATACCAAATTTTACTTCAATTGGTAATATACAGGGCAAGTTATATTAAAAATATAAAATAATATAAATAATAAAGCACATTATATTGATGGCAGCTATTTGGGTACACGCCAAAAAATAAATAAAATAAAGAAAAACAAAAAAAATAAAACAAGTAAATGGAGAATTTAAAATCGATGGTTTGAAACCGTTGTCAAGATAAATGGAATAAAAATAAAATAAAATAAAAATTAACTATGTTCTATGAGACAGTTCAAAGTCTAAAAATATCCAGTGGTCACTTTGCTAACTGATGTAAGTAATTATCATTTTTATATCGTATTTGATCATAGTTTTGCTATGAGCATAAAATAAAACAAAAATAAACTATGTCCCACCAGACAGTTCAAAGTTTTAAAAATGTTCAAAAACAAAATCCATCGGACAACCAGTCGCTTGGAAAACCAGTCACCGATACTAAAGGGTAGTCTGTAAGACTTTAACAGAATGGTTGTCCATAGTACTATCTGATTGTTCTTGAGATATGGTAATATAGTTTAATGATTGCAAGACAGTTAGCTCTGTTGGTAGTAACTTTTTCTTTTGAATTTGGTGTTATGGGTTTAAATTATGTGTACATGAGACGCACCTTAAGTGGTATTTTTCCGATTTTACTGTTATAACTGTTTAAAGTGCTTTCCTTATTACATATTACAATTAGGCAAGTTATTATCCATTATTTAATACTAAACATAAATTTATAAAAAAGTTCACAAAAATATAAACACTTTTAAACCTGGATAAAAAAATTTGATTGACACCGATTTATTTTTCATGGCATATAATTATAAACTAAATACCTATATTTTATTTATCTTTTATAAACATTAGAACCTTTACTCTTTATATTTCTGAAAAACATGGTAATATAACCATTGTTTTTACTTGTTGTCTAAATTAGCTACTAAGACAAATTCGCAAATACCCTTTTATTCTCGATGGCTCTTATCGTCGACATACAAGAGCAGAAAACAAAAAGTTAAAACCTGAAAAAGCAGCAAGTAGCTTTAGCTGAGATATGTCAAGATATAAAACTTGGATGCAAGTATTCCCGTCTGGAACAAAATGAGACATTTCCAGGCAAAGCGCTGCGGCTCCAATTTTGATACTGGCAAAGTTGTATGAGAAAACAGAGGTTACTCGTCAAAAGGGAATTTAGGAACATATTTTAAATGTAAAATTTAAACACAATAAAATGGTGCCAGAAACAAATGCCCTAATAAAAATATACAAGGTGGCGCAAATATTTTGGGTATACAGAGTGCCCTTATGATTCAAACTGTAATATAAAGTAGTTTTAATAAAAGTTAAAATGTATACAGCGAAAGTTCAAAAGATATAAAAGGCTTAAGAGTAAAATAACCTTATTTTAAAAATGCAACAAAGTGTTAAATGGAAAATTTATTTTAAATTTAATGTTATGGCTAAACGCCAAATCATAGCCTTCTATTTAAATCCGTTATGTTTTTAAGAAAATTTTAAAATAAGCTTTAATTATACACAATTTTATGATATTTATTGATTTTTTAATTTAAAGCAGTTGTTCCCTTATATATATTTAAACAAATTTAATTAAATCAAAGCGAATTTGTAAAACTTAACTAACTTCAGGTTATTTGCAAGGATATTTAAGAAGGCCCTTGATCAAGCGTAAAGCCGTAAATCGAACACTTTAGCGCCAGATTAGTGAGGTGCGCAAATTTAAAATAAAGAGAGTAAAACTTTACTCTTTTAAATTGTCGGGTTCATTAATTAAAAAAACAAAAACATGATGGGGGCGCAAAGCAAACTTTTCGCTTCAGTGGATACTATACCTTGATCCGGCACTGTTTTTAATGGGGCAAATATACTATAATTTAAAATTGTTTATGTAATAATTTTGTATTTTTCGTACAGAAATGTTTTAAATTTTTAAAAAGTGTAGAACGTTTATTTTTATTTCTATTTTTAAAATAAGGGCACTTCACTCTTTTACAGTTTAAATTATTTTTTTACTTTCAATAAAACTAACTTCAGATAATACAATTTGGGACCAAATACTAACTTTTAATACATTTTCTGGCAAATTGCAAATAAAAAGTTTTTTTGTTGCACACTTAATGTACTATACTATATATCATATTTAAATAATTTATAGCAAAATAAAATCTGATAATTTTCTAATAATGGAAACTTTTAAATGAGACATTCCGTATACATTTAATTATTTCTTATATTTTTTGTTTCCTTAAAAAATACATTAGCCATAGTTATTGAAGTTTCGCAAAAATTGACATTTAGCTTTTAGGTATTTTTTGTAGCATTGGATGTAAATAATTTTCATTATTAATCAATATTGTTAATTGTCATGCGGTTAATTTTTGGAAAACAATAAATGCGTTATTTTTAAAAATAACTTTATAATATATTACACTTTTTAAAGTTGTTGTTGCTAGTTATTTATCTAACTCGATAAACAAAAAACTACTACTTTATAAAGTTGACCATATACAGGGCGTCCGACAAAAAAACAATGCTACAATTCTATTAATGCATTAAAAGGATTGATATACCATATGAATCATCAGAAATATTATTTAGGTAATATCCCTGGGCAAATTTATTATGAAGCCACACCCAAATCAGTAATGGCCGACTTTTCGCCTTAGTCTAAACACCCAGCCCTGATCCTTTACCATTTTAGAAACATCACGTCAAAGAAGAAGCGTGATACAGACGGTAGTCGACCTCCTTATTTCAAAGCATAGCCGTCTAAATGTAATTTGGTTGTTAGGTCTGGCGACCGCAATCCATTTACCTGGCTGACAGTGGCAACCTTTAAGGAGTGAGCAGTTTTTAGATGACCCACTCAATAATTTTGGCAACAAAATAGAAAAGCATTTTAATTTAATATAAAAATAATTATAGTTTAAAAAAAACTAAAAAACATACTTTTTGGCACATCCAACTAAAAATTAAAAGTAACTTTAAACAATAATAAACAAAAAATGCTAGTATTATTATAAAAAGCTTGGGCGCTCCATAGACAAAAAATATGGCCTAAAGCGCAACCATAATACTAGTAGTTTTCGTTTATTATTTTTTAGAATTATTTTAAAAGTATGTTTTTACTTTTAAGTTCGATGTGCTTTCAAAGCGTGTTTTTAATTGTTTTCTAAGCCATTATTATTTATTGCTTCTTAATTTGATATTGATTAATTAATAATTCAAGGGAAAGCAGTTTTAGATGGCCTATCCAACAATTTTTGGCAACAAAATAGCAAAAGAAGCAAAATTAAAAATTATTTTAAAAATATTTATTAAACAATAATAGACGAAAAATATTAGTATTATTAGAAAAAGCATGGGCGCCTAATATACGAAAGATATGGCATTAAGCGCCCACGATTTTTACAATAGTCTTAGTATTTTTCTTTTATTATTGTTTCAGGATATTAAAAATATATTTTTAACTTTTAGTTTAATGAGCTTTAAAAGCTTGATTTTCAGATTTTTTTTGTAACTATATATATTTTTTTCTTTTTAGTTTGATACCTTACATTTTTTGTTGTAAAATCAAACTGAATAATAGCTTTGGTGTATTTAAAGCCTTAAAATGGCTAAAGTTATATTTTTTTACTGAACAGTTTAGTGTTTTTAGTGTAAAATTATTACCCCTACATTGTCTCAAATTTTTATTTACCTACCTACTTATTCTAAAAAATCCAAAATTTTAATTTATACACCCAGAAAAACTTTAACTTACCAGTTACTTAGGTACTTAACCGCCTAAATTATTATTAGCTTAATAAAGTATAATTATTCATACAAGCACATGTTAATTCTTAATTAGACCTTATTACCATTTTTACCATGCAAAAATAATAAGGTTAAAACATATTGTTTTATTCTTTTTTTTAGGTCATTAATAGTTGATAAAAAGTTCTTAAAAATAGATTATATAAATAAAAAGAAACTTGTATTTAATAATTAATATTACTTAATAATAATAATAATAATATTTTATACAGGGTATTCGACTCTATTTTGACACATTTTATTTGCGAATAACTTTAGATAGGAATAAAGATATCAAAATGCGGTTTTTGCAACCTTAGATTTTTTAAAAGCTATTTTTCATCTCCTCGCCATTTGGTTGTAACATTCCGTTAACACAAAAACAAAATTGAAAATTTTCCGATATAGTTCAACTTTGTTATTTTAAGTGGAACACCAAGTATATTTTTTATCGTCTTAAAATTCAATCTTTTTTATTAAATGTTACATAAGATATGGCTATTTTTAAAAATTATGTAGTTATTGATGTCTAAAAAGTTGACTGTATGCCAATTAAAACTATTTTTTAACAATAAAAATTTGCTCCATACAAGATCACAGAAAAAATACGGCAACAATATCCTCTGTAACGCTGTGTAGAAAATAATAATGGCAGTAGGGCTGGATTACTTTTAAACTTTTGGTAATATTGGTAAAAACCTATAGCCGTATTTTTTCCTATAATCTTGTATGTGGCCAATTTTTATTGTTTAAAGATAAAACATTTTTTTTTTAAGAAAAAATATTGTCTTCTAAGACGGTGAAATAATATACAGGGTGTTGCATTTAAAATAAGAAAGTTTCTCCATATCGGAATATCGGAAAGTTTGTTTTTATATTTATTGGTTGTCACATACAAATGGCGAGGTTATAATAAAAACTTTACAAAGTTCTAGGATTTTGGTGAAAACCGCGGATCTTTATTTGTTCTAAATATATTAGCGATTAAAATGAGTCAAAATATTGTCGGACACCCTGTATATACCTAATAAGTTTACAAAAACCACATTAAAATATAGGTACTCACAATGGTTTTCCTGCAGAAACTCATAAAAAAACCTCCGACCTCTAATATGTTTTGTAAGTACCATTCTTTTAATTTTGTTTCTGTTAAATACATTTTTTTGTGTATAGGTACTTATTATTAAAAAAATAAATATATTTTTTACCTATACCCAATTTTGAATAAGCTTTTATTTTAACATTTTTGGTTTTAAGTCAAAACCCGAATTTTTTGTATAAATAGGAAATATTATTTGTTTATAATTTCCTTTACTATTTTGTTCATATTTATTACGAACCAAAATTTGATCAATATTTTAAAATGATTTACTTTAAATACCACACAGTTAGATCGTACCAATAAGCCGTTTAGCCAATTAGTGTTAACCATGCATCATACAGGATTATTAAAATATTTTAGAAAAAATAAAATAAATACGCCTTGTATGAGTATGCTGTAAAAGGGAGTAATCAAATTGGTCAATTATAAACTATCAAAAACGAGTAAGGCTCTAATTTATCCACAAATGAGGTTACTGCCTTTTTTAGAGAACAATATACGGGGCTAATAAAGATTATTTATTTTTGTCAAAAACTTTTAATTTCCATGTAGATTGTATTGTTAAAGTAAATAACATCGGTACGTCAAAGTTATAGATACACCTTTCGTTAACATAATATTTCTATCTTCTTAGAATATGACGATTTAAATTAAAGCATTTTTGTTAGCTTATGAAAAAATCGTTGCTGTAATTTACGTGGGGAGTGTATTTAGAAAATATTTTATCCTTATTATAACATTTTCTAAATATACATAATCTTCTGTGAAAATAAACACGTTATCTTAAGAGACACCTAAAAATTTACGCATGTCGGTGGCTTTATATAATTATCACATAAATATCTCTGATTTTTACTTGAAATCGTATATTTGTTTTAAGTTGCCAGATAAATACTCTTAAATTTAGCAACAATGCTAAAGATATACCCACGTTTTAAATACAATGTATTTGGGTGAGGCAGGAATTTCCTATAAAATGGAATAAAGTTAAATAAAATGTCGCGAAAGGATGTGAATGGCTTTCGTGTATTAAGTGGTCCAATTTAGTTTTATGTTTATTGAGTTGATTATTGTAGTCCGTTTATTTAATATACCTAAAAGGCCTTTAAATATCTTATTTTAAATTGCTTTACTTTGTTAGATTTTTACGTTTCTTTGTATAGATTTTTAACCATTGCAGTTTGGAGACATTGACAATAATATTGTTTTTCATTTATAAAAGTGTTTCTACAATTTCTATGGTTCGTATCAAAAAACAGGAATAGGCGTAAGATACATTTCCACTTCCCGTTCCTGTTTTTATTACAGGGTTTGTTTAGTACCAATAATTTTTCTGACCTAGCGGCGCAAAAGAATAATACTGTGTAAAGTGCCACCATGCTATCATTTACAATCCAACTGGAAAGGCCCTTAACTTCCACTTTTTTAAAATGTTAAAATTTTTGTTTAAAATCTGTAGGTATTTTGTTCTAAATCGTTTTTAAAATGTTTATAGTAATAATACAGGCCATACATACATACAGGGTGGCCATTTGAATACAGAGCCTATTTTGGACACTTCAGCTTATTAAGGATAAAAGCTGGGACCTGTAAATTTTTGATATAAGAAGAAAACATTTTTTTGCTACTTACACTCCCGGAACTGCAACTATCTAGCAAGGGTGAGACTTTTAAAATCTTAAATGGAAGGAGAGGTCGAGTGATATTATTTTGAAGGTCACTTGACTCTAATAACAACTGCCAAGTTTAAAATCTCCGCTAATATTTCCGTTCATATGACAGCTTGTCAAAATTTTGATTTGTATTTTAATGTATAATATTAAATAACCTGTAAGAGCAAGCTACTTTAAATCTAAAGAATATGATAAGGGTTAAACAATATTCAAAATTAGATACCAATTAATATTTTGGGCAAGGATGTGATTCACCCTTAAATTTTAGGGGCGAATCACACCCTTGACTACCATATTATTTTAAAGATCGTTTATCCCTTATCATAACCCCTTAGTTTAAAATATCCTGCTCTTACAGGTAATTTAATATTATACTTTAAAAAATTAAAATTAAAATTTTAGCAAGTTGTCATATCACGAAAATAATAGCAGTTGTAATCAGGCTTAGGAGACCTTCAAAATAAGCTATTATTCGATCCCTCTTTTCATTTAAGATTTTGGGGGTGAGACTCACCCTTGCTAGACGGTTGCAGTTCAGGGGTCAAAGGTAGCAAAACCATGTTTTCCCCAAAATAAAAAATTAACGGGTCCACGCGTTTTTATTAAATGACCCAGAGCACCCAAAATTAGCTCTGTTTAGTTTTCAAATAGCCACCCTGGTATATGTTGTAATTTAAAATATACCTATCAGAGAGTGCCTTTTAGCCAACATTGTGTTTATTTTGTAAATCAATAAAGAGATTGGATGAACCAAGTTTTGGCATATTGTATAGCCATTTTACTATAATTTACTATATTTTTAAATATATTTTAATAAGAATAAATTTTTCCTATTTATGTTTTTAAAAATATGTCAAGACCAATTACTGAAAGTGTATGATTTATGACAGTATAAGCCAAAAAGCTTAGTTTTATTGAATCCAGGAGATAAACTTTATAAACATTTTATGTTAAGAGGGGAGGAAAAAATATTGTGACATCATTTAATTAAAAAAGCATCAGGATATTAAATTGTTAAAAGTGGAGGTAAGATTATTTAACCTCCTCTGCAAAATACCCTTCTGAATATCAGGATATTTGGTTTCAGATCGATAGCATTTACCACCAAATTAATTGATACAAATTGTACATTATAGTATCCATCCAGGTTTTTATGGTAAAAAATAATTTTTTAAAATTACATTGCGTAATTTGTTGTTTAAAACCATAAACAAAATACAAAGCTTTACTAGAATAATTATTTACCCTATATCATTCTGGCCTACTTAACTTAATAGGGATATTCCAACTTATTTAACAATTTTATTTTTAGGGCAGCCCACGAATGTTTTTGCGTATCCTAAGAACTAGGTTTCAAGAAAAAAATAATAATTGGGGAAAAAAGAAAAAACAATACATTGTGACATGTTGCAAAATCATAGATGCTCGGAAGTATTTGATGTTTAAACCATTTTATCCCAGATCCTTCAACGATGTTTATATACCAAAAGAGGTAAGCTTCACAGATGAAAACTAAATTTACCAGAAACGTACCATATTTTCCAAAATCAGTTTTTCCTAAATGATTTATATACTAAACGATCCCCAAAATTAAGAAAATGTTTGTTTTCTAAAAATTAACTACTCGCGATCTAAACCAACTCTGAAAGTATGACATAACAAAAAAATAATTATTGGTTTTTATACCAATATTCTTAAAACCACTAAAATGTTGTACTGATAATTTTTATGATATTTATTTGAGAAGTCGTGTCTTACTTGTCCGTCAACCTTGTACACAAATTTTATTTATATAGCAAAAATACAGAGTTCTTTACTCCTAAGAAAAATTACGTTTCTGGCAAAACCTCGTATATGGCTAATAAACTTAAATATCTGTTAGTTGATTTTTAGGTTTTGGGCACTGCAGAATTTTTTCGTAAAATAATTAATAAAAAAGATTTCCATATGGTGCAAATTTACGTAGACAGATTAGTGATGTAGACACACTGTATATTTTTAAAAACACAAATAATTATTTTTTCCCTCCAAGAAACTTTCTGATTTTAAATAACATAAAAAAACCATGGGTTGATTTTTTTAGAATTTAAAGTAGACTTCCGAAAGAACTCTATGTGTACTGGACTTTATATTTATTTTATTATTTAATTATTTTGACATCAAATAACTTTTGAACCAATACCATTTTTGTAGAGCGGTTAATTTGAAACAAGAAATATTATGTGTCGATATGATTATTAGTGCAAAACGTAAAAAATCCAAAGTATACAAAACTTTTTCCATGTAAATCCAATTTAAAACTTTGGCTGTGGTGGGGACCGTTTTAATTTCAATATTAAGAGCTACAATTGGATACAATATTTTTTATTTATTTGGAACCGATTTACGACTATCGTAAAAAAAATATCCTTAATAAGAACCACCCTAATAGACAGGTCTAAACCAAACACAGATTTCCAAAATAAGGTGCTGTAAATAAGAAGAAAAGTTTTAATAAACCCATGTTTATTAAGGAATAAATTATTAATTTAGAAAAATAGGACTCTTAGAACTCTTTATTTTTAAAATTCCGATTTACTGCAGCGATCGTAAATGTTTAACAAGCATGTCTAATAAGTTTTTATGGTTTATTTTGTTTTCTGGCAATACAAATTTAAACAAAATATTATTTGGCTTTTCTCCAGCATCAACATATTTAATAAATGATTAAAGAAAATTAAACTCTTTTATATAAAGAGCTATTCTGCTCTTGCAAAAATATATAATTAAAATTAAAAGATAACTTTAAAAGAAGGACATTATTATTAAAATATTTAATATAAAATTATAATTTTTATTAAGGTTTTATAAAAAAATAAATGGTAAAAACTTTCTCAGATAGTTGCAACCCCTCAGTAGTGGCGCCAGCTTTTTTTTAAGTTGGGCGATACCCGGCAGAAAAATTAGAAAGGTGGGCAACAAAATGTGCAAGTAAAATTTTGAAATTAAATAGATATAGGACGTTTTAAAATTTTGAGTTTATTTAAAAGGTCCAATAAATTGAAAACAAAAACCCCTTTAAGCTAGAGCCATCGTAAGTTGAGTTAAAAAATCGTTAATTTTAAACTGTGGCTACATTTTCGCATCAAATCTTACAAAAATTTAGACATAAGTTTAGGAATGGTAATTATTGTTTGTCTTAATAATGATAAACACCGAATTTTACAAGAAGAAACATCGATTTATTTAATTTTCTTTCTTTCAGCAGAGGGGTAATAATGGGGGTGAAGCCTTTCGTTGACAAAAATTTTATGTGTACGATCAATTTTTAAAAGTTATGCTATACCATAATAGCTACGGAAAAATCCGCATTTATGTAATAAAACAAACGGTTTTCGAAAAAATTGTTTGCATAGGAGACTGTGGAAACCAAAAAATTGCCTATCTTATATAAAATATACACTTCCCTGTCAAAAAAAACAATGCTATCTCATAGAACCGATAGAAACCATTAGAATCTGCGACAAATGCACAATAGAAACCGCGGCTTTATTGTGATCTATTGTGCTTTTGTCGCAGATTCAGATAATTTCTATCGGTCTATAGGATTGTATCTTTTTTTCTACAAGGATGACGGGCGAAATCGGAATTTTTGATTTTGATTTTAATCTATATTTAATCCGTTTCTAATGTTAAAGGGCAACATACTGTTAATTTTTAATACTGCCACCATAGAGTAAAGGTACATCGTTAAAATGAATCCGATTTAGGCGATCGGATCGAGCTTAGAAACGTATTCATTGGTCAATTTCGAACGAAACTTTAAAATCGACTAATTAGAACACGTTTCTACGTTCGATCTGATCGGTTGAATCGGATTTAGTGTAACGATATACCTCTAGTCATAGATCATTTATTTAAAAATGCGGTGATTGGGATTACTTAAATATAAATTGAATAAATTATTTATAAGAATAAAGTGTTTCTTTAACAACTTCTTGCTGAATTAGCAGGTTGGGCGAACGGTTGGACGAAAACAATTTAGGTTGGTAGCTCGTCCAACCGCGCCTACCCCTGGCGCTGCCACTGCAATCCCCTAACATTTTTTTAGCCTCGCTAAGAACTTATTTTATAAATAGACTATCAAAAAAATTAACCAGAAGCCCTTAAAGCTAAGCTGTAAAAAGATTATTAGGAGTTGCAACCACCTGAAAATTTTTTAATTTATTTAAATTAAAATTTAATTTTTATATAACCTAAATTAAAATAATTATTTTATAATAAAGAAATTATAATTAAATTATTTTTTAAAGTAATATTAACATCTATTTTATTATTGCAAGAGCACAATAGTTCTTCATAATATATAAAAAGTTTAATAATATTGAAATATTTTTAAATATCTTTATTCTGAAGAAGTACCTAGAATACCAATACCAATCCTATAAGAAAAATACTGAAAAGGAAGTTTAAATAATAAAAATTATTTAAATTTTATAAAGTTTTTAAACGCAGGTGCTTAGAAGACAATATAATAATAACGTAAAAATTAAATATCTTTAAGGAATAAAGAAACACGTGAACAAATGCCGGAAAACATGTTGAATATTATTTATTACATGGGATCTATAATTTACAACTTGTTTAAATTTTATATAGTAATGATTTAAAGGTCTTGTATTTTGCTTTATGGTAATTAAAACAGTGTTTAGGTATTAAAAAAATATTTGCAATTTATTTGTTTTTAGTTTTTAAATGAAGACATAATTTAAAAAAATAATACATATTGACATATGCAAAACAATATGAAAAATGTTTTTGTATTGCTCTTTATACCTATAGTAATGTTATTATTTTAGTATTTTTATAATATTTTCATTTTGTAAAAAAATATTTTTTTAACCTGCAAAATTATCTTTTAATTTTATTGACACATTATGAGCTTATTATATTTATTATGTATTAAATTTTAAAAATGTTTTTTAAGAAGCAGCATTATTATTAAGCCTTTTCCAAGGTTTTTAAGTTAAAAAATATGCGCTTTTTAAAAAGTTCTATAAAATATAATATAAGTATTTCTTGTTTTCGTTTGATCCTACGGAAATTAATACAAATTGAATAGTGCTAAATATTTATAAGAAAGGTAATTAACTATATTTAAAACTTTTTAAAATATTTGTTATTTAACTGCATACATATTTTTAACTTAGGGGCCAGTCAAAAACTGCTTTTTTAACCTATGGATAGGACTAAATAACGCGACAAGGACACGACGCGAACGTGACACACGAGCTGCGTGGTTATCTGCATAGTGAGACGCGACCAACTTCTTGAAAAAATGTCTGGTACTGTAACAAAACAATTGTTATTATTAAACTTAAGTTCTTTATCTGAATATGATGATACTGAATAGGATATATTATTTGCTAGTACTTACTTCGGTTACAAAGTATATGCATGGTAATTTTCGAATACCTGTCTCGACACCTTATTATTTAAGATTAGTCTGTCTGTGAATGCAGGCCGTGTGGCTTGGCTATACAAACTTTTATTGTTTCTACACCTGAAAAGACTTGGTTTGCCCTCTAGTTCTCGTATTTTGGGGACTCCAGACTAAAATTCAATACGCACTGGGGAGAAAAACTAACTTAAAACAGAAGTATATACTTGCAGGTTATACTTTTGCAAACTGTGGGCATATCAGGCGTGTTGTTCATTCATATTTTATCCATTGATTCCCTTTTTATTGGACATTTTAAATGGTACTTTGTTTAATTAATGCTTTAAAAGGTCCGTTTTTGTTTATACGGCCGACTAACCTGTCATCAGCTGATCATTTCTTATTTTCGTTCACAGATGGCGTGTTTTTCTCACTGGCATTTAGCCAGATCCCGTTCGTAATTGTGATCGGAGTTGTCAGGTCATATGTCATCTCTTTCTTTCCTTTTGGCATGTGAGGTCGTTTCAGTCTAACACCCGAAGGACGAACAATTAAGGGCTAGTTCACGCCAGATTTGGTAACTTGCGTAATTGCGACAGAAACGTCATATGAAATTTGAATGTTCATTGTTTTATGGCCAAGTTTGGTTAATGAGGGATGTTGTTTTGATTACAGTGTGTACGGGATGCCATGTTTAGTAGTCTTGTTGTTGGTTTTCCATTTTTCTCCCCAAATAAATACTAATATTGTCGCATGGAGGTTGCCATCTCGCAGGCATCCTGAGTATGTGGGCGAGCCTTAAAAGTTTGGTAGATTTGAGGAAAAAAAATACATTTCGGCAATAAAACTGAATTCGTCTCTAAGAAAGCCCTCTTTACTTTCAACTCTTTAATAAAGTGTAGTGTAAAGTTTATTTTCTCCAATTTAAATTCTTGGTTTTATACCAACCCTTTAAAGGGATTATTTGGAAGATAAACGCTATAAAGTATTTCTGAATCTTGGATTGGTTTTGACAATTTCTAAATGGTCTAGTTAGAAATTTGTTTGGATTCAGAAACACGTGCCATTGATTGGATTTGGGGCACTACTGTATGGTTTTTTGAGCTTGTTGGAAGAAGGGGGCATTTCTTGTTTAACACCATTAATTTCTTAAAAACCCTGGACACATAGGTAAGGAGATGATTTTATACATATCTTTTTATAATTTTTTTGAGTTCAGTGCACATGCTTTAATAGTGAGGTTATGGCTAACTTTTCTTTGTTTAAATTAAATTATACGTTTTTATTATTTAGTACGGTACTTACTTATATTTTAAAGAGCAAAATACTGTTTTTTTAAGCCAACATACTTTCAAACATATAGACCTAATTATTCTCCGAGCTGCATACTATCTTTCGCTTTAATATGTATATGTTTGAATAAATAAATCAGTTTTTATTAGTCAGATTTAGTGTTTCCTTAAAAGGAGATAAGATACCTTTAAGCTATATCGAATACTTATAACCCGGATAAAATGCCTGGTCAGTTTTGGCATTTTGATATGTTCATAAACGGTTTTAGCAGTATACATTATGGTGCTCATCGTAAAGTTCTTTTTTAATATTCTTATAAGTCTAGTAAAGTAAAACTGTAATTTTTAGTCTAGCCGAATATCATTAATAGTAATACAAGTTAGCCAGTCCTCGTGTAATAAAGCTTTTGTGATTTTAAACTAAAGAATGGTTTTTCTTTAGGGTTTTTTTGTTACCCGTTAAATTTTTGGATCCTTGGAGTATCCAGGACCTTAGAAACTTTTCTGGTTCATGTGAAAAGTTGATTGGAGTTTATGGTTCATTTCCCTGGTTGTTCCCAACCGTTTTCAGTTGGAGTGTAATTTCACCACCTTGACCAATAGCCACTAGAAACAAGGAAATACCAACCTGCTGTATTTACATAAATTAACAATTTCTCAAGTAAGATCGAACTATTGTAATAAGGGACTTGGGTGTGAATTACTTTACCTTCTTCTTATTAATTTTCTTTTAAATTTTAATTTACAATCTATACGTATTTGTGTAAAACATTAATCATTCTACTCATATAAGCACCCTGTTCCCTTAGTACCTTTTTTTATTAGAGTGCTGCTGACTTTAATAATTACACAGAAGTGTAACTACAGCAAGCTCAACATCTGAT
Source organism: Listronotus bonariensis (assembly GCA_014170235.1). Taxonomy (NCBI): domain Eukaryota; kingdom Metazoa; phylum Arthropoda; class Insecta; order Coleoptera; family Curculionidae; genus Listronotus; species Listronotus bonariensis. The sequence goes on from JACEGR010001170.1 coordinate 89,749, forward strand.
TATTTTGCCAATAAAACTATATTTCTCTAAAAATTTAGGCGCGCGGGACGCTAGAAGCTTTACAAGCTACGCCCGTTTTAGTAGACGCGACTCGCGCCACTTCGTGTCGTTTAGTCAATTTGAGCTATGTATAAGTCGCAGGCAAATGGCTATTTTAGTCAAATGGCTTCTGTCTAGGCAAATGCCTTGTGGCCTGGGCAAATAGTGTATTTTCATTTTCAAATAGAATTTGCCTAGGCAAATGCTAACTGCCTGAGCAAGTACCATTTGAAAATAAAAATATATCTATTTATTTTATATATCTATTTGCCTAAGCAATTTTTAGGCAAATGAAAATAGAAATACTTGCATAACCAGATGGTCATAAAAACTTGTCAGCATTGGGGGGTAAGGGATAGTTCTGGTTAGTGAAACCTTTTTTTCTAATTACTTAATAAAGCAAATTCAAATATTACATATACAGTGTGTTCCAGGATAGGTGTTACAAGAGGACAAATGAACCAAAAAATTTGAATTAAAAAACGAATTTTTGGAAAAAGTGGTCGCATGGTCTGAAACTAATAAAATATATAAAATGTTTCTTCAATTGCTATTATACAGGGCAAGTTATAATTAATAATATTAAAAATGTCCAGGATTTCACTACTTTCATTTTTTAAAATAGAACAAAATTGTGTAAGTAAATGTTTTAGAGAATTAAATTTTACTTCAAAATTTGAAGTTAAAGCATAAGAGTTAAAAAAATGGAATTGCAATTTTTGTTACATTGCGCGTTACAACGTAAATAGATGGGCAGAAAAGAGCAAAATTTAAAAGAATATATATTTATTTTAAATATATTTTAAAAATTCGCTGCCTTAAGCCAAGTACTTAAAAACTGTTAATGCATAATGTATAAAATTGACAAAATATATTTTTGACTTTTGTAACTTGTAATTGTTTAACCTTAAATATTGACATAAAATTGAATTTTCTACAACATTTACTTATACAATTTTCTCCTATTTTTAAAAGTAAAGGTAATTTACTCTTGGTCATTTTTAATATTTTTAGTTATAACTTGCCCATGTATATTATCAATCGAAGTAAAATTTTGTTTTTATTAGTTTTGGATCATGCAATCTGTTTTCCCAAGAAGACGTTTAAATATTTTAAAATGTTCTGGTCCATTTGTCTTCTTGTAATACCTATCCTGGGACACACTGTATAATTTAATTTTATTAAGATACAAAAGTGCGCGCTGTACTGTGTAGCAATCACACGCATTTATCGTGTCTAAATTTGTGCCTTACCTAAAGAGCATTTAAGAGAATGCATAAATAAATTTAAATTAATTTACATTTTTAGGTTGGTAATAAAAGTAATATAAAATATTTTGTACAGTGTAAATATACTCCTAAGTATTATTTTAAATAAACGGCATTGTGCATTGTACTACCTTTGGTAATAAACATTTCATTTTAATAATATTCCCCTAAGACTTCCTTTCTTAATCAAGCCCGGCCATTTTCATCAACTTTATGTGTTTCTTAGATAATACGGTGTCTGCTTAGAGCTGTTTAGTCCAAGCACAACTCATTCAATTAACGGAAACTGTCCAAATACACATTAGTATGCAACAAGAATATTTCGAGAGAAAATGAATTATGAGATAAATCGGCAATGACATTTTATGAGTAACTGAATATAGCAGGTGGATTTTAGAAAATCGTGAAGATTCATTATGTCTTTGTTTTGTTGGTTTTTATTAGCTTTTCTAAACTTACCTATAAAATTTCATAAGCAGGTCATGAAACTAAATAGCAAATACTGCGGTTCCTGATTAGTTTCCAATAGTCTATTTTATAAATACGCCGCGTTGGTGAAAAGCAGCCAACTTAAAGGGGGCAAATCTGAATAATATACCAAGTACTCATAAAATTACTAGCAAACCTCATTATCACCTAAAATTTGGTGGAACGTGTGGTTGAATAGGATGCAAATTTCTAATGTTTCAGCTTTAACGTAGCATTTTTAGTCTAAACCCAATAGCTCTAACCTTTGCCTTCTTTAAATAAAACACTTCGTATATTTTTAAAAATAAATTCTACAACAAATTCTAAGCAAATACATACACACACAGTGTCAAGGCCTGTTTTCTACTGAAGCAAAAAGTAAACGTTGCGCCCTTGTAAATCAGTGACAATTTTTTTCAAGCAGTAATCAAAAATAAAATATTTCCTATTCTATAAAATTTTAAAAAGCAAAATAGTTCCAAATTTTCGCTTTTTTCCTTTTAATTTGCGCTTATCTCCTTTAACCTTGGTCTTTCCATGTATATTTGGAAAAAACAATTTTTAAAACCACAAATGTTTATGTACTTAATAAATACATAAGAAATGTCTGTTTGAATATAGTGGACAATGATTCTTTAGGAATAATACTTACTAAAAGTCAATGAAAATTCGTAATTCTTTTAGTATTATTTACACAAGAAATGTTTTATTTAATTTTTACTTTTTTTTTAACTGCCATTTTTATCGATTTGTTAAAAATCAATAATTGGTAAAAAGGGCCTATGCGATTTTTCAAACTTATTTAATGAACCACATTTTTGGTAACAGTAAGAATTTAGTTTCGGGAAATGCCACAGAAACTGACTTTCGGTAGTAAAAGACTTCAATAATTTAAATAAATTAAAAACTACCTTAAACCCTAAATATAAATTTACACCTATTATTTAATCTTTTTACTTATTTGTATTCTATATCTAAACATAATATGTAATTTTTAGGATATAAGTAAAGAGCTAAAAAATATGTTTATATATTTTCTTCGCTATTTTTAGGATAGCTTAGAGTTTCAGTATTCATGTTCATCCAAATAACAAGGTACATAGGCAATTCGTGAAATGAAAACGCTTATACGCGTGTAGAAATATATTAGGTGAATTAGGCAAAGAATGCCTGCATGTTAACAAAATGATCATCATGACACTTATTTTCGCTTTGTTGTGTTAGATATTAAATTAAAATAGTTTCAAATTATTAGCTGAATTAAATACTAAAACATAAATTATTTAAATGCATTTTAAGGTACAGTTGGTCAACCTAAATTTTTAGATTATGAACTGGTCGGTCGCCTGAAACTATATAAATAAAAACTTCCCAAACTCCCAAAAATTCGAATTAAAAATTGACGTCGTGGCAAGTCTACCAGCGTTGCGTTGTCAAGATAAAATTAGTTAAAAAATATAAATAATAAAATTAGCTAATATTTAAATTAAAAATGTTTCAAATTTTAAGCCTTTATTTAGGTAAATTCTGAAAATATTTGTCATTGGTGACATGAATAACTGGTTTATTGATTAGTTATAACATAGTTATAACACAAAAAAAGGTAATAAGTTGACTGAGTTTTAGTTTTCCTGAAGATACCTTATAAAAGGTTACCAAGTGTAACTAAAACTAACTGAAATTGATGCTACACAATTATCTTTATTAAATAATATATACGCACTTTCTTTAATTTTCCGTTTTATAGAACAAGTTACATTTGCTAAAATACTCAAAACATCACAGTTTATTTTATGATTTTATTAAATCCTGAACAGGGTCAGCTCACTATACCCCGGGACCAGAACCGAAGCGGTCCCATTCTCCTAGATAGACTTATGACGTGTACCCAACAAAAAAAGACCATTAAATAAATGAACCCGCCTAACCAATTTAGAGCATATCTTCAATTAACGTACTTGATGTAATGACGCCTAATAAAAAATAAAAATATTTTTCAAGAAATATTTTAACACTACAATATTAATAAAGTAGAACGAAGAAATTAAAGTTTTAATAACTTTAACCACGAAATACATTTTCTTTTACGAGCATTAAACATTCTTGAATTGTCTTGGTATTTAGGATCTATCGAAAGGACGAGATTGGATTTACTTATGTGCTCACTTGTATGGGCATATCCTGTGGACATTTTGTAAGGATGCAGGTGTTTAGGGAACAAAGCAACCATAAACTATAATTATGTATACTTCCCCGAATATTAATATTTGGGAAAATGGATACAGTAAAATAAAACATGTACTATAATCTGAAATCGTAAAAGAATGGGTTGAATAAAAAAAAATTAGTTTATTCTTATAAAAAGAACTCTACATTGGACCCTATTACGTTTATTTGCAGCACATTTGGTTCATTACTGAACAAATTAACAATAAATATTTTTTTCTTTGACCAATTTGATTAAGAAACATAACACACAATAAGTTTACTTTATTTAAAAAAATAATTCTAAACAAGGTACACATTTTATGAATAGCACTAACTGCAATTTTGACTAACTGTTTTTTAAATAAGATATTTAAAAGACATGCCTTATAGTTAATGGTCTTTTTATTGGGTACACGTTAAAAGCCTAAAATTTTTATATTTTTTAATTTAAATATTGGTTAATTTTTTAACTTAAATTTAACTTGACAACGGTGGCAGACTTCCCACCGAACCGTCGTTTTTTTATTAGTATTTTTGGATTTTTCTAGGGTTTTTTAAAATTTTGTTTCAGGGGACCGGCCAGTTCATTTGGGTCAATAGGGCTGAACAGGGTCAGCTTGTATACCCCGGCACTAGGACCAAAGAGGTAACATTCTTTCTAGATAGATGGTGGCGTGTAGCTAGTAAAAAGACCATTGATAAATAAATCCGCCTAACCAATATAGAGCATATCTTCAATTAAGACATATACCTAATATTATACTGACTTTAATAGTTTTCATTCGGCAAGTTGTCGTAACTGTAGATACCGAATCAAAAATTATTTATATTTTAAAAAGTTTTGAAGCACAATATGGGAAATCTCCACATAAAAACGTATGCTTCTATATGATGAAGAAAGATTATTTATAAATGGTTTATTAATTTGAAGCACGCACTTCCGACATTTTGATAACACAAACTAACATTTTAACTTTTATAAACGACGTAAGGTATTCTTTACAAAATTATAAGATAAAAACAGAAACAGCAAAGTGTTGAAGTTTAAACGATTATGGCGATACCAAAATAATACTAATTCATTTTAAACTTTTTACCCACCTGCAAAGAAACCTGGATAACTTGGGTGGTTCATCAAGATTCACATGTGATATTAATTTTTTGGTTTAAAGGTAAAAATAAAATGCCTGATGATTTTACCTTTAAACCGACCATTTCTTCGCACCACTAAAAGAGGCATTATAAAGCCAAAACCTTTTGGATGATAATGATATTACCAAGTTCGTATCTGTTCCAAGAGAACAAAATAAAAACTGGACGAATTTTGAAATTAAAATTTTCAGATACTTGATTTTGCAAGTTTTTGTACATAATATATTACCCATATATAGTGAGGTCCTAAAGTCCGTCGCCCCCTTCTAACTTCTGAACCATTCAGTATATTTTCATAACACTTAAAACAATATTTTATGACCAAGGTCTGCAATTTTTCGTATCAATGACAGCTCTAAATGTCAAGGTGAGAGCTGGACGCCATATTGCAAAAAGAAATTAAAAGGAAAGGGGGTCTTGTGGCACGGCATTTTAACGCTCCTGACAGGTACTTTACAACCGTAGAATATAAAGTCAATACCTTCACCAACTAGAAAATAGCGGTACTTTTAAAATTACCGATTACCTGGTGGTAACATAGAGTATAGCAAAAAAGTATATTTTTTTAATGACGCACCCTCTATATTACCACCAGTATCACCATTAAAAAGATCTTTTAAACAGCTTTAAGTAAATACCATATTAGGTACATCTAACTTAATTACATCTGGAAATATATGTAGCTATTCAAATCAGGTATTTAAGTAATTTTAAAAGTACCGCCATTTTCTAGTAGGTGAAGATATTGACTTTATATTCTAGGGTTGTAAAGTACCTGTCAGGAGCTTTAAAATGATGTGCTTCTTTCCTTTTATTTTTTTCCGCAATATGGCGCCCAGCTGTCATCTTAACATTTAGAACTGTCATTGATATGTAAAAAATTGCAGACCTTGGTCAAAAAATAATGTTTTAGTTTCGGGAAAATATACCGAACGGTTCAGAAGTTAGAATGGGGGCGGCGGACTTTAGGACCTCACTGTATATGTTGAAATAGAACACGTGAATGGAATTAATTTTATTTAAATACTGGTAATATAATTAATGTCACTAAAAATATCTGAAATTGTCTGTTAATTTTAAAAGAATAATAAAATTAAGTTATCTTAGCCATATGCTGTGTTTGCCCACCATGAGAATTATTGCATTTGTTTCAGTATATTTTTTTTCGGTTAAAAGGTTGAGGTATTATTTTAACAAAAGACATTTTTTAATATTACCGTGTGTTTTTATTATTAAAGTTTTTAAATATTTACAAAAGTAAGTTTAAACTTTTACCCTAAAAGTAATTGTTTTATTTAAACTTTATGTAATTTATTAATATTTTAACCTCCCAGTATTACAAGTTTTTAATAACCAACACTTTTTTTTGGCATTTCCTATTTTTATTTAACTTTTTTACTTATTGTGTAAAATTATAAAGGTTATTAAATTAACACTTAAAAGTAAGATATTTTTAATGTCTAATTAAACCACCCAAACACTCTACATAAATACCTAAAGAAACAAATTAAATACAAATGGTATACCCACTTATAATAGCTAAATAAAATATTATACAGGGGTTTCCTAACTACGGTACTAAAGGGGTGACTTTCTATGTCTCTTTATGAAAAGAAGTTTTCTATAAACATATGTCCAGACTTGCTTTATTTCTAAGATACAAGGAGTCAACGTTTTTTAAAAAAGTCTATATTTTTAAATGTTTTAAAGACCCTTAACAATATTAAATAAAATTTGGTAAACTAATTTATTGTAATAAGTCGCTTGTAAAGCTCTACCTACGTTAAGATTACTGTGACCAGTGACGTCTCAGTGGACACCACAGCCAATATTATTGAGAAAAAAGTACGCCACTGACTTTATATAAAATTTTTATATATTTTTTAATTAGGTAATTAAAATGCAAGTTTTTTTACTTAGTTTTAAAAGACGTTTTTTTCAAAAAAACATTTTTTAATTCAATTTTCAAAAATACCTTTTTTCCACATGTTTGCAATTCCCTTGTTCGGACTATTCTTTTTATTTTGTATATTTATGAAACAGCTGTTTAGAAGTCACATTTTCCTTGCGATGTTGCCAAACATCTATTTATACGTTTAAGACTTTGAAATAACGGTAATAAAGGTAAAACAGCCTTGTTTTTGTTCTAAAATAAATTGGTCGTTTACATTTTAAAAGTTTATCTAACAAACTTTGGTCAGTAACTCATTCAACTAATATAGGTTTATTATTTGGATTAAAAAAATGCAATAGAAAATCAATTTAAAAAGAACTATACCTTTAGAATAAATGTCCGTCGTTTGTTTCTAAGCACAAACAAATCTTTTGTTGTTTGTCATCATTTTTAAAAACCATACTGTAAATTATTAAAAACAATTTTTAGCATAAATTTTGTTTTATAAAATCACATAGATAAAAATTGCATTGATTTACTACAAAAGTTCCAAGAAGAAATCAAACAAACACATCAAAAATAACGTAATATTCTGTTAAACAATAGCTGTCTTACTGAAATATTCAGACTGAGAAAAGTTAAAATGTGTTTGTCTTTATAACGTGGCAACATCGGACAGAGCACGGGAAATGACAGCACCGGCTGATTAAGGCACAGATAAAATTTACAAAATACAAACAAAAACAATAATAGTAAGTGTTAAGTGCAAATTTTATTTTTAATATTAGATAATAAATTATGTCTTCTTGTAACCGAAAGAATAAATCTGCAAATAACGAACTTGTAAAGTATTTTTCCGGTAACGTCCAATATTGTTGTGTTTGCCGTTTGCATTTAAATTTTTTGTGCGGAATTGTTTGTAATTTAGCTTTTAGTACGTGTACGAATAACTTGTAATAGGTTTATATATTTTTCACCGGTAAATAATGTTATTTTTATTGCGGACATAAGAAATATGTAATAATATTGACAAAATCAAAATAAATGAACTCAAAAAAATCGCTGACAGTGGAGGATATGGAATTTGACTAGCTTTGACTTAGATATTTTAGAATCAAATATTTTAGTGATTAATAGTGGTCCGACATTTTTAACAATTTTTCTTCAATTTAAATTTTACGTCAGAATACTGGAATTTCAATATATTAATGTATTTCCACAACACCCTTATATTTGTACCTTACTCGTAAGTCAAATATAATTTCTAAGGGCGACTAACGTTCTTGGTAGAATACCTAAAGCTAAAAACAAATTTGCGATTAAAACATAAAAGCGAATTGCAAGCGTGATTAAGGTTAAGTCTATTTTCAATGTTTATTTTCTGCGTTTACCCAAGCTTAAAATTACACACAGGAAATGTGTTTGATCGGCAGTTTTGGCAAAGAAAAAGGTGTGTTAAAGTAATAATTTTCCATGCCACAACGCGTTTTCCTTTCCGACATTTCTCGAGTAGATACTGTTTATACACCCCCTTTCTTAAAACCGTTTGTTTAACTATCTTGTTTGCACAGTTGATTGTCCAGAGCCATAGTTCAAAGAGGGACCCGAACATTACTCCTAATTATATTGTCTTCCTTCGGTGCTTGAAAAGTCATTTTAATTTGGGTCTTGATGGCCGCTTGTTCAAGAGCGTGAAAATAATTTGTCATTTCTGGCACGCCCTAAGAGACAACTTTTCCCCTTTTAAAAATGTTTGCTTTACGATGTTCGCCTCAGTGGAAAATATTGGAAAAAGAAAGTTTTCTCGTTTGGGAGATGACTTGGCAAAGTGGAATTTTCTTTGATGAAAGTAGTTGAAAAAGCAAAGACGGAATTGTCTTTTAGAAATTTTCTTTGATTAAATCTTGTTATCGATGAGATTAGCAGCTTGTTGTAACCTACTTTTTGTTCTAGTGTTCTGCCTATAAGAACATTTAGATTTTAATTAACCTAAAGAGAAAAGTTTGAAAGTATGGCAAATAACAAACGTGTAGAATAAATTTTATAAAAACGGTTCTTTTTTATAAAATTTGCTAAGATTATAGAGACACCATCTTCCTAATATGAAAACAGCCTTCTAAGTAGGGTCCCATGGGGCACATACAATTCTTTCTGGAGGAATCTTTTAAAAGCTTCTGTGGGTACAAATAGGTATAATGTGTTTGTGTTAGCTAGCTTTATTTTGAAAAGAAACAACCTCCACAACCATTAGCATTCTTAATTCCATTCAAAGAAGAGCTGTTCGCCTCATTAATGATCCTTCAGTTACAGAAATACTTTTTTCTTTTGCTCATCGTCGAGCTATGGAGGATTTATCTCTTTTTTATAGGTACTTTCATGGCTTCTGCTCTGAAGAATTGTTCAGTATAATTCCTCCACTCGCGGTTCTGAACAGGGAAACTCGTAATGCCGAAGGTATGCATCCCTATATGGTCCAACTTCCCCCTTTGTTCATTCTTTTATCCATAGAGTTTCTAGAATGTGGAAGCTGCTGCCCGGGAAGGTCCCCCCAAAATCTACAAGTATTTAAGTCCCGTGTCAACAAACCCCTCTTACTTCGATGAAGACACCCACGGTAAGTTAGTATTTAGGCTTTTAAACTTCATGGATTGTCCATACAAAAAACAATCGGTACGTTAGTATTTAGGCAGTTGGCCTGCGTGGATTGTCCAAAGGCATTAAAAAAGAATGGCTACAAGTAAACATTTTGGATAGGATGAATAATCGGGCTCGCATTGTGCTTTTGACCGTCCTTTCCACGCACTGCTAAAAATTCGACAATAAATTTTTTGAAGCGACGTTGACATGCATATGTTTTTAATTGATGTCTTATAAAATCAAAGAACTTTTAGATTTTTACTTATCCAAATAGTTATTTAGTATAAAATCGGATACCTTAACGAAAGATTTGGTATTTGCTTTCTAGTTTGATGTTTTTTTTTAGTGCCATCCAAAATGTAATAGGTACGCTTCGTTATAACCTATAACTTTTGCCGGATTTAAGGAAGGGGGGCAAGCGAGGCAACTGCCCCAGAGTACCCACATTATGGGTTTCCACCTTTTTTAAGAAAAAAAAGAGAATCAAATGATCATATTTATTGTTTATTAAATTATTCCCTTTTACTTTGAGGGGACCACCACAGGCTCTCCACACGTCTAAATCCGGCTCTGGTCTTGACAATCCTAAAGGTAACTGTCAGCGGCTCGACGCCTAATTCATATATAGTCCGGGAAATAGCAACGTCTGGAAAACAAGAATTTGAGGTTGGTTGATTTTTTGATATAATGTTCTCTCATTACTATCGGTTAGATTCTGGGCTGTCGGGCTGGCGGCAGCGGTTGCGTTGGCGCCTAGCTCTTACCTTAACCTTCAGAGCTGTCACCTTGACATTTAGAGCTGTCATTGATATGTCACCAAATGCAGACCTTGCTAATATATTATCGTTTCAAGTTTCTTTAAAATATACCGAACGGTTTAGAAGTTAGAAGGGGGCGACTGTATAATTAGCAATGACAAAAGTGTCTGGCAATAAAATCATATTTTTGGTAAACGTGTCTAAGGAGAGGAAATTAAAAATTAGGTTTCTTAAAATATTTTCCGAACCTTGAATTATCATATCATATAACAAAAACAGCTGACCCAAAATTATTTTTCGAAAACGTTGCTACTTACTAATAGTTCTCATAATGCAAAGACACTGTTAATGTCTATATTCAAAAAGATTATTTTTAAATTAACTTTAAAATATTTGTAAAAGGTTTTGGAAAAATCCGCATCCTAACTTATCCTTACCTGTCTCGTAGTGATCCTGTCGCAACTTCCGTCCATTCTGCCGATGCCAAATCCAGCAAAGCACCAAGCGACGCCCTCCAGACGCCGAGGCGTCGCGATCGACGCGATGCACTGCGCGACGCCGCACCCGAACTGCACCTCCGCACTCGCGACTGACACGTCACCTGGAAAAATATAATTGTATTAATCGCCTTTGTGAGTTTTACGATCTTCCCAGCAAATAAGCGGTTATTTTTAAATGTTTTTCTTGATATAAAACGCTTTAAAATAAATGCTTAGTAAAATTAATTACATGACTTTCTAAAAAAACAAATAGTGAAAACACTTTAAGATATTTACATAAAACGAGAAGAAATACCTTAAATAGTTACAACCGAAAATAGAAATCTTTATAATCGAGGAAAAAGAAACGTATAAAATTAAAATGCTTACTTAACAGTCAAAATAAATAAACCTCAAAAGAACGCTTGTACTTTAATTTTTGAGTATACAGGGTGTCCCTAAAGGTCATGTTGTAAATAAAGACAAAGTTTAAAGTAAGACAAAATAATGCTACTTTAAATTAAAAGAGTTCTATCGCGCTTCCTTATGGAGTGACATATCTTCAAATTTAAAATTAAAATAAATACTTTAGTATTAGTTTTTAAATGGCAACCAAACTATTAAGATTTGTTTGCAACCACATCCTTACCTTATGTCTGTTTTTTCATAGGTAAATTACTTTTAAGTAAAAAGTATGCCTGTCATATTTTCACACACCCACATTTTTTTAGAATTAAATGCCCTTCTACTGAGAAAAATCTATTTGCTTAACTAGTGCAGAGACGTACTTTACTTACTTGAAATCTTTTTTCTTTTATCGCCTTTTTGCCCCTACCCCCTAAATCATTTTCTGCGTACGGCCCTGAACTAGTGCAAAAATTGATAGTTTTATGCAAATGCTTTAGCAATGTCGCACAAACATTTTTACGATCGTGCTATTATTTTTCAATTTCAAATTTTAGTAATAAATATTTTAAAAACGTTATTTTTACAAAATATTCTTTTTCAATTTACCTAGTATCTAACAAGAAAAGCAATTTACCTTTTAAACAAGTGCAAAAAAATCAAATTTTGGCATTGTGAACCCTGCAGAAAATACTAGCTTTTTGCACAATTGTAAAAATAAAAATTTTCTGTGACCATGTAAACAAAAATCAATTAGCTTTTTACCCATGCATTTAAGGCCACCAAGTTGTTTGTGACAATTAATAAGCATTACTTAATAAAAAAATGGTGAGCGCCATATTTTATTTCTGCAAAGTGTCAGTTTAAAGTTTCTTAGAATATTATTAAAAATATTAACAATTGATAATAATTAGAAGAATCGAGGTGCACGGTAAAAAAAAATGGTTACTTGAAAAAAATTGTCGGTAGTAAGAATGTAAAAAAATAGGGACATTACCACATTACCCAAGAGCACGTTTTTAAGTCACAGACGCGCTAATAAGAGATGTACAACTTTTTAATCAGTAGTCGCCACAATGAACTAATCTTAATCAGCTTTTTTATTTGATAATCATTTTCGTAACTTCTTCTTCTGTTTACTTTAGGATTGGACGAGTAGGTATAATTTTATTAATATAACTACATAAATAACAAAATATTTAATAAATAATTCAGGAGAATTTTATATAAAGCAGAAATCATAAATTCGTTGATGACCCCATCTGAAAAAACTGGCCCTATTTCCAGTAGTCGCCACAATGAACTAATCTTAATCAGCTTTTTTATTTGATAATCATTTTCGTAACTTCTTCTTCTGTTTACTTTAGGATTGGACGAGTAGGTATAATTTTATTAATATAACTACATAAATAACAAAATATTTGATAAATAATTCAGGAGAATTTTATATAAAGCAGAAATCATAAATTCGTTGATGACCCCATCTGAAAAAACTGGCCCTATTTCAGAATATCTAATTTAGCTGATGGTCAATAAAAGCATTCGATGGATATTATCGATTTAAAACAAATACAACTGTTTAAAAGGCTAGAAGACGTTCCAAGATTGAATCGAAGTTTAGTGAAATTGCATACGCATTATGAGTATTTCTTGCCAAGGGTGGGTAGGTAGAATATTAGGCTCTTAAAAGTTTAATAAAGAGTTTTTGCAGAGTTTGTTTAGTATAAAGGGTATTTCTAAACAAATGCGCAAAATTTTTGGTGGTTGTTTTCTGCTTATAATAGAGGGTATTTTTTTTAAATAAACATGGGGTCAAAAGTGAACCATTGGGAGATATCGCGGTTTAAAAATAGTGTTAAAATAAGGTTTTTATCTTAAAAATAAAAAGCGCTGGAACATTAAAATTTTACAAGAATATTAAAAATATACGGAGTGTTTCCTAAACTGCTTAAACTTTTCTTTCTCAAGATACAGGGTGTAAAACTATTTAAAAACCCTAAAACATTTCAAAACACTTATTTAGTAAAATTTGTTAAACCAGATGTAAACGTTTTTTAAAAATAAGCATTTGTTATTGTTGTATAATTGCTAATAAGAAAGAATAATGTTTCTTGTATGATCCTGGATTATGCGAAGTTTAGCGTATTTAACCATCGGATTAACCAAGATACGTAAAATATGAAAAAAAATATATATTTTTAGGTGCTTTATACAGTTGCGAAAAAATCAGTGACGTACATTTTTTTCCAATATTATTGGCCAAGATGCGCTCCGGCGCCGCCACTGGTCTCCTCTTATTGAAATTAAAGTTAAGCGCCTCAAATTAACTCTCTATTTCAACAAACGCAGCTAAATTTAAATTAAATTAGATAAGGTATATGTAAAATATTATAAAAATCCACTTTCTCTCTTAAAAGTTAAATACTTAGTATCATGCAAAGACTTAACTTCTTTTTTCTAAAATTAGCCTCCAGAAATACGCCCTTAATCTCTTCTTACCGCCAGACCCTGTAGAAATACAGTAAGGTCAGTACGTAGCTTAATATACAAGGTTGTTTTTAAAAGAAAGTTGATTCGTGACAATATCGTAAATCGAAGAATAATTCTAATAAACGAATATTGTATATGGGACGAATATGTTATATATATATATATATATATATATATATACTAATATATATATATATATATATATAACTGAACTCAATTATTGCTGGTTTTTGAGATATTAGCAGCAATCTGATGTACTTATTAATTAAATAATATTTTAATTTTCCTATATTTTTTGCACAAAAAGGTATGCTGGATAAATATCGCTATGAGCAACCGTTTTTAAAATATTGGAAATTAAACATTTTATTTCATACAAGAGTTTTCCATTGCCTTCCTGCACGCTTTAGTAGTGTTCAAAATACAATAGTGCAATTTACTCTAGTCGAAAGGTTGCTGTTTTGCAGGATACATGGCGTCAAATTTTTCATGTTTTTTTTTTTACTTGGACACCCTGTATCTCGCAAACGATCAAATTTTTAACTACAGACCTTTTAAAGAAATCCAGATGGTCTAAATAAAGTGTAAACGAATGCGAAATTATGTGAAATAAAATTTTAAATTCTAAGTATCTTAAAAACGGTTGCTTGTAGCGACATTTACAAATATGCCTTTATTATCTCCGAGAAGAGAAATTATTCAAAATTAATAGTTATAATAAATCTGGATGACTAAGAAATTAAAAGGAATTTATACTGTTCTACTTTTATTTCTGCAAAAGAAAGTACACACAATTTAATAAAATTAAATAATAAATGCATAGGTATAAAGAGGATAATTGTCTTTTAAAAAATAACGAGGCTATGATTTGTTGCATAGTGATAAAGAGGACAATTTTCTTTAAAAAAAAGAAGGAGGCTATGATTTGTTGCAATTAAAATTAATAAGTTTAGATGAATAAAACATGTATAATATGGTATTTTGGGAAATTTTAATACGGTCGTGGAAAAAAATAATTTATTCCATGCATAACGTGTATTTTTAAAACTCTTTGATTGCCGCACTCGCGTAACGGCTTCTGCTGTCAAACTTTCCAGTCGCAAAAAAGTATCACTTTATGCACTTGTTACATAAATTAATATTTTTATTCTACACGATACTGGGACATGCTAATTTAAAGTTAAGTATATTATATTATAAACATATTTAAATACATCCAATTAAGGTTTTAATTTTTATTATTTAAGTAAAAAAAACAAAATAGAATAAAAAACATTCGTTGCAAAAACTCACTGAATAACTTTAAACGTATCTTGCCCGTTTTATTTCCTGCGAGAATCCAGATCTATTCAAAAATTTGCATAGTAATGGCTGAGCCGGACTTAACCAACGATATTGGTTACTTCAAGCCAATAAAAACCCGTACTTTATGTTAATTAAATAACATATATTCTCGTAACATATATTCTCGAGAAAATTGTCAAAGTTAATTAAGATTTTGCAAAATAAAGGACCTTGAATATCTTTGCATTTAGATGTTGCAAGCGTATTAAGAAGATTAAATTGTATGCACATGTGTCTGCAGATAAGTTTAGTTTTTTATATGACATTGTTAACGTTGAATCTTGAATTTTAATTAATAAATTTACTTCTTTACATTACGAACTTACTGGGTATTTTAAAATATAATTTGACACTTGGAATCTGGCCCAAAAACAAGGTTAAAAATTAAAGTAAAAATCCTAAACAAAATAATACGTATTTGTTTAATTTTTAAGAGTTTATTTTTAGTACCTTTAGCCTTAGTACGAGTATTACACACTGAGAGAATATTTTTTTATTTATTTTTGTTGTAATTTTTTAAATAAGATAACGGTAAGGATTTTTATACACTCTGTACTTTTGTTAAGCTTAAAGAGTAACTTAAGGGGGTATTCTGGTCTAAAAGCATAAATTTCAGGTAATTTTTTAAAATGCTGTAAAAAAGGCAATTAATATTTTTAGTAGTCATTTTTTCATAGGTAGATAGGTAGATTAGATTAGAAGGTGGATTGTATATCCTCTATTACTGCAACCTGCTCAGGTTTATTGTGTGTCCTCCGTCCAGAGGTTAGAGCACGCTGTCCAAGCCGGTCTTTTTAATCAGACTCCACAAACTTGAAACCGGCTCCTTGGTAAATCTTACCGCTTTAGGTTATTCCTCACCCAGCTTTGTAAACCGCAGACGACAAAGGGCTATACAGAAGCACCATACAGGTTCTGCAGTTTTTTCTCCTCCTGGCAGAACTTGCATAGGTTTCCTTCTACCAGGCCTATGATTTCCAGGTGTTTATTCAGTCTGCAATGAACTGTTACACCGTCTGTGTACCAAATTAAGTTGGCTTTAATGGGAGGTCCTGCCACCCAGTCCTTTCTGTCCCGTATCAAGTTTTGAAAACCTTTGTTTAGCCAGTAACTTGGTACTTCAGGCTATAATGACATTACTTTAGATTATTATTTTTTTCTAGAAGGGTTGGAATTGTAGGCATAGACACGTGCCAGTTTTTTGAAACCTCTCCCAATTTATCAGCTGCTAATATTCAGAATGTTTTCTCTTTTTTATTTTTTTCTGTACTCTTGAAATGATGATTGAAGGATAAATAACTCATGACAAAATGGATACTTATTAAAATTATTTATTTCCTGTTTTTTTTTACGGCACTTTATAAAATTTCCTAAAATTCATGCCTCCAGACCAGGATACATCCCCAAATGTATTTATTGTGTAAATTTATGTAAATACTACATTAATTAATTTATATTTTTTTAATCTTTATAAAACAAATTTTTCTCTATAAGAGCATAAACCTGATAATGGTTTTTATTTATTTATGCATTTTTTTAAAGCAAAAAATTATTTTTGGACTGTTTAATGGGGCTTTCAAAACTAAATATAATTTTAAACAATATAAATTTTTTTAAACTAAATAAATAATGATTGAAAATGCTGTTACTCATTTTTTTAGAAATTTCTTTTTTTTATATACAAACATCGTCTTTAAAAACTTTTATCCAACACATACATATAATATCTACATAATTGATCAGATTTTGAGGATATAAAGTGTACTATAAGTCACTAGTGAGCTAAAGTACCCTTTAGCTCACTAGTGAATTATAGACTTATATTATTATACCCGTAGTTACCAACAAAATGCATTACAACCAAACAAGCTTGCTTTCCAAAAATACAAAATTTGTTTGCTGGTGTTGACAATGACAAGTAACAAATAATGGATGACGTTTTCAAATTATTTTCGATATAAAAAACGATTTATACGAAAGTGTTGGATAAAATTTTGTATTAGACACGTGAGTTATTACATATAAGTTACTTAAGAAAATTACCTCTCTCGCCCTTCGAGCTCGAGAGTTAAACTTTTCTTGCGTGACTTATATGTAATATAACTCACTTATCTAATAAATAACTATTTTTTTATTGTATATATTTATTTCTCTGAAATTTCATAAAAAATATAAAATAAAAACTTACCCACTTTTTTTGTCATTCAAATAAATTAAATTTAGAAAAACTTATAATATGACAGGTTAGAATTAAAATATCAAATTTCAATACACACCCAAAAATTTGTGACCCTGACTAGTTCCCTGTGAGAACACTAACAAAACTGCCGGCGGCTCCTTTTTAAGTTAAAAAGGTTTTTAAAAAAACAGCATTAAAATCCTTAATGCTACCATTTGTATTATAATTTAATTATAGCAGCATTTCAGATAAATAAAACGGTTTATTGAATTAAGTAGCGTTAAATAATAAAGTTATTAAATTTTTTTGCATATTTTACAATTTCATTTCAATAATATGCGGTTTTGCAGTACATATATTTATTAATTTGCTGGTAAATATTTAAATTGTGTTTTCAATTTCAATAATTTATTGTATATTCTTGCTTACCCATGTATATGTTATAAAAATATTTAAATTTTTTGTTTTCTTTTTTTTAATAATTTTTCCTTATTGGTAACAAATGTTAATTTAGGTGACCATAAAATCTGTAGGGCAAAAAATTTTGTTTTGGTAAAAATACTAGACTATAGAAAAAGAAATAAAATAATGTATTGTTGTATACATATATTTAATCGAGGCTACTGCTAAATATGTTTTTAATATATACAAGAATTTGTAACATTAACATATATTTAAAAATATTTCTTTAACTAATATTTATTTTAATACACTTTAAAAAAGAAAAAGGCTGTATGTTTTTGCCTTTTTAATTTATGTTAACCGATTAGATAAATAAATAGATTAAAATAATACAGTAATAAACTAAAAGGCAAAAAAAATTAAACCGATTAAAAAAAACAAAAAACAAGTTAATAAAAAGCTTAAAATAATAAATAATAAACGTGTTTTATATTTTAATAACATAAGTCATAATAACATAACTGTCTATTTTCTTCAACTTTTATAAGTTATCATTTATAGTGAGTTTGTTTGTTGTTTTTAAAGAATGTTTATTTCTTTTTTATACTACCTGCGAATAGCATCAAATATTAATGTATTTCTAAAAATGACACTTTTTTGCCACAGTGTCCCCCGTAAAAACTATTTTAAATAAATATTATAGGAAATATTTCTTTATGCAAAAAGTATATTTTTTATTTTTCATTCGTACACGAGTGGTACTTTAAAAACTTGTTGCATACATTATTGGCTTCTTTTCATTGTTTGTACAGTGTGTTCCTAATTTAAGTCACATAATAATCATATAGGTCCTCATATTAAAATACGTATAAAGTACACAAAAGTAAGGGTATTTCACTTAATATGCCTAAATGTGTTAGGATTTTATTAATTAGTGTTAAACTAAATATTCCTTTAACCTAAATAAACGAAAGGGAGGTTCTTTCACTTATTATGCTGTCATATCATTAGAATTTTATTTATTTGTGCTAAAGTAAATATTCCTAAAAACTTATTATAAATTTGCCTCTAGTAGAGCCTGGCAATAATACTTTATCTTGGCTAAAGATATTTTAGTTTTCCTGAGAGTAGATTTTCTTTAATATCACTTATCTTATTATTCTTTATTTAAGACAAATTGTGTCTCAGGTAAAAAACATATATACTTATTTAAAAAATATATTAACAAAAAACAATATTTATTATGTCAATAATGTTATTTTTGGGGGCAAAATTATCGCTTCTCTTCAAAAAAAAAAAAAAATTTTAAGAAAATCCATATTGCAAGAATTGTAAATGAGTGAACCTATACATGAATGTAATGTATTCTTTCCTACTTTGGTATAGATGTAATCATGGCTGAAAAGTAATTTATTTAAATTCAGGGCTAAAAAATACAACTGTTGGAAAATTTAGTATTAAAAAGTATAAATCGAAATTGTACACCTTGAAACTAGGCCCCTACTACTTACTAACTGGTTAGTTTTTTTTTAACTAAATTTCGTAGTATTATTTTAAACACCGTGTGGTGGTATTTACACGCATTGTTTGTACAAATTTTTGGATTTTAGTTTACACAGTGTGTAAAAGTTGAATTTAATAATATTTTATGTGCAGGGGAAGTCCGGAAAGCCCCGACCACCCAAGCAAATTTGAATATTATGAAGTGCCAGTAGCATAGAGGGCCCTATTAAAAATGGCGTTGATTGCCTAAATATATTGTTTATATTAAGGTATGCTTAATTTTTGGATAAGTCAACGTTTTCAGTAAGAAAACGTTTTCAAGACCCTCCAATGGGCGAAGTTGCCTGATAGGTTGGATACCGCCTCCCACCTTGAGTGTACAAGGCCGCTCACCATTTAAGATATTCCTTATTATATTAAACATTAAAATATGTATTATTTTTTATAAAAATATTATTGATAAATTATATTGTTGTTGTATCTAATAAAATTTTAAATATCTCACATCTTAATGGCTAATATATGGTTTGGTGCCACCTTGGCCAGAGCAATTTTCTTTGGGCAGTCTTACCCGATAACGCAATTTTTCTTTAAAATGGCCATTTTCTTTAAAAACTTTAGAAAACATATTTTATTAATACGTAATAAAATGTAAAATATCACCTACATTGTGATACATTAATTATGCAAATTTGTAGTAATTTTTGAACTTTTACAGAAGAAAAAATACAACAACCTGCATCCAAAACATTATTTGACAACGGAAGGAATAAAATCTGTTTCGCGGAGCGTAAATTAGCTAAGTAAGCATTTATAGTTTATTATTTGTATTGAGTGATATAGATATCGGACCGATAAGAGGCTGTGTTTACAAATTATTACGGTGGACGGCGTTACTCGCTGAGCGGGTCTTCCCGGACCTCCCATACACTTGCTTTTAAAATGAAAGTAGTTTATTATTAGTATGCAAATATAAGTTCAATAAATCAATTAACATATATTTAAAGCCTATAGTTAAACAAAAGAGATATGATTATTTGGTCACCTATTATTGGTATAAAACTGTGTTTTATTTATACAGGGTGTTGGTGTTAAACTTAAAAAGAAAGGGGATTTTGTCGGACTATCTTTAATATATCTATTTGATTTTGATAAAATTTGACAGCGTTATGTATACATTTGAAAGGCTTATTAAAATCATATTTCATTAAATTACCTTGTCCAGTGTCGTCTAAAGCGGTTCCTCAACGAATAATTCTGACAAAAGGATACTGGCCACTGACTTTTGTTGAAATTTTATATTTTTTTTGAATCAAGGAAATAAAAATATTTTGTTTTAAGCTCTTAAACGTTTTTTTTTTTTTGTTTTGCTTAGTTTTCAAAAAATAAAATAAAATGTTTTCTATTTCATATTCCAGCTTACACAAAATATATGGTAACAATTTTTAAAGCACGTAATTTAGGTAAGTTGCTTAGTTTAAATGTAAATGGCATTTAAATTAATGTTTGTTTTAAATGTTTAATATTTATTTATAAAATAATATTAACAATAATTTTCAGAAATAAGTTTTCGTGATGTTTCTTTTGTAGTTTATGGGTATATAATAATAAAGTGGATTTTATTTTATTGTACAGAAACTAAACAATACAGAAAAAAGCATTTAAGAACAACAAAAAGTCGTATTTTTACATTTTAATCCAAATAAAACATTAAATTTGCACAAAAGCGTAGTGTGTGGCGTACATACATTTTTCTACTAGATTATTCTATTAAATACCGCTTGAGATGCCACTGAACTGAATAAATCTTCGAATAAAATAATTAAGTTAAAGATAAGATAACGCTACAGATAACACTGTCAAATTTATTAAAAATGAAATAAGGAATGCTTAAACATTATTAAAACCTAATTTTAAAAATACTTTAACAGCGTGTATCTGAAAAACAATTAATTTTCGGACCTATATTTGTATGAACTTTTTTGGTAATTGCCTCGAAAGTGTCAGCAACTTCGATTTTGATACGATGGTTTTTGGGGCCCTGGTAACGAGATATCCAGTATCCAAGTTGTAATTAAAACCAGTCTTATTTTCACTATATTCCTTCTTCTTTTTGCACACAATTGGGTATAACATTAAATTAGGAACAACATTTTAAAAGAGATCAAAAAACCTTTTTTGTTGTTGACTTTTTGCCTTTTTTATATTAATTTAAACTCTTTTCTTTTCAAGTCGTCATGTATGCAACCATGCATACACATGTGTGTATGCATGGTTGCTGCCTTTAGGGGTAAAATATTTGCAATTTATTAAAAAGGATGTAAAAAATAAATAAAAAAGCAGGTTTTTAAGGGGTGTCTAAAAATTAACTGTGTGTCAGTTTAGTGTTTTATTAAGACTTTTGTGCAAAAAGAAGGCGAAATATAGTGAAAATAAGGTCGGATTGGTTTTTAACTTTGATAATAGATATCTCAAAAATGAAATGTTTCCGACGAAAAATTCTTTTAGATTCGTAATCAGCGCCCCAAAAACTCCCGTTTACCAAATTTCGTCTAAATCGAAGTTGCGGACACTTTAAAGACAAATACCACGTTATTTTTTTACACAATCGTGTCATAACGATAAGTAATAACTACTATTTTTTTATAAAAGTTCATCTATATTATAAACTGGAACCAAGCAGTGAATTATGAAGAGACACACCCTGTAAAATCAAAGAAGAACGTCAAAAGCAAGGAGAAAATAACGGTGGAAAGGGAATCAAAGCTAACAAACCTGAAATCCATGGCACTTAACCGTCTCGCGTCATGAGTCAAAGTAATACAGCTCGAATTCGAAAAAAAACTAAAAACCCAACTGTCGCATGGATTGTCATACGCGGAACACTGCATCTGTAAAACTGTCTATCTCTATGAACCATGAAGGAAGGCTTGACAGCATAGCATGTTTTATATGTTCATTTTACATCAGTTTAGTGTTTGGCCGCCTGTCTGAAGGTTTTTAGGGTCCCAACGTGGCTCTCATTCGGCAGCCGAGGCATGAAATGGCCAGAGGCGCATATCGTCGTGCTGAGGTAAAGCTGCAGTTTTGATGCCTGCCGACAACCGGCGAAAGAGCCGTACAGGATGAAGTATGTGAATAAGAAGATGCGGCACAGAGACCGAGGGCAACGTATTGATTACGCAGCGGTGGCGGAGAATGTGTGTCTCGAGTTAGGTCAGAAATATCGTTTTTATTAGGTAAGCCTTATTTATGAACATAATTTATGAAAAGAACATTTATATAATAAAGCTGTTTTGGACAAACAAAAAATAGTAGGACCAGTAAAAAAAAGCATTTAAACCAGAGTCAATATTCTAAAAGAACTAGCTGTTGACGTTACCACTTTTTGGTCTAAATGAGATAAGTGTCAACACCAGTGCTGGACAAATACAGATTTTTGTACTATGAGAACAGCCGTTTACACACCATTTTGGATCACATATTAAAACAAATATTACTTTCTAGACAGCGCAAGACGACGAGCACAAATTCTAGACGCCACTGGAACATCAGCTGTCTAACCGTCTAAAGTCGGGGTAATGTCATAACCCCTTTTCAGTATACAGTTCATTTCTCTAAAGTCCCTCCCCCTTTTATTTTTTGTACGAATTAATTTAATAAATTAAAGTTTATAAAAACTACCATAATTTAGGGAAAGAGACTAACAAATCAAACTCTCAAGATGGCAACCATGCTACATCTTAGGAAAAATTAATGGAAAGGAAAGGTCTTGACTAATTTTAGAGCTCCCAAAAAGTAGTTTAAGAAGAATAGTTTCTGAAAACTACCACATTAATTATATATAACTCCATTACTTTTTGAAATATGGCCATCCAAATGAGGTATTTACGTGATTGTTAATGTACCGCCATTTTGTACCTACCTGTAATGGGTATTGACTTTATATTCCAAAGTTATTAAGTACTTCTCAGAAGCTTTAAGATGATATGTCATGGGATCTCCTTTTCTAAGTATTTTTTTCCTAAAATGTCGTCTATCAGCATTCTTAAAATTTTTATTTCTCAATGTTATAATTTTTTAAATTAATTCGCTGTAAAATTGAGTTTGATAATTTTTCAATCAGATCCGTGTAATATTTCGTATAAACAACTGCAGAGAAACATATATTTTATAACACTTTGGTAAAAACGCAGAAGTATTTATTTAAAAATCACAATAAATTAACAATATCTGCGTAAAATTTTTGTGTCTATCTGGTATCGTAGAAAATGATTCAGTAGTTAATAAAGAATTGCGGGCTTTCAATGTCTTAGTTTAAATTTATTTACACAACGTTTCACACATTACAATCTCAGTCCGTGTTCACCAGTACAGAGAATTAATACTTTTCGCTCGACGCTTACGCTTGTTATCGTGGGCGAGGCTCGGACCACTTCCCCCAAAAATGCCTTGCCCCCTGTAAGGTGAAATGTAAAAAGCACAGTAAATGTAAAAGACATCAACAGAGGTAGTAAAGTTAGAAAACCAAATTAATTTTGGGTGCAATAATAATTATTTACAAGTACAGTTGACATACATAGCAATGATGTCAATGTCAAAATTACATGCCTTAAAAATATTTTTGCTCCCCCTAAAAATCTTTGGTTTCCACTTGGCCACCCCAATACCAAAAAGCTGGCGTTGCCACTGCTCGTACTTGGTACTTGAATATAAAAATATGTCTAAATAAATTTTTATTGTCAAGTACATAAACAAAAACATTTATTATTTGTGACAAAAAGGAGAGCCAACAAGTAAATTAAAAAAAAAAACCTTAACCTAAACAGTTTTAGAATCATCAAACATTTGTCAGTTATCAAAAGCGCTTGTAATAATACAACCATCATCGGTGCTATTTAAAGAATAAAAATTGTACAGTTCATTGCGGAAAATTATATTGACTGACAAATGTTTTGACGTTTCTAAAATTGTTAAAAGTGAAGCCAAAGAAAAAGGTTGTAAATCTTAAAAAAAAAAATTAGTTTACTTGTTAAAATAGACAAGTCAGCAGTGAAACAAGCTAAAATTAAAAGCTTGCGTTTTTTAACTTTAAACTTAAATCAAAAATTTCGATATTAAAACTTACAAGTAACTATTTACGAACAACAATAAGCCAAAAAGCCTAATTTGGCGCTAATTTCCATATAAAATGAAATGTGTGATGTTTTAGATACAAAATATTTGCTTAAAGATTTTGCGAACGTAAAGGCCAAAAAAGTTAAATTTTAGTAATGTTTTTTTTTGTTAATACAGTTTGTTGTGTTTTTTGTTTAAAAGTAATAAAAAAATGTATAGATATATTAAAAGTAAAAACAGTATACCATTGTATTAATTTTACTAATTAATTTTTAGTTAACAAATCATCTATTATGTCATAATGAATGGGCTCCAAATTTACACACTTTAATACTAAATTGTTGGAATATTAAAAAAATAATAACAATAAAAAGAGCATAGGTTTGAACACGTTGTTTAAAATCTAGTATTCCATAAAAAGTAAAATATTTAAATTTAGCTCTTAAAAATACATCTATGCTGATCTGATATATCTTATTATTATATTAAAAAGTATAAATAAGTAATAAACTTTTGAAAACTAGGCTTCTTTTATGGTATATTTACCAAAACACATTCTGTTATAGAGACAACCAATATTTTCTAATAAAGGCGCAAATCAGCTTAGAAACTGCTTTTTGATCATGACATACACCGACACCAAAATTTAATAACTAACCTTCTCAATATGAGCAAAAATCATTTTGCGTTAATTTTAAACTTTTTTTTATTAAAGGTAAGAGTCATAAACATAAAGAAGTATATATTCATTTAAGAAAATATAAGTACACTACCTGCACCCAAATTACAAAATTAAATTTTTACTTTTTCCATAATAATTAAAGATTTTGAGTTTTATAAAAATACTAACATTTTATATCCTAACTTAAAACTGATTTTATCTTATTAAAAGTTAATAAACAATTTAACAAAATTAAATAGAATAACAGTGAAAGGATCCCTTATTCCCTTTGCATGTTTAAGGGTTATATTTCAAAAACCTCGGTTATTAGAGGTAATTTGATATTTCGTGTGATAAATGGAACTTGAAATTCTCGTGAAAATTTAATAAATTAAACACAAAGGTTCAATTAAGATATATTATGACTTAATTTATTATATTATAATATATTAGGTTGTGCATTTTCTTGCATCTTAATATCAATTTTTTTGCCAATAAATATCATACATAAATTATATTGAACTTGTCGGATCGGTCTACAGGGTGTCCAGTTTTTCAACTAATAAACTTTATGGGGTTTTTAAAATAAAAACCTTTTTTTTTATTTTCGTTTATTCTGGACTAAATTTAAATTTTTGACTTTATTGTTATTAAGATTATTATTACTAATAATATTAATAATATTATTAATTACATAGTTTTTTATTTTATTACATATTTGTATTTATATTTAAATTTCTATCTCGTTTTTATTTCATTTATTATACAAAGAAAAGGTATTATACAAAATTTTGTCTGTTTTTGTACCTTTGATTAAAAATACACAACACTACAGTAAAAGGCGCAAGGACGTGTAATTTAATTGGTCTGAAGCGCTACAGACATTCATTCAAAACTGTCACATTAAGGGGTTATGGTTAGTTCTGGTTAGTTTTTTTTTATTTTTAGCCTTATAAGGAAATTAATAAACAAGCATTAACCAGCCAGAACTAACCAAGACCCAAAGTGACAGTTCATGACTGTCTATAGCGTTTTAAACCAATCAAATTACACGTTCCTGTGCTTTTTACTGTAGTTTTAAAGTAAACCAAAAGAGCTTTTTTCGAAAATAAATTAATTTTTTAAACGCAGCTTTATCTTTAGGTACACAATTTGTTTTAAATAAATAATTAAAACATGCCATCCCAGCTGCTAATTTTAACGAGAAAACAAAAACTAAAATATTTTTTAATTTGTTGGCTGGTTAGTTCGGGTTAGCTCCTTAAATTTTATAAATATTATGCAACTTAAAATATTTAATTTTTTCCCTTGCCTCGTCTTTAACCTATACTTTTAATTACTCTCCTTAGTGCGAGAAAAGTAAAAATATGACAGGTTCTGCTCTAACTATAACCGTCTTTATAACAAAAATTTTATTTTAGACCCATTAAAAATGTCTGTTTCTTGTTCTATTTTTACCCGAATACTGACAACCCATTTAACTAGAACACAAAGCAGATAAATTAGGTTAAAACAGCACCTTATTTTTTCTAATTTATTGCATAGCAGTGAAATTGATTTAAAATATCTAGTTTGATAATATTTTGACGCTTTAATAAGTTAAAATAAAGGCGCAAGCTTAAATGTATTTTAGTTTTAGTAAGGCAGTTTTAATTTAAAATATATTTAAGTAATATGATATGCACGTTTATACATGGTTGTGTAATAAACATAATTAAGAAATGAATTATTATTCCAAGTCTTTTTTTTCTATACAACCATTTATTAATATTAAATAATAATTAACAACCAGTTGTAATAGTAAAAAATATGGGGTATTAGTTATTTTTCTAAAATATAAACAAATATATTTAATAACAAGTAAAAAACCACCTATACAAATATGGTAAAACTACTATAAAAAATATTGACACAAAAAAAAACATATAAAAACAGTTACAATAAATAAATGTTTTGTATTAGGTAATTACCATTAATATTTAGTAATTAACAATCTTTTGCTAATTATAAAAGGTGCTGTTTTAAAAACTTATTTAATAATTTTAAAGGGTTTTAATTTTTTGTTTTGTTTTAGGTACATCACAAATACGAACATTGATTGCCCAACGCAACAACAAACTTTTAATTGAAGAGTATGCAGTTTCCTACTTTAAATAATGTATTAATTTTAGGTTGCATATTAATTAATAATACTGTAAATAAAATTTTGTACTTAGTGGTATTTTATTTATTATCTTCTGACACTTTAATTAGAATTTTGAAGCTTCATTTTCCGTCGGCAAATGAGTTGTGAAAACTAGTATTGCGTACGTACTGCGTACTCTTTTCTAGTTGTAAATTTATTTAATGCTATTAACACAATTTACAGAATTTTTCTTAGAGAAGTAATTTATCAGGATATAGAGGTCATTTCTTTGCAAAAAAATATATCTCCCAATCTTAGAAGGTAAGATTCACACCTTTCTTATTTGCTATTCTATTACCAACATTTAAACCAATTTATTTTCTGATAAAAATTCGCAGCATAATTATAATATTAAATATTTTATTTAAATTGTTTTTTGAAACCTCTAGAGTAAAAGTTTATAATTATTACGTGATACGAGTTTAAATTCAAAGATAACTTTTTCTTTCTTATTCATATTTATTTTATTTATATTTGTATTGTAAAAAAAACCAACTTTACATATATTAGGAATAGTTCGTTCGCCTGTTTAATAATATGACAGAATGCATGTAAATAAAGAAAATTTTTTTAAATTTCGTTAAAAATAAAAGTATTAAAAAGTCACAAAATTACTATTTTTACTAAAATTAAATAGACATACGGTTAACCAAAATAAAATTATTTTATTTAAAATTTTATGCCGTTTCTAAAAGTAGTAATAGATTTATTGCAAAAACTATTTTTTTTGTTGGTTTCTGAAAGTATTTGTAATTTTACCAATTTAAACACACACACAGGTTTGTATCTTTAAAAAAACTAGTAAATAATATAAGTAAAGGGATTTTTTTCAAAATAAAAAAAATGCTTTTTCATCAAATGTGTTTGTGTATTTAGTGAAATTGCTTTATAATTTTTACCTTTGGTTAGTCTAATATCGATAATTAAGGTGGGTGCTGCCCCCAAACTATTTGTATGTGGACCCTTGAACTAAATTAATGCTATTTAAGGGATTCGAAGGACGACAATGCTCCCAAAACGACAAGCATCGGGAAACCCTTTTGATTTAATTAAAAAGATTAGACAGTGCGTAAACATTTTTAAAAAATGAATAAGAAACACTTTACAAAAAGACAAAAATTGTTTGTCACAGTAAATAGTAAACTCTAAGCAAGATACAATTGAAAAATGTTTAAATACTGGGTGTGCAATTTTTTGATATCTAAATATTTAAAATAATAATATGAAGCCAAATACTGACAGCCAAGCTAAATAAAATGCATTAGCGAAATAACATGAAGTTTAAGCAAAATACATAGGTTTAAAAAAATGCATAATAATTAAATCAACATTTTTTTATACCTGAGACCATATTGACTATTAAAGCATTATAACTAAAGATTCAAATATAAGAAAAATTTTTAACCTTTGAATTAGAATTTCTGTTTGGGGCTAATTTCTTTAAACTATCAAAAATGCTTTTTTAATTTAACAATGTTGGCAGTTATATCAGTCACCAATCCAGCTACCAATGGTGCTTAATAACCGAATTAGTGAAACGTGAATTTTTACGCGGCAAACACAAAAATATATTTTTACGCATATTTTGTGTTTTAAATAATACTAAAACTACCATTTTAAAATTTTCTTTGATGCAAAGCGTGTTAAATCGCAAATTTTTTAGGTTGTTAGTTTCTTATTTAAGTAATAATTTACATTCTTGGAAAAAAATAAAATTTGGGTTTATTTTGCACTTAATTATCACTGGATTATATGTAAATTAAATTTTGGGCTTAGGTGTAAAACGAAACAAGTTGTTAAAATAAATATGTAGAGCATAAATAAAATTTAAATTTTAAATACCTTCTATACTTTTTTGTTTAGATGTTATGTGTTGTACCTGTAAAATTTGAATATAAGGTAAAACAATACTAACGCAACTTTAACATATTTTATACCATTATTAATCACTCATATTATTAAGTATATATGTTATTAAAGTACAATTGTAATGATACTGCCTAATTATTTTTAAGAAAATTATTAGTATCTTAACTTATTTAATTACCTAAACAAATAGTCAATGACCTTAAAGTTTTTTTCTAATATATGAAGTTTTACAAAGGATGTTATACCCTAACAATTTGCAAATAAAAAGCATAATATTTACATTAAAGTCTTTTAGTGCAGCATATTCTCTTTCACCTCTACGTAAGTTAAAAGAGAATATACTTGTTTTAAACCCATTAGAAATTATTTTTATTTTATTTACTTATGTAAGTGATAATATGGGCCATTTATTCCTAAACTAAAAAGCAACCACCAAGTTTATTGCGACGGGTAGTTAATATGTGCAAATTAACCTTACGTGAATGTCAAAATATATTACCTAAACCAATACGACTATAATTATACCAAAATTATTGATTCTTGTGACTACGTCGTCTGGGTTAAAATTCGACAATTACAGTAAGGTGCTGCCCTCAAGACATTGCGGCAGACCCTTAAACTAAATAAAGATCTATTTAATGGTCGACAAAGACAACAATAGTTTTAAGAAAGGAGGGTCAAATGCTTTTGAGTCAATTAAAAAGGTAGGTCATATAAATAGTAAAACACACGATGTACCTATTTATTACCTATGGTACAAAAGTAATCATGTATATATTTAAAGCCACGTGTTGTAAAGTTAAAACTTAAGTGTGGTAAATATTTGAAAGGTATAAAATACCATGATGTACCTACTACCTAAATTTTTTATAATATGAAAGAGACCCAATAAAAATTTCAAACGTGATATCATAAATATACTTTTAAGGTACATTTGAAACTTGCAGCAATAAACAAATAATGTTTTTTTATTTGTTAAAAGTACTGCCCTTAATCTATTCAAAAGGTCTTCAATTTTGCGTAAGTATTCTTCTCTAATAGGCTATAAAAACACGGCAAGGCTCATATCTGCATTTATTCATAGTAATATCCCAATTTTACCCGCGGCAATCTAATCCAGAATTTCCTTTCAAGAAAATAGAACTTTCATCACAGAAATGCATAGAAACTGCTGCATTTGCATGAAAATATCGGGAAAACTATTCTGGGATTCTACACATCTATCAAAGACATGCCTTTGAAAAGCTCTAGGCGACTGCGAGTAAAACGAAACTACCGGCGAACGTCGTGGATTGAATCTAAAATTAGATTGACGTGAAGCCATGATGGTAACAAGTCACCACGTGGATAGAATTAGAGCTTTTGCGCCAATGAAGTGCGACGTGCCGGTCGATACAGTCATGGCAACCGATTTGAGACCGCCTTTTAGAAGGAGAAGGTGAGTGTGATGCGGTATGGGAGAAAGGAGGACGCAGCATGGTCGTAAAGGTCCTCATTGGATAATAAATAATAAAAGTTTTATGATTTTTCATTCTAAAGGTTGGTTTTGAGTTTTGCTGATAGATGTAGGTAATGTCTCTGCTTTAGAATTTAAATTGGCCAGTGAATCTATGACTATAATGTGTATTCCACTTAAAAAATGTTGTAATTTAATATTTAAATTTTTAATCTGGTACCTGATATTTCAGACAACTACAATATTTTTCCTTCAACTGACTTACTGTTTAAAACTTGGCAGTGTTCACCTAAGCAAACTAAGTTTCAAAAACAATGTTTATTTAATATTTGGTAACCCATAAATATAATTATTATTTTTGTTGTTACCGCGCTTAAATACTTATCTACTGAAAGCACAAAAAAACATTTAACTTACTAAAAATTAAACTTCTCATGTTTGTAATATGTACTAAGTGACATATTAGGCACATAGATGTCGCTGGCGGTAAAAAATGTTACGGAATAAGAAAATAAATATTATTTTTGGACTGAAATTTTTTTTTAGGTTTATAAAAATTAAATAATTAGTTGGTAAGGTATTCAGTATTCTTTAATGTTGCTTTATTATTTCAAACTTAAAAGTTATTAGTCTCTTATTTGGTCTTAAGAAATTATGTTTATACAGGGTGGCCGCCGAGGTATCCGAGAAATTTCGGATATAAATTCTGTTACTAATTTTAAGCAAAGATTATTACCTTTTTCCTAATTCGTAACGTTTCATGAATTGTCTGAGTTTGAAGTTGCCAAGACATAAATTCTAGAATAATAAAATACTATTTCTGCAACTAGTTTACATGGGTAATAAAATAATTACCCCCTTGAGTTGTAATAATAATTGTTTGGTCGTATATTGTCATTTTTGACAGCTGTTAGTTTTTTTTGCAAAACTTGTGTTAAAATCCTGCATGTTTTTTATTCCCCTAATTTTAACAAAAAACTATACATAAAATAACCAACAGCTGCCGATAATGACAATTAACGAAGAAATAATTATTATTACAGCTCAAGGTGCTTAATATTAAATTATTTATGCAAAGTACTCGCAACACGGTTATTTTCTTTACCCTAAAATTTATGTCTTGGCAACTTCAAACTCAAATAATTCAAGAACCCTTACGATTTAAAAAAAATGGATAAAATCATTTTTTATTAAAAGTAGTCATATAATTTACATTTGAAGTAACTCGGATACCTTGGCGATCCACCATGTATTTTCTACCATATATGGGATGTCTCGAAAGCCCCGCCTAGCGGGTAACGCCGTTCACCATCCCAGTCTTAAGACGCAACCTCTAATCAATTCTATATCTACCAATCATTACAAGTATTAAAGCTAACCTATCTCATTTGCGCTCCGCGAAACCGCTTTTAATCTTTAAGTCGACGAAAACATTTTGGATGCAGGTCGATGTAATTTTCCTTCTGTGAAAATTTCAAGGTGGGTAAGTATCAAACGTAAGTAAGTAAGTAATTTGCATCAATAATATGTTAGGGGAATTATGCTTAACATGCATACCAGGTAAGATGACATAGTAGTTATATCCGAAAAAAATAATAATAATAATGTTTTGGAATTTAAATGAACTACGGTGTGTTCTTCTTTTTATTTTTCTAATTTTGCCCAAAGAGAAAAAATGGCTTTTTGATTGAAGAGAAAATATTAACTTATCATACTTAATATATTAATTTATTTTTTAAATTTAGTTTCTTTGTTTGCTTCACTTTCCCCATCCGACGTATACTCTTGGTAATGTATGGACCCAGTAAAAAGTATAGAGGAATACATACAGTGAGGTGAGTAAGGATATTAAAAGTCCTGTCCTCTTTATCTTTTGAAACAAGATATCGAGGTCGAATAAAATTTGTCTACGTGGCCTAGTGCGAAGGAGGCACTAGGAACTTTTTTTTCAAAAAACATGTGGGTCCTTGAACACCTTGTTTTAAAAGCCTTTATATTCTCTATAAATCACCTTTTTACTTTTAAACTTCGGCCCATTTGTTCTAGAGTTACAGGCCTTCAAAGTTTAGCTCCAATTTGTACATATAGTGCGGTTTTTAAAAGCTCTATCCCATAAGTTTTGAAAAGGACAAAAGTCGGATAAAATTTGAGTAAAAGGATAATACTTTTACTGCCCTTTGACATAAAAATATTTTCGGTTACGTGGCCTAGTGTCAAGGGGACACTAGCAACTTTTTTAAATGAAAAGGGGTTCATGTAGCACCTCGTTTAAAAGGCCTTTTAATTTTTACTTAACGCCACTTTATTTTTTAAAATCGGCTCAGTCGTGTCTGGTCCAGAAAACCGACATGCCAGCATTGAAGCAAGAAACTACTACAATCAAACAATTTCTGAAGCCAAAGACTCCTTCGACAATCCTATTAAAAGAAAGTTCTTTCTTGCTCAAATGGCAGCAAATCTTTCTGGTCTTTGCGAAAAACATAAAAAGGAATTTTTGTACCAGTTCTTTTTCGCCACCAACTTTAAAAGATGAAATTATTTCTACCGCTAAAGGAAAGGCAGAACTATTTGCTTAACAATTTGCTGCCCGAGATTATTTATAAGGTGAAACACACTAAGCGTATTCTTTCTTCTCTTAACACCAAGAAATCGTCTAAGCTGGACGGCATACCAACAGTCGTTTAAAAAAATGTGCTCCAGAACTTGCACCAATATTAACTCGGCTCTTTCGAATTTCTTACGACACAGGTATCTTTCCGGAAAGCTGGAAAGCTGCACGTGTTAAACCTATTCCCAAGAAAGGATCTAAATCTTTTCCATCTAACTATGGACCAAATTTTAATTTTCTCAGTTCTTTGTAAAGTAAAGGAAAAATTAATTAATTCACAAATCCTTAGGTACACAAATGTTTTAGCATGACAGGCAGTAAGGATTTCGCCACAAAAGATCTACAGCAGATCTTCTTTCCTTCGTATCACACTACTGGATTAAGTCTCTTGAGCTTCTAGGTGAGTCCCAGATCGTCGCTCTTGATATATCCAAAGCTTTTGCCCAGGTCAGGCATGCCGCATATCTTAATAAACTTTCCTCTTATGGCCTTTCAACTAAACTCAGTACTTGGCTCTTTAGTTATCTTTCTAATCGACGTATGTCAGTTATTGTGGACGGCCATTCTTCAAGATTTCATAAAGTAAATCCTGGAGTGCCTCAGAGCTCAGTTCTGGCACCAACATTGTTTCTTCTTTACATTAACAACCTTCTCTCGTCCACAATTAATTCCATTTATAGTTTCGCCGACGATAGTACCCTTCACTCCAATTTTCAGGTTCCTTAACCCATCAGTAAACCTGATTTGGAAAACAAACGCAGAGCGATGCATATATCTCTTTCATAGGATCTTAATTTAATATTGGATTGGGGCGCCAAAAATATCGTCCATTATAATTCATCCAAAACACAATTATGTTCCTTGCCGCGAAAAGAGTCATCAAATACTGATCCTCTACTTATAAGCGGCTAAGTTTTACAGAGCAAAGAAACCTTTAATCTTGTGGGCGTCACATTTGAAAGTAAAAAACACATTGTATCTATAGCCGCGGCAGTTTCAAAAAGCTTGGCTTTCTCTTTCGAATCAAAAAGTATTTTTCCCCTTCCCATTTATACACTTTATATGTGTCCCCAATCCGACCTCACTTGGAATATTGTTTTCATATCTCGGGCACGGCGTCCCCCACAACCCCCAGCATTCTTGATTTCATTCAAAGAAGAGCTATTCGTCTCATTAATGATCCATTACTTACAGAAAAGCTTCCCTCTCTTACCCATCGTCGGAGCTGTGGAGAATTTTGTCGCTTTTTAATAGGTGCTTCCATGGCTTCTGCTCTAAGGAATTGTCCAGTATAATTCTTCACTCACGGTTCCCAGCAGAGAAACTCGTGGTGCCACACATATGCATCCTTATACGGTCCCCGAACTTCCCACTTTGTTCGTTCTTTTATCCCTAGAGTTTCTAGAATGTGGAACCTGCTGCCCGCAGAGGTCTTTTCTTTACCCCAAAATCTTTAAGTATTTAAGTCCCGTGTCAACAAACTCCCTACTTACCTCGCTTAAGACACCCACGGTACGTTAGTATTTAGGCTTTAAGCCTTCGTAGATTGTCAAAAGATAAAAAAAGACTTACAAGCCAATGCCATTAAAACTGCATTATTTTTAGAGTATTTAAGCCAAATTTTAAACGGGTCTATCTCTATATCTTGTCCGATTCAAAAGATAAAGGCAGGGGTGGAAAGACTTTTAATATCCTAACTGTATTTAAAAATCATTGTTGACCACAGTATAGGAATAGTTTTATTTTTTTTTACAATAGTTAAACAACGTTTGTATAAACTGTATTTAATCCTTTTTAAGTAGGTGGTAGAGGAGCTTATATATTTTTGTATTATTTTATTGTAAAATAGACGTTTTGGGTTCTGGGTTAGTAAGTAAGTTTTCCTTCTGTTTTTCTTTTCTTTTTTTTTCCTTTCACCCAAAAATTATTTAAAAATGATAACGGCACACCCGGAAGAAAAATGTTCCAGAGGTAAAATACCCCTCCAATCAGATCTCCGGGCGACGGGTGCATCCAGGGGGCCATTATCGAAAGGTTTAATTTCCTTTGCAAATATATGTGGGCTTAAAACCAATATTAACTCCGTTCACCATCACCTTCAGTCATCTAAGCCCCACATACTGTTTCTAACGGAGACCCAAATAAGTTCTTAAGCTTCACCTTCTTTTTCCAGGCTACGAATTTTTTTCGTCTTTTCGCCCACAAGGCGGCATATGTGCTTACGTTCGCAACGATCTGGCTTGTGCTTGAGTTTTCAATCTTAAATCGGGTAGACCCGATGTCCGTTAGTTCAAACTTTCCTTTAAGTCTTTCACTAAATTTATCTGTTGTTTGTACCGGTCCCCATCTGACAATTCCTATGTCGAACTATTGGACTTTCTATCAACAAAGATTAACAGTATTATTTCCCAGTTTCCAATGGCCAAAGTAATCGTGCTTGGCGATTTCAATGTCCATAGTAAGGACTGGCTAGGCTCTTCAAAAACTGATCCTCAAGGCAAAGCAGCGAAAATATTCGCAGTCAGTAACTCTCTTAATAACCTTATTATGACCCTACCTACTTTTCTAGTATCCCGAATTATAGTTCAAACTCCTTAGATCTCTTTTTACCTCTGAACACTATAAAGCATCTGTTACTGCTCCCCTGGGTCGCTCAGATCATGGCTTTATTACTGTATCTTACTCTGCACATCCTGAGTTAAATAAATGCATGCCATCACGTACCGTATGGTACTACAGCTCAGGTGACTGGGATGACCTTAGCAACTTCTTCGGGACGTGCCCTTAGAGACCATCTGCTTTTCTTCCTACGATCTTTCCAAAATCTGTAAGCAGCTGACCAAGTCGCTTCTAGTGGGCATTGAAACCTAGTATGTACCTCACACCAAGAAAACAAAGAAAAACCCTTTAATCATAAACCTTGGCTTACTAAATCTAGGCTTTTAAGAATTTAAGCTCACAAGAAGTTTCTACAGAATTCCTAGTGCAGAAAATCGACCAGCTAACATTAAAGCAACAAACCACTACCATTAAACAATCTCAGAAGCCAAAGACTTCTTCGACAAACAAATAAGAAATAAGGTACTTTCTTGCTCAAATGACAGCTAATCCTTCTGGTTCTTTGCCAAAAACAGCAGTAGAAATTTCTGTACTAGTTCTTTTCCACCACTAACTTTGGAAGATGGAATTACTTCTACATCTAAAGGAAAGGCCGAACTATTTGCAAAACAATTTGCTGCCAATTTAACCCGTTACCCACCTGTCAATCATCCAATTCCAAATAATCCTTCGGCCTATCTGCGATCGGCTCATCTGCGACCGATAATAAAATCGGCGCATTAACCTCCATTTTTCTACCTGGTGGCTCTAGAATACATTAAATTTAAGACGCACTGTTGCCAAAATGTAGGTGGACTATTTGAGATATTTCATTACATTAAACTTATTTTTTACTAAAAGTTTTTGTTGCAGTATGAGCCAGACAAAGATAAGAACTAAAGTAGAAATTTTTAGGAAATGCAGTAAAAAATTTAAAATTATTCAAGTGTACGAGTTTCATGTTTACTAACTGTAATTGTATGCTAGACTTTCAAGCACACACTTTTTCACACCTATTTCATTTTTCCTGTTTTTTATAAAATGCTAAATACTTATTAGTTTTAAGGTAAAACATATTAAGCGTATTCTATCTTTTCTTAACACAAAGAAATCGTATGGGCTAGATGGCATACCGACAATTGATTTAAAAAAATGCTCCTAAACTTTCACCTATTTTAACTCGACTCTTTTGAATTTCTAATGACAAGGATATTTCTTTTCCGAACAGCTGGAAAGCTGCACATGTCCAACCCATACCCAGGAAAGGATCTATATGTCTTTGATCCAACTATAGACCTATTTTACTCCTCTCAGTGCTTTGTAAAGTAATGGAAAAATTCAATAACTTGCATATTCTTATGTATAAAAAAATACATGATAGGTAATACGGATTTCGTCACAAGAGATCTACAGCAGATCTTCTTTCTTTCATATCACACAACTGGAACAAGTCTCTTAAGATCCTAGGTGAGTCCGAGATCGTTGCTTTTGATATATTCAATGCTTTTGACCAGGTTTGGCATGTCGCACTTCTCAATAAACTTCCCTCCTACGGTCTTCCAACTAAACTCTGCTCTTGGCTCTCCAGTTATCTTTCTAATCGGCGTTTATTAATCATTGTGAAGGGCCACTCTTTAAGCTTTCACGAAATTAATGCTGAAGTGCCTTAGGGTTCAGTAATGGCGCCCGCTTTGTTTCTTCTTCACATCAACGACCTTATTTCCATAACCAATCCCATTCATAGTTGTGCTGACGATAGTACCATTTACTCTTTTCAGGTTCTCAAATCAATTTCTCAACTCGACTTGGAAAGCAAACGCAGGGCGATGCAGATATCTCACAGGACCTACCGATTAATATTACATTGGGGCGCCAAAAATCTCGTTCAGTTTAATGCATCCAAAACTCAATCATGTTTCTTGTTGCGGAAAAGTCATTGAACACTTTGCTTATAAGTGGCCAGGGTTTGCAGATCAAGGACTTATTCAACCTTGTGGGCATCACATTTGAGAACAACCTTAACTGGCATAAGCACACAAACACATGTATAGCCACGGCGACTTTTAAAAAGCTTCGATTTATTTTCTAAGTCAAAAAGTATTTTTCTCCTGGCAATTTATACACTTTGTATGTGTCCCAAATTCGATCTTTGGAATATTGTTCTCATATCTGGGAAACGGCGTCCCCTGCA
Source organism: Listronotus bonariensis (assembly GCA_014170235.1). Taxonomy (NCBI): domain Eukaryota; kingdom Metazoa; phylum Arthropoda; class Insecta; order Coleoptera; family Curculionidae; genus Listronotus; species Listronotus bonariensis. The sequence goes on from JACEGR010001170.1 coordinate 127,661, forward strand.
ACACTTAGCATTCTTGATGCCATTCCAAGAAGAGCTATTTGTTTTATTAATGATCCTTTACTTACTGAAAGACCTCCTTCTCTTGTCCATCGTCGAACTGTGGGAGATCTATCACTCTTTTATAGATACGTCTACAACATCTGCTCCGACGAGTTATCCAGTATGGACCCTCCACTTGCAACTCTCAGCAGAGTGACTCGTGGTGCCGCATGTCTACTTCCCTATACGGTCCAACTGGACAGACCCCGAACTTCCCACTTCGTTCGTTTTTTAGCCCTAGAGTTTCTAGAATGTGGACCCAGCTGCCAGCAGTGGTCTTTCCTTTTCTCCCAAATCTACAAGTTTTTAAGTCCCGTGTTAACAAACTTTCTCCTACGTTGCTTAAGACTCCCACGGTATGTTAGTATTTAGGCTTTCTGCCTTCGTGGATTGTCGAAAGAATAAAAAGAAATACAAAATACCGACACCTAATGACCAAAGTGAGAGCTGTATTGTTTAAAATATATACTTAAAATAAATCTTATTTTTAAATAAATGTACATAAAATACATATAACAGGGAAAAACACTTTTTAAAAACATTATAACATAACGTTTTTTTTTTATCTGAAATAACAAAATTATTTGCATAGGATCTTATACTTACATATGTATTTTTTTAAATATTGTTAATTAACAAACTGTAATCAATACTTACTTGAATATTCTTCATAAAAATGCCCATCTTTCTGTTGATAATCACCTCTGTAATAAAGAAAAAATATTTAATAAAAGGTAGAAAAAAAACTAGGCGTACGAATAGGGCAAATTAACGATTTTTTAAAATTAGGTATGATAAAAATAAAATAAAAATGGCAAAATATAAAAAATATAAGGAATTTGCATACCAATATAAAAATGCTTTAATTACTCCTAAAAAAATTCTTAAAGCTTAAAAAAAAATAATATTTTTATATTTCTTTACATTTATACACCGCACCTCATTTCATTCACCATAGTGGATAGAAAACAGAAATTGAATGGCCATTAAATTTAAAGGAATTTAAAAAATAAAAGGTATTTTTATTGTGACACTAGAACCTTTCACAATCGCATTTTAAAAAGTTGACATAAAATTATATAAATACGTATTTCAGTAGTCGATACCGTTGCAACATATGAGAAGTAAATAAATTATTTGGGCATATAAACACCAAACATCTATATGATACTTGTAGATATTATGATCTTTATTAATATGGCGAATTAATTAAATTGTCCTAGTTGGGTATATGGCAAGTTTGCTAAAAAAATAGAACCGCTAGGGTCCTGGTCCCGGGTTAAAAAAATCTAGTGTACTTGGCTCTATTAACATTGGCGGATTTAAACTTCCTAATGCCCTCAAAGCAGTTTACTCCTGTGTTGCCCCCTAGACGTGAAATGTTTGAGAATCGAAAAAAAGTGGGCACCTTTTTAACTTATACATATTTCTTTTAACTATTCAACCCTACATTTTTTAATAGCAGAAAAAAGGTTACTACCTTTCAACTTTTCTTTCCCCAAAAATGTTTACAAACACAAAAGAAAAAAGGTGCTCCCTTTGTGGTGCATCTCGCCATACACCTGATGCTCTAATGCTTAATTTGCTTATAGGTCAATCCGGAACTCTCTATTGACCCCTTCATACTTATAGATGACCCAAAAGAAAATAAAGGAAAAGTCAAAAAAACAATTAAAGAAATATTTACATTTGTTAAAAAAAAATCTGTCATCGTTTTTCAAATAAAATTTTATTTAAGAAAATGATGAAGATGTCCCCTTTCAACAAACTTTTTTCCTAATACATTCACTGTACGTATTAAGGCTTTTCAATCTTTGTTGAATTTCAAAAAGAAGATGATCTAAAAATTTAAGTTATATTTAATGTTATTATTCCTAAAATTTTGCCACCTAAAAAAAACTAAATTGTGTTTGTCTTTTATGTCACAAATTACATTTCCCGAAATTACTCGTATTTACCCAACAAAAACTATTAAATATAAACTAAACTATTAGATATTATGTTACACGTACATCGATTTCCAAGTAGTATTCCTTTCTGATTTTTTCTTCAAAGAATATTTTTTGTATTTCTATTTAATATTCCTAAATACATAATAATTTCTTACATAGAAACGAACCTAATTATAAATACAAATAAAAGCATGTGTTTTTAGATTATTACTCTTAAAAAAATATTAGAAATCAATTTTTTTCTATTATCTAATAATTTACATTTTTAAACTTGCGATAACCCTTTCTATGGGCTCTTATTTGATATTATAAAAACATACGGTATGGCTGTTTTTACTTTATGTAATGAAGATAGTGTAGATAATTTATATACAAATGTCACTATTTGCATGCAACTTTGTTGTAACATATTAACAATCAAGATCTTGCACGTATTCAGTTTTTATGCCATTAAAATCGGACTTTAAATTGGATATTTAAAAACGTATTATTTCTCAGTTATGGTTGATGCATACTACAGGGTGTCCCACCGGGAACTGCTGCGATAGATTTCTCGAAAAGTAAGCTTGGAAACATTTTGAAAATTTGGTAACAATATAAAGTCGGTGGGGGACATACAACTAAAATATTTTGACAGCTCCACCACTTCCGGTTATACCGGAAGTTAATGTCAATTTCCTTATTTTAAATTGAACACCCTATATTTTTCTTTAGATTCTACTTGAAATTCTAAACATAATATATGTATAATATTCTATACCTAAGTCCAACCGTATTTGACTTATTTTAAATTTAATGTCAAAAATGACGTTTGCAACCCATTACATAACCATCAATTTCTTCTGAACAAAATCCTTTAATATAAGTTGGGGTTGGGTTTTCGTAGAGAAAGAACTACTTTAGCAGAATGTTTTGATATTTTCACAATTAATAAATACAGAGTGTTAAAAAATAATCGTTTAAAATTATTACGACAAAAACCTTAAAAGTCAATTTTTTTAAATGGAAACCCCTATCTTTTTTATCTTATCCTATTAAGCATCAAAAATTAGGATAAGTTTGTCTAGGGATGTCTATTTCCAAAAATTTATAGTTTTTGAAATATTAACAATTTAATATTTATCTATTCTAACAATGCTTTTAAATACGGCTTAGTTTTGCTTCTAGTTGGCCTTGACAACAAAATGCGGCGTCACAGCCAACTACCCCGTACCTACCCGTACTTAAATGCATTGTTAGAATAGATTAATATTAAATCGCTAATATTTCGAAAACTATAAATTTTTAAAATAGTTATCCTATACAAACTTAGCATTTTTTAATGTCTAATAGGATAAGGTAATGAAGGATACGGTTTTGATTTAAAAAATCGACTTTGAAGGTTTTTGTCGTGATGATTTTCAACGATTATTTTTGACCACTCTGTATTTATTAATTGTAAAAATATCGATACAGTCTGCCAAAGGAGTTTTGGACACCCTGTATTTATACAATATTATTTGTCTCCAATTTTTAAAATGGAAAAGACTAATCCGATTATTATGTTAAAATAAACTAACTATTTACTTTAAGGTTTAAAGGTGATAGAAAATAGGATTTAAAGTATGACTCTGGTGTGCAGAGAAAAGTATAGCCTAATACCACAAATTATCAGAATACCCAGATGCGAAAGTGCGGCGAAATGCGCTTACTTGTTTTTATGACCTTGAGAAAGAATAAATGGAAAATCTGCACCAGTGCATGGATCGTAATATCTTTTATTTGTAAAAGGTTTAACCGCACCAAGTCGCTAAGAAGAGATAGACTTTTATAGTAACTAATTATGCCCTTTTTTCATGTAGGGAAAAACGGGACAAAAGAATAATACACTATTTGAAAATTAAATTTTTCTTTATTAAAAAATATTACTAACTAAAAATTTTACCTATAAATACTTCGAAGAGTAAAATATTGTTAGTAGATGTCACGTTTAGATCAATTTGTAATAAAATGTCTATACCTGGTTGTACAAAACATTTTAAAAAACGATTAAACTAATGGGGGTTAAGAATGTTTAACAAAACGCCATATTAAAAAAAAGTTGTTTAAAAACTGCTTATTAAATTATTTAAAGGTATTTCGTTTTACTAGCTTAATTGTTTAATAAAAAGTTTTGTGTAAGTGGGGATTAAAACAAAATAATTGAAAGTAGAGTAACCAGAGTTTCTAAAGAAACCCCGAAGCAATCTTTTAAAGCAATGCAGATGTTTCCATAGTAATAGAAGTATGTTATTTTTTTAATACTGAGAAAACACCTAATTTTTCTTTATTTGAAATATAGCCTTTCAAATGGCAGTGCAGCTATAAATAAAAAAAAATAAATTGGAGAAGTAGTCCATAATGCTGTGGCGCTGTAATGTAATTGACAAATAAAACTACTGTCTTTCACCACTAAATGTTCTCTATTCTATGTCAGTCATTCAAAATTTCAGGGGGTCATGTTTCGACCATAGAGATGGTCATCATCAGCCCAAAAAGAAGTGAAGAAGTCCTCAAAAGAGATTAGAAAAAGTTTAACATTTGAAAATATAAAAGATGAAAAAATGGGGTTGCGTTAATGGAAAAAGCCTACATTTGGTGGTGGTTATTTAGAACAAGATAAAATTGTTTGGGCCCAAACAATCTCTTTACTTCCTGCTTGATCCAAACACGTCTTGCTACCATTAGAGCTCTGTTGGCAGATTTGTTGTTAGTTCTTGTGTGAAGAGAGACGTAACGGGGGTAATGTTTCTTCTGAGGCATTCGTTGTTGAACCAGATATCAGTAAAAGTGTTTCTTCTTTTCAAAAGGTTGTTCTTATACTGGCGGACTAGGTATGCTAGACTAGCAGATTCCAAATTGGAGAAGTAGTCCATAATGCTGTGGCGTTGTAATGTAATTGACAAATAAAACTACTGTCTTTCACCACTAAATGCTCTTTATTCTATGTCAGTCATTCAAACTTTCAGAGGGACATGTTTCGACCATAGAGATGGTCATCATCAGCCCAAAAAAGGAAGTAAAGAAGTCCTCAAAAGAGATTAGAAAAAGTTTAACATTTGAAAATATAATTTTCATCTCACGGGTATTCTGATAATTTGTGCTAATACCGAGACCTTTTTTGAAATTGGTCCAAAACTTTAAGTTTTACTATTAAAATGTATTAAGTTGATAATCATATTAATTTTATTATTTATAGTTTTGGTATACAATATAGCTATTGGAGTCAATAAAAGATTTTTTTATGATATGAAACACGTTAAGAAGGTACTTTTTCTCAAATTTAAAAAAAGGTTGCGGGTAGTACGGGTTTCAAATATCGGGGCCTCCAAAAATAGGTATAAATTATTGAAAAACTGCTATTTAATTAGCCGAATTTGTTTTACATGAAAAAAAATACACAGCAAACTGAAAATCACAAAGTTACCATAAATTAAACATTCTTTTTTGTAGTACTTGTAGTAAGGCTAAATTAGGAAAGCAATATTATGCAATGGACTGAATTTTAACCATCTAAACATAACTTGCAAATAAGTTTTTTTCTTCTGTGCAATCTTCGTGACACCAAGGTTGACACTGCATAAAACGAATTCATTGGACAGTGACATCTTCAGAAAAAAAATTGAGCACGCGACCGATATTAGAAAGCCTAACCGAAAAATGTTTAAGTAATCAAAATTTAAATATTGAAACAATAGCAGTAATTTTAAAATGCTTACATGATCACCATAAACTTAATAAGACTCTGTATATCTAATAATACCTATCTTTTATCAAAAACACAGATTTATCCTAAACTCTTCAAAACTCGGCCATATAATTTAATACAATATGCATCTGGTTCCCCAAACTTTACTTCACTAGGCCCTGAAAGTGCCGGTACATTGCGACTACTATGCGGTAGATAGCAACAAAAATTTGACTAATAAGGCACTACTAGAAATTGGGAACCTATCCGGTATTATTTGAAACTATATGTTTATTTGTAGATTAATTTTTCACATTTAATTTGAAACTATTTTTGACCAAGTAAATAATTTTAAAAAGAAATGTAAAGTTACAATTTAATTAAACCTATAATTAAATTGTAATAATTATAAAATATAAATAGAACTTAACGGCTAGTAGAAATTAATAATGATTAAAAATCAATGCCATTTAACTTGTGTTTTAAGAGGTCAGTGAGCGAGTAGTATCAATTTTTAATGTTTTTAGTTTAGTGAGGAGTTAAATTCAAGTGTAAGAATTATGGTGACCTATAAAACAGTATTTGACTATTTGGGGCTTTAAAAGAATAATTTTGTATACTATTCCAACTTTTTTAAAGTTAATACCTACTAAACATAAAGCAATTATATTGACATATATTTTAAGATCTTTTCCAAATAAAAATTGTTTTAGTCCTCAGCCCCGTATACCTACTATTTTTAAAATTAATTTTTTGTTATACTTGGGAGTTATAACTATATTAAACCAACAGGCCGACATCTAAGGCATTTTTTCGTAATAATACGGTTCAAAACATTTTAAAAACATTTGTATACCTACATATCTCTATCTATATCTCATATTTATATTGTAATTTCAAATGCGGTTTGAACCACTACGATGAATACGGTTAACACGAAAAAATGACTTTAGACAGAAATTAAAAGCAATATCATTTGCGGACCGTTTTAATTTTTAATTTGATTGAGTGTACTGTCAAGGTATTTCAAAGAAAACTACGTAAGGATCTGATAGTGGAATTCTGAGAAAATCTAGAACAAAACTTCAAATTTCAAGAGTTTGTATTTTCTATGCTTTTTAAAATTATTTAAATATTGAAGTCTTGCAGATGACGTAAGAGACAAAAGATAAAATAATAAACTTAAAAGAGAAAAATAAAAATATAAAAGAAAAATATACAAAAGATATTTTTATCGGTTGTTTAGAGTGTGCTAATAAGAAGCTAAATAATTTTTTTGTCGCGCATGTTCAAAGGTTATATTAATTTGAACCTAAGAAACTTTTTTTGTAGGAAACATTAGTTTTACAAGAATAGCGAATTTTATCTAAAAAGTTGTTTACACCTAGTGTCCTGAATTTGATTTTTGTCTGAGTCTTTAATTAAATACTTCAAAATCATGATATAAATTAAGAAATTACTAAAAAATCATGCATTGTTTAAATCACTGGTGTGCACAATAAAGATAGGTGAGTTAATTAATTTAATGAAATACTTGGTAAATTCATGATATAAAATAAAAAAAAACATACTAAAAAATCATGCATTGTTCAAATCACTGTTGTGCAAAATAAAAATAGGTGAGTACTTAGTAAAGATATACAGGGTGATTCACGGTCGATGGTAGGTTAGACGTTTATAGAAAACGAAACGCAGAATTTTTGTGAAAATTTGGCATCTTACATTTTCTTTCCTATTCTATCGATCTAAAATATTTACATCATTGCGACGTTGCCGCTTCTATCAAAAAGTCCTAGAAAATTTATTTTTTAAATGGAACACCCCCTATATTAATAAGTTCTTATATTCGGTCTTTTATTATAATACTTTTTTGTTAATATTGCCCTGTACCTATCTTTATCGGTTTTCGAGATAAAAAATAATTTGTGTTAAATATGGTCCTTTTTTCTAAAAAGGTTAGACTAATATGTATCTATCTCCATTTTACACAAAAGGAATGTGTATAATAATTTCTATTGTGTCAGTTTAAATCATGAATATATGTTCAAGGTAAAAAGTATGATGAAAGTGTAAGGCTACTATCAGAAGCAACCGGCAAAATACTAGAGTGGACAAGAGCTAATGGATTCGAGATCTCACCTGAAAAATCCACTTTTTGCACATACACACGACATAATACTCCTAATATTGATTCCATTAAATTACAAAACCTAGTCATACCTGCTAAGAAAGAGGTTAAATATTTAGGAATAGTTCTAGATAAGAAGCTGACTTGGAATCAGCACATTTCATCTATACTAGTAAAGTGTGAAAAAGGTATCAATTTTTTACGATCTGTAACAAAAACATGGTGGGGCTGTGATGTTCAAACATCCCTTACCTTTTATAGGGCATATATAAGGTCAATTATTGACTATGACAGTATTCTTTATGGTTCTGCCAGTAATGTTTCATTAAAAAAGGTAGATAGGTTGCAATATAAGGCACTCAGAGTCTGTTTGGGTGCTATGAGGTCTACTCCAGTGAAAGCATTACTGGTTGAAGCTCTTAAACCTCCTCTTAGTCTAAGAAGAGAAGAACTTAGTGCAAAATTTTTATTTAAGCAAAATTTTTTAACACAACAGTACTCCCAAAATATAGCTAAATTAAATATGCATGATTTAAGTAACAAATATTGGTATCATAAAAATTCCCCACCCCTGTGTGAAGCATTTAGAAACTATAATAACATGCTTAATAATATTGAACCCTTTGACTCTTGTGACTTTGAGTATTATAGTGCCATACAAGAACTCAATATAATATTTCCATCCTTCACAGAACACAGTGGTATTAACTTAAATATACTTAAATCAGAATTAACTCGGTACAAAAATTCTATTTTAATATATACAGATGCTTCAAAAACATCAAATGGCAATGGGGCAGCAATTTATGCTCCTCAAATAAATATTCATCTTAAATTTCAAATTGATAAAAATTTTACCATCTTTACTTCAGAAGCCATAGCTATCTACGAAGCTCTCAACCTTATATTGCAAAACCAAAACCAACACTTTGTCATTTTAACAGACTCAATGTCTGTTTTAAATTCATTAAATAATAACAAAACGTTTAACTATAAATCTAATCCATTAATATGGAAAATTTTAAAATCATTACGTAAGATTAATCTTCGTAAACAACAAGTTACGTTAATGTGGGTTAAAGCCCATACTGGATTACCTGGAAATGAGTTCGTAGATTCTCTTGCCAAAGAAAGTGTTTTGAATGGTGAACCTGTTAAATATAGCTTAAGTCTTGGTGATGCAGTTTGTTATTTAAAATCTATCGTATTTCAAAAATGGAACTTGAGGTGGAAAGAATTTTGTAAGAATTCACCCACTAGGTACTCACTATTGACCAATAGTATTCCTAAAAAGTATTGGCACAAAGATTACAATGCTCCTAGAAGGTTTATAACTACCATCATACGTATGAAATTTGGACATGCCTGTTATCCTGCGCATTTGAATAAAATTAATGTATTACCCTCAGATAAATGTGAAGAATGTCAAGTTAGAAGTGACATAGATCATATATTTTTTGAATGTCAAAAATATGTTGAGCATATTGATACACTTGTCAAAACTTTAATATACAAATGTAAAGTTAATACCCCATTTAATATTCTACATCTTTTATCGTTACAGGATGTAAAAATATATGCCATACTTATAGCTTACTTAGCTAAAATAAATTTAAAACTATAAGAAAATTAACAATTTAATTTTTATCCTCTTTTCCATCTCTTCTCATTTTTTTAAAATTAATGCATAACTAACTGATTTGTATAACTTATTTTCCTAATCTTTCCTTAAATGTTTTCCTTTTTTAGTGGTCCTCTTTGTGTGTCTTTTTAAAGTCGCTCTGACAGACCCCAGGGCGTGAAGCGAGTGTCCCCGTCTTTTTATGTAGATTAAGCTTTTTTCTATTATCTTTGTTTTTAATTACTCTTAAATACTTGTAACTGGCTGTATGGCTAATGCCAAAAGCCAAAAGAAAGAAAAAAAAAGGTATTCAAATGTTTTTAAAAAATGTTTTGAACCGTAATAACACGAAAAAATGCATTAGATGTCGGCCTGTTGGTTAAATAGAGTTATAAGTCCCAAGTCTAACAAAAAATTAATTTTAAATATAGTAGGTATACGGGACTGCGGACTTAAACTTTATTTGGAAAAGATCTTAAAATATATGTCAATATATTGTATTTATGTTTAGTAGGTATTAACTTAAAAAAGTTGGGATAGTAGGTATACAAAATTAGCCCGAAATAGTCAAATACTGTTTTATAGGTCACCATAATTCTTACACTTGAATTTACCTCCTCACTAAACTAAAAACATTAAAAATTGATACTACTATAAAAAAAAATGTAGTTAAAAAAAGTAAAATAAAGTTTGATTTACAAATAAAAAACCTGTTAGTCGATTTGCTTTAGTGAATTAGTTATAAACACCAATTTAAGAATAATATGTGGACAGTGTACACTGTACACTTAGTTGCAAAAATATTTAATACATAGAAAACATAGTTTGCAATGTCACGTTTTATATGTTGTACTAAGTTACTTGTTTTTTTGTTTAATAGCAAAACCCCAAATAAGTTAAAATAATTAATTTAGATATATTTTTGTTTGTAAAAATAAATGTATAACTGTTCAAAATTACTTACTTATTGGGACCATAGAAACAACAGATCAAGATTTAAAAAACATATTGAATTATATTTTTTTTAATTTGTAAATCTAACTTCCTAAACTGTTAGTTTGTAAATGATGATATTTAACCCCGTTGTCGGCAAAACCACCGCGAACATGTTTCAACCCGCTTAAGATGCAAAATAATTAACGTAATATTCATAAAATAAGCAAACAGTATTTGAATTCAGGATTTGAATACCAGAATATGGTATCACAGTATTAGAATACCGGTGTTCGAATATCAGTATTCGAATCTCGATATTCGAATACCGGTATTCGAATATCGGTATTTGAATACCAGTATTCGAATACCAGAATATTCAAAAACGATATTCAGAATAAAGAATACCGAATACTAACCAAAAAAGTATTCCGTCGAATACCGAATACCAAACACATAAATCTTTTCGAATAGTATTCGAATACCGCACAAATGTATTCTGAATAGTATTCAGAATACCGAGTATTTGAATACTACCCATCTCTGCACCTTACCTTTATAAAATTATGGTACCTTCTTTGTATTGTGGTGTGTCAACGAAGACGTAAGTAGCACTAAACACAGCACAACATTTTAACCATAGCAAGTCAGTAACACAAACACAACTATTTTTTGATCTGTGTCGTTATACTATTTACCTTACCACATACTGCTTCCAAAACTACTACGTGGGGAAATTTTTTTCTAGCTCGGCCCATTTTCATTCGTTTTAATGGTTTTGGCCAGGCGTTTCGGACTGGTATACGACTACTGCCTAATAATAAGTTTTATTTACTTTCCGCTTGGGTTTATGGTTATTTTATTTGTTTATTCGTCCACCATATAAGTCGTTGGCATGTTAAAAAAGTTTTGTTATGCACAAATTTATGCTTTAGTTTATATTCATTCATGCGTACCAATAAATTAATAAATTACCATTAGCAAACGTTAAGGTACGTATCCATCAAAGCAATAATAAGGAACTTTCTTGTTTATGTTGTATGTTTCCCGAAAAGTTCAATATTGTTCCAGTTAGTTGGTCATTGTTCTAGCAACAAAATGAAAATGTCATTATATGTTTTGTGTTTTTATTTTAAGTCAGTAAGATCAAAGGAAAAGTCGAAACATGTGGAAATAAATTTAGTTGTTGCTGCGGTGGAGACATTGTTTCTCAAAGTTTCGTAAAATGCAACAATGTGAAACGTAAACAACAATAAACAAAACACTAAAATGGTTTCTGATTTCAGTTGCTTTGGTGGAGATAAGAAGCTCAAATCTGTTGACATTTATTTCGTAATTTCGGAACACACATAAACATTTAGTAACAAAAAGTTCCTCGCATTGTTGCTTTCGTGGATACGAACTTTAAGGTCTTGTATAAACCGGAACTTCTTTCAGTCAGTATTTAAATGACTACTATAATTTAAAAAAAATTAAAATCATATACGGTTTTCCTCTTGATTTTTAAAAATAGTATATTATTTTGAATACCATGTTACATAATAAGGTCAATACACACCGTTTTCTTGGCACTTTATATTGATAATGCGTACCTAATAAGTAACTCCGGTAACTGACTTTTTTTAATCAATTAAATATATTTTTTGTTCAAGTCTTTTTCTCTATCTATCAGTAGTGCCCAAAGTTTAGGCTGCTCAGGTCTCGGTATGCTTACGGTTTGATTAAATATTTTACATATTTTTTAACTGAATGACCTTGAATAACATTTAAATGGCATGTAAGATATTTGACTCTACCATGAGCGCACCGAGAGCTGAGCGCTTAGTGTCCATTGACCCTTAATTTTCTCTAGTAACAATATAATGGCCCAACTATGAATTACTCGACATTGTTGCTTTAAATTACAAAATTTTAATTATTTGGCAATTTTGACATGTTTCGGGTATCGGACTGGGCAAACGCGTAAATTTTTTGTAGGAAAAGTGTACTATAATGTTTATATAAAACCTGGTGGTGCTAAAAATGGTAGTAGACCAAACATTTTTGAATTTTAAATTGGCATTTTGAGAAAACTGGTCGCTTGGCCTAAAACTAAAAATACCAAATTTGACTTCAATTGGTATTATAAAGGGTGAGTCAAAACTAAAAATATGAAAAATGCCCAAGAGTAAGGTACTTTTACTTTTAAAAATAAAACACAATTTCATATGTAAATGTTGTAGATAATTAAGTTTTATGTTAAAAATGAAAAGTTCAGGCATTAAAGAAAAAAATTATTTATTAAATATTTTGCATAAACACTTTAAACATTCGAGACGACGAACCGAATTTTACGAAAATCTTCAATACATTTAAATTTTATATCTTACGAAGTATATTTAATTAGGTATAGAAACATCTATTTGTCGTCTTCACGTGTACACAAATAAAAACTCAACGACTTCACGACGAATAGCGATAATCAATTTCTCGGAAGAGAGGCTTTGAAAAATTTTGCAAAATCAGTATTTGTATGTTAGTACTAGGTATACGATCGAAATATTTTTAGAGCTCTAACAATTTTAGATACACCCAAAGGTAATCCCTACTTTCTTATTTTAAATAGGACGCCCTGTAAATATTTTATGCAAAGGTTCCTATATCTTACTCTCACCGTTTTTAAATTTTGTGGCAAAAATGACGTTTGCAGGCCATTGATTTTTTCTAACCAAAACCCTTTAATGTTGATAATGCATTCTTTATTAATACATCATTCGGGTAAAAAGAAACCTAATTTTCAAAAAAATCTTGATTTGTAACTTTGTACTAAACGTAATAATTTATTATTTTTATTTTTAATTTAAATATTAACGTTGGCATTGTTCAAAACCATAATGCAATAAAAATAATAGGTTAAAACCATGATTTTCCACAACAAATAACAACACCATAACCAGAAAATATTTTAACTAACCGGAGCAATACTTTGCATTAATGCAATTAACCCTTCGCCATCCGTAAGCATGCGCATTAAATGACTCTGTTAATCACCCATCTTAAATACCTAATAAAAAGAAATATTTTCTCTTACCCATCAAATTCTGACTGACCATCATCAAATTTTTATAATAAGATAACTGATATAATAACTTCGACTATCAGAACATATTATTTACTTCTTCATCTTATCATTTAAAATGTAGTTAATTTCACTTTTATCGTGCCTGGTATGACCCGAAAAACGTATATAATGTTTCTTTTACTTTCGGATAACATATTTGTCTTTCACAACCGATATTTTCTCACAAACTGATTTGTAAAATATAACTACACTAAAATATAATGTGAAAGAAACTATAAAAATCCAAATCCCTCCCACAGGTCCATATACATAAATTTTTAATTGTCCCTCCGCCACTAGTGAAAAGTGAAATAATAGCCCTCGGACTACGAGGGTCGTTATGCAGCGGGAAGAACGGTAAAAATTTTAGTTTAGCGGTAAGAATTATGCAGTGGCGTAGATTTTTGTGGACTGTAAATTTAATATCAAATAAAACTTGTAAGGTCTTAATAATTTTAATAATATTGATTTTAATAAACTAAAATAAACATCATGGTAAAATTAATATTCACTTTAAAAAGTGGTTATAAATATGCAATTTAAATACAATCTCTTCTAATGTATTACATTAAAGCTGTACATTAGTTTACACTAATTATGTCAAATACTTACCTTGCTTAAGACACCCACGGTACGTGAGTATCCTTCGTGGATTGTCAAAAGATAAAAAAACATACATTTAAAATTAGCATTTATTTCAATTTTTACACACCAGATGAAAATAAGATAAATTTTTAAATTGGAAAAAGTACAATCAGAATTGTAAATTTGCAATAATTATACATTTAATTAAGTGTAAATTTGCACTAAAGACGCCATGACCCTCGTTTTTAAGTTAGGACGGAAAAATGGCGGAGTTTATTTAGTTCAATTGCTGTGAAGTAAAGCGAAATTCTACTAAGCAGTAGTTATTTTGCTATTTTTGTGTAAATTTTCTTTGATTAAAAAGTGCGTTTGACCTAAGACGTGAATTTGCGTACCAAACGTTAATACTGATGTCAAGAAACCATCATTTTTAAACGATGGTCGAAAGAAAAACCGTTTTAACACAAATAGATGATATTAAAGTAAAGAAACAACCTAAAACATGTAAACACTTTAAAAATTTACATATAAGTACTCATATTATATCTATACATGTGTAGCTAAATTGAAAAGTATACAGGTCAGTAAAGCAGCAAAAAGTGAGCACGATTAGTCATCCTATTCAAAATGTTTACATGCCGGCAACCGCGCTGCTAACCTCGCTCAAAACCGCTTTAACATAAACAGAGCCTTAGACCGTCTCCTTTCCGAATGTGCTCAAGTTGCTAGAAGGTAATAAGATAATAATAAAATTTCGAATTTAAGATTGTTGAGTTGCTAGACATAGATGAATGAGTTACTAGAAAAAGATTGTTGAGTTCCCAGACGGTAATACACACAACACCCGATGCAATAAAATATCTTGTAAAACAAATGCTTTATATATTTTTTTCTGTTTTTCCTATTTTGCTTTAAAATCTACTTTTTTAATAAATAACGCACAGATTTTAATTAAGTATTAATATTATTGTATGTATTAGTCTTGGGTTTAATTAAGAAATTAAAAAAAAGAATTTGCTAACCAGAACTAAACATTCGTAAATGTGTATTAGTCTTGGGTTTGATTAAGAAATAAAAAAAAGGATTTGCTTACCAGAAATAACCATTTTAAATTTCCTAAAACTGTTTAAATTGCCCTGTCGGGCGCGGCACTATAAAATGTTTGAGAAAATTTTGGACAAAATTGAATATCTTAAGAAGTATGAGTCGTAGATATTTGATTTTTGCACAAAAATGTAGCTGATGTAATTATCTATCTTAGAAATATAGTCTCCAAATAAAAGTCGTAAGGGCATTGTGGTTATTTCTAATTAAAATCTGACCTTTCCAAAAAAAACGTCATATTTATCAAATCAAAAGGTGACCTCAAAACCTTTTGAACCCCCGTTAGGGGTTGAAACTGGACTGGTTAACACATTTTTTAATATATAGGGTGTTTCCGAATGTTTATAAAAAGTTTAGGGGCAGATTTTACCATTGAATACATACAAGAAACTTTATATTAACATGGGTCCGCTTGGTTCTCAGGATACAGGGTGTTAAACTTGTTAAAGATTTTTTTTAATATCTTAAATATATTTAACCCAATTTTGATTTTATTCGGCAGTAGTATTTATGAAATTAAGGGGGTAATTTATGACTAACTAATTACGTTTCCAAGTCCAGTGGCGTCTTGAGCAGCATCTGAAGAAATATTTTTAACAAAAAAATGGTACGCCATTAACTGTGCAAATGCGTGTAAAATGTATGTGTCTTTTTTTAGATTATGCAAATAAAAATACAGCTCTTAAGTCTTTTAATTTTTTTCGTATGTTGTTTAGTTTAGAAGATAAAACCAAAAATCCACTTAATTGCATATTTTTAGACCATAAAACGATTGCGGCAACTTTTTCTTTTAAAAATTAGGTATTATTTTTTTTATTGGCAATTATGTAACAACAATATTAAATACCTATTTAAATGGGGTTTATATTCGATCTTACAATTTTAATTATTTTTTTATTCATAGGTTAGAATGCCATCGTATTGTATTTTGTTAGGGTAAATTAAAATAAAATTACTATTTTACTAATAATTCTTGCAAACATTATTAATATTTTTTCCGCAATGCCTTTCTTAATGAAAAAGGGGTAATTAGGTCGATTTATTTCTTATAATAATAAATATTAATATAAAGTAAACAACATACATATATTGTAAGTTAATTTATAAATAAATAAATTATAAAAAGAAATAATAATGAGAAGTAATAAAAATGGATGCATACTTACCTTTAAATAAATTTTTTTAAATCGTTTGGGATAAAAACGTAATTTTCAATGAAAAAAATAATTGATGGTGGTTTTTGGTTCAAAATGTCGCATAAATGTAAAATGTGATATATTTTATTTTAATTTTATTTTATTTTATATTATATTATTTTATATTATTTTATTTTATTTTATTTTATTTTATTTTATTTTATTTTATTTTATTTTATAGAACAGAAAAAAAAGCAATGGTAATGTGTCGTTAGTTTTAAATTATCTCTTTATATAAACCAAAAAAAATAAAAACTTTTTCGCAAAATTTTGGGTTTTGCCGGATAATTCCGGAACGGCTGAAAATTTTTAAATTTTAAAACGGAATATTGTTAGGCATAAAAATGCACAACTTTGTTTGTTTGTTTCTCGAATTTGTAACAGCCTGTATTCTATACTCTGTTCACTATAAATTGCGAAAAGCACCTTGACAAAAATGTATTTTATTGCTTTAAAACATCAGGAACCCTTGTTACCACAATAAAAAAATGTATTTTATTGGTTTAAAACTACAATAACCGGAGAAACTTACTGGGTACTCATTATCAATTTATAATGACCAAAGTATAAATACAATGACACCTCATATGTCATTTTCTGTCACTTCTAATTTAAAAAATTTAAAAGTGTTAGCCCGAAAAAAATAAAATGATTTGTTTATATAATTCCTTCTACAGGCGGGGTAAAAGTTTGTAAACTTCTATTTAGGGTAATAACTTCTTTTCTTTTTTATTAAATTGAGGTGGCCTTATAGGCATATCCTAAAAATATATTTTATATCAAACAATTTAGTATTGTATAGGCGGTTTTTCAGAGAAGGTATTTTTCAAAAGCATTAATAAGATTAGTCTAAATTATCAATTACAATAAAAGATAATATGGATATACGAAGTTCATTAACTTATTAAGTGTTATGGTGAAAATGTCTTATTCGAAATACCGTGGTTAAAAGAAATAGTAGTATTACTTAACATCTTGAGATGGCCCACTGATTTTATAAAATAACTATAAGTAAACATTTTTGGCAAACAAAATTTTTTGGACATTTAAAAAAAATATTACAATAATAGTAGTATTCTTATTCACTTAAAAGTTTTAATTGGCATAAAGGTTAAGTAACATCGCTTTTTTATTTTCTTTTTTAATACTTTGTTATGGATGCAGTCATGGGCGAAAAAGCAATTTATTTAAATTAAGCTCTTAAAAATAACTTAACTTACTATTGTATTAAAAAGTAAAAATGGAGATTGTACACTTTGAAAGTTGGCCCCTCGTGAAATACTATAATATTTAATTGTGAATAATATTGTTAGTGTAATATCACATATAAATTATATAAATTTATAATTACTTTTCACACATTTTTTGTAAAAATGTAAAGTAATTATGTCACGTCCGACTATGGCTAAAAATAAACAACAGTTTACGTTGTAAATTTTCAAAATATTTTTTAATGTGTACTGCTTTAAATTAGATTCGTTGGGTTTTTATTTTGAAAATGATTTTATTGGCTACACTAATGCATGAGGAAAATGGTTCATAAATTTTGATTTATGTTTCTCTAGAACCCCTATAGTTGCCCAAGCTTTCTAAATATGCAAAGCAAAAAATGACCCAAATTTCAAAATATCCATTTCCTATTTAAAACAGCCGCCAAAAGAGTAACTTTCTAAACCGTCGTCAAAATTAGTGTGGTTTTATACCTGAATCAGTTCGGTGGTTAAAGTCAAGTAAACGTGGGTGGAGTACATTTAAATATTACACTAAATAATAGTTTATGCCTATTTAAAACTGCTTGTTAATTACCTTTGGATTTATGTTCTAATAATAAACAATTTTCTTTGGTTTAGCGTCTGTAGTTGGTAAGTACATGTATGTAATTTATGATTTTTTTTGACTCGCTTTAAGTCATGATAATATATTAATTTATATCTCATAGGATGTTTTTTTTAATGTAAAACCTAACATACTGGGTGTCCCTAGCCAGTGGCTCACCCCTCATAACTTTTTTATTTTTGAAGATATTAAAATAAATTGTGGTATGTAGGTATAACCAGTAAATGTGCATTGTTTCGCGCATTTAGTTGTTTCCCATTACTTCCGGTTTATCCGGAAACGACTTTAACTATCGTATTTTAAATAAAACACCCGGTATATTTTTAGTTATCTAAAAAGAGAATAACATTCTAAGTATAATAATACTACATTTGCTAACTTTTTACGTCAAACCAAATTTTTTTAATTTTAATTTTTTTATCTATGCCATAAATGCGGTAAAACGACAAATTTTGGATCAAGAAGTAACGGAAAAATTGATGTGACAATCTTTTGTTTTTCATAGCCACTACAGAGTCGCCTAAATTTTGCAATATCGTATATATGATCCTAATTCCGTTTTTTTCAAATAGATTAAGGGTGGCTTACTATAATAGCTTCAAAGAGTATTTTCTTACTGAAAATTTGATAAAACACCATCAATATTTTAGTTTAAAGTATATCAGAAAAATCCGTATAAAATAAATATTTTCCCCAATAGCATTACCCAGCACAACAACCTGTTATTTTTTTGTAACACTCTAAACGGTTTATTAAATAAGAAAAAAAACAGTATTTAATGTAATAACAATTAATCAGTTATTGCATTCTCTTTAACAATTCAGGTTAGCTATTGCTGTTAGAGAAAAAAATAGTTAATAAGGATTTTTGTGATATACTGCTGAGTAAAATATTGATTGTGTGGTATTAAATTCTTATTAAGAAAATACTCTTTTAGCTATTATAGTGAGCCACCCTCAATCCATTTAAAAATACTAACTTAAGACCCTAATTAAGATTTTGCAAACTTAGGACGACTAAGTAAAGGCTGTAAAAAGCAAAAGATTGTCACATTCATTTTTCCTTGACTACTTGATCCAGAATGTTGTTTTATCGCACATAGGGTCATTGTACCCGAAATGTATTTTTTAATATACCGGGTGTCCCTTTTAAAATGAGAAAGTCAGAGTCGTTGTCGGATAGACCGGAAGTGATAGGAAACAACTAAGTACGTGCAACAGTGCATGATTATTTGTCATACCAACGTACTAAATTTTATTAAATTAAAAACCATTCGAAAAAATAGAAAAGTTATAGTGGTGAGCCACCGGCTAGAGACAATCGCTATTAGGTCATTTTAAACTTAAATACAGGTTGTTTCAGAACTATAGGATAAAACTTCCTGGGGTTATTCAGGGCAATAGTAAAAAATATTTGAGTAAAGGGACCGATCTCCGTAAGGGTGTACTCGAGTTGCTAGACGAACTCAGATAACACAGATTAGGATTGTTAAATTCCTAGACGGACATAGTTGAGTTGCTAGACGGGGAGATGGTTAAGTTTTCTAGACGTACCCTGGACGTAACCTCACTGTCGTTGATAATATTTTCAAATGGTTATATATAAAAACTCGGAAACGTTGATTTTTTTGGACCCCTCCCATAAAAATATCAAGTTTCAAAAGCAAATCCCCTTTTTAAATTTTTTCGTGAATATAATAAAATTTCATTGACAAATTACAAGTTTTCCAAAATTATCTAAATTTTTCAAAAAACTATAGTGAAATGTTTTTTTTTCGTTTAATTAGGATCTTTACGTTATTTATATAATATATAAATTATATAAAGTATTCGTTTTACAAGATATTTAATTTTATTCTATTTGGGAACTTTTGGGTGCCCAAACGAGAAGTTTCCAAACGGGAAAACACCATTTTATCGCATGAGGCGTTGTGATTTTTACCGTTTAGGAACTTAAAAATCTGTTTTTAGCAACTCATTTTCCTATGTCTAGCAACTCTACAATCTTAAGTTCAAAATTTTATTATTATCTTATCGCCGTCTAGCAACTCGAATACACCGGTCCGGAAGAGTCTCACTACGGCACTACGGCCCTAAGACGCGTTAAAATTTAGAAAGACGATAGATTGTCTAAATAGAATTTAATGCATTTAATTTGTGCCTTTTTACATGATATGATCACAACAAAATTAAAAAAATATTAAATAAAATTATTATATTAAAAAAAACTACTCGTATTAATTAATAAAAAAATATGTGTTTTTTAACATTGACATTGACATTTTGAACAATTGTTGTGATTATCTCACGCTCATCATTGGGATTTCGAAAACCGTAAGAGATACAGGATCGGTTAAATGGAGGCAAAGTTGCGCAATTTGATGCTCAATAAAATGCCGTTTTGCGTTTTAAAAATTCCGAGTACTTCCGAAAATATTCGAAAAAAACCGGAATTTTCAATTTTGGTTTCTATTGTTTCCTGGCTATATTTGTTAAGATAACTTAAAATGAAAAACAGGTTTTCATGGCCACTTTTTCTGCTCTATAATTCAGTGTGATTAAATATTGAATCTGACGTTTCGGCTTCTGGCGACCATCATCAACTTAATTTTTTTTAAATACGGACCTGATATTTTTTATCAATTTAATTAAATCCTTTCATCACCCTTAAAACACTATATATCGGCACTTTGATATTTGCCGACGTTTCGTACAGAAAATTCCATCACCAGAATATTGCATATTTATTTCACCATAATACGGCCCTGAACTACATTTTTAGGTAAGAAGGTAAAAAAAAGAATAAACTTATTACATATTCGTAATCTTTTTATTGCAACTCATTGATATCTAACAGCGGAAATTACTTTATTAACCGAAAATTTCATGAATATTAGACATAAGATACAAAAAGGTAGACAACAAATCAGCTTACATAAACAATTTGTAATACTATCTTGATGCCCATATTAAAAATAAACATAATTTAATCACTATTATAAGTGTTCAAAGAGATAACCTTCCGCCTCGATGCATTTTTCTTGCTTTGCTTTGTATTTTTAATACAGCTCGATTAATTGTTCTCGCAGGAATGGCAGCGACTTCCCTTATCAAATTTTGTCGTAGTACTTAAAGGTCGTGAGGTGCATTTTTAAATAAACGGTTCTTAAGATATCCCCAAAGGAAATAATCTAGGGGACTTAGATCTGGGCTCCTAGCGGGCCATCTTGCAAACCATTTATTAGGAAATATATGGTAAAGGAATTGAGCTACTTCCCTTCCATTGTGGGCAGGAGCTCCGTCTTGCTGCCACCATATTTCTTGAAATACTGCCAAAGGTTGATTATCTAGGGCGTCTAAGACATCATTCCTAATCAAATTTAGATATCGTTCGGAAGTTAAGGTCCCTTCGTAAACGAAAGGTCCAATAATTTTGTTCCTCCACATACCAATCCTTACATTAAATGAAGTTCTCCCTTGAATTCGTACCCGCTGCATGTCTAATATTCATGAAATTTTCGGTTAATAAAGTAATTTCCGCTGTTAGACATCAATGAGTTGCAATAAAAAGATTACGAGTATGTAATAAGTTTATTCTTATTTTTACCTTTTTACCTAAAAATGTAGTTTAGGGCCGTATTATGGTTAAATAAATATGCAATATCCTGGTGATGGAATTGTCTGTACGAAACATCGGCAAATATCAAAGTGGCGATATATAGTGTTTTAAGAGTGATGAAAGGATTTAATTAAATTGAAAAAATATCAGGTCCGTATTTAAAAAAATTAAGGTGATGATGGTCGCCAGAAGCCGAAACGTCAGATTCAATATTTAATCACACTGAATTATAGAGCAGAAAAAGTGGCCATGAAAATGTGTTTTTCATTTTAAATTATCTTAACAAATATAGCCAGGAAACAATAGAAACCAAAATTGAAAATTCCGGTTTTTTTCAACATTGATGATTGACATTTTGAACAATGTTGTGATATCATCCTCATGTACAGAAGGCAAAAATTAAATGGTCACTAAAATCATATTTAGGTAATTTATCTTTCCAAATTTTAACGCGTCTTAGAGCTGTGACATGAGTTCCTACATTAAAATGTTTTCTACTGTTGCACTGGATAATCTCATAGTTCTGAAACACCCTGTACAATAGCATTTTAACTTTTTAATTTTAATTTAAGAAAATTATTATTTTCATTCGTACCACACTTAAGTAAATAAGTAACCACATGTTTAAAATCTAAAGGTTAGATTAATATACAGGGTGTTCTAAAGGTTATTGCTTTATTTCAACAGCTTAGAGAGGTTGCAAAAAAATGTATTAACCAAAAATTGTTTATATAAAAGTGTTTAAAGTTAACTGCTACAACTGAATTTTTAACAACTGGTTGTATTAAAATTATTGCTTTTTGCTATGGATAAACAATGGCAAATAATGAGAAATAAGGTAATACATACAATATTTTCACTTGGTAAGTGAGATCATTAATTATTTGAAATTAAAAAACAACGTAAATTTTGGAGACAAATAATGACTAATATTAATTGGAAAACAAGGTAGTTACCTATTTTTGTGTCGAAAATAATTTGGTACAATCGCAACAAATACTAATAAGAAAGTATTAACGGGCATAATAAACATCATCATAACTTGTTTATTGGTTTAGATTTTACAAAAAATAAAAATTTAGCTGATTATTTTGTACCAAAAAAAAATAGTAGCGGTGATGAAAAAAATATACCACTAATTAATATATGCTGATTGCAAAAGTACAGTTTTACCTTTTAAAATAATTTTTAACCGTCCCTTATACGTTGACTCCCTACAAACTTTTAGTTGGGGACAGAATATTGAAAGATCATTTCATCTGACTTTTATCAAGTTAGTTGAAATTTTACATATTTAATATTAAAAATTTGTATGTCAGTGGTTGTTAAAATATGTTAGGTTAAAATGTTCAATAAAAGTATGCTTGTTGTTAACCATAGGTACTAGATTTGTTTTTTAAAATTTTGGCGGGGTGTTGGTGGTCCAGCTGGTATTTTATGTCATGCGGTTCGCAACGTTTGCTTTTAAAATATTTCTTAGCACACTTGAATAGAAAACAAACCTAAATTCACTATAATTTCTCTTTTTTGCACGCAATTCTTAACCCTTTTGCCTTATTGGCATTACCTGATTTCCGACTCTTAAAAATCCATTTTTCAATTTATTTTACCCATTTTTTCCAAAAGTTGCATGCCTCACTTTTAATTATTTCAATCTCAGTAGCCATAGCAGCTTACACAAGTATAATTTTCATTTACCGACTTATTCTAAAGTATTGTATATATATATATTTTTTAACATTTTCTAGCACTCAAGTAAACTGTGAAGAATCACTATCAACCCTATAATTTTTGAGACGAAACTTAGGTTAGCAATTTACTAAATTTTGCTATATTCTTAATATAGGTAGAATACCGTATATTAAAAAAAAATCACGATATTAGAAATAATTAAGCCTCTAGTTTAAGTTAATAAGTATTATGTTAATTTAAAAAAATATAAAATAAAATTTTTAACACTCTGTAGTTCGAAAACAAAGACGTTTGGGACAAATTTTTATATGAAGTTTTTTTCATGTTTTTTTAAGTAGAATTTAAAAATAAAAAAGGTGATTTTTTACTGAAGAATTTGATCGTATCGATACGAAATGACCATGCCGAGAATTCGTTTTTATTTATTTAGGCAAAAGCCATACATCAAATAAAGAAAAGTCAAAAGGTCGAATTTGTTCTAAATCTTATGGGAAGTTAAAAATCTATTTTTATTTTGGAAAAATGCAGTGGCGTACCATTTTGTTATTAACAAATTTTAACTTTAAACCCCTTATGGACGACACTGGTAATAATAATTTTTTTGTATGCCAAAAAATGTGTTTTGGTGCATAGAAGGCGTCCACCAAATTTTTCTAAAATATCTCAATTGGTATAAAAGTTACTACGAAAAAACAATAATTTTTTAAAAATTTTAACATCCTGTAGTTGAAAAACTAAGACTTTAGGGACATTGTTTATATGAAGTTTTTTTCATATTTTTTAATGTAGTAGTAGCCCTGAAAGTTTGTCGGATAAGTTGTGAAACCCTGTATAAGGATTTAAATTAAAATTCATAATTTAATACAATAATTTTTTATCTAGTTTTGTTCTAAATTAAAAGTTAGTTTTTATGTTGATATATAAAATATTGCTGTATTTCCAGATGCCTTATTAAGGTTTAAGGTGGGGATTGCTTATACTTACACCAATCTTATTATTTAAAAAAAAAGTTGGGTATTTGCCATATAATGACATGTATTTTAAAATGGTATTTTGTATTTTCTTTTTTTTTTAACGCAAATTTAATATTTTAGAAAAATGTTACTAAGGTAAAAAATGTAAATCGCTTTTGGAGATGCTGCATCCCAAAAAGGCCAATGATAAGTAAATTCATAGTTATGCTGACGATAGTACCTTCACCCCAGTTTTCAGGTTCTCAAACCAATCTCTCAACCCGACTTGGAAAGAAAACGCAGGGCGATGCAGATATCTCTTTCACAGGATTTCAATTTGATATTGGATTGGGGCGCCAAAAATCTCGTTCAATTTAATGCATCCAAAACACAATCATGTTCCTTGTGTCGAAAAAAATCATTAAACATTTTCCTTTTGCTTATAAGTGGCCAGGTTTTGCAGAGCGAGGGCACATTCAACCTTGTGGGCGTCACATTTGAGAATAACCTTTACTGGCATAAACACATTGTATCCACAGCCACCGCGGCTTCAAAAAAGCTTGGATTTCTTTTCCGAGCCAAAAGGTATTTTTCTTCTTCCAATTTATACACTTTGTATCTGTCCCAAATTCGACCCTCTCTGGAATATTGTTTTCATGTCTGAGGAATGGCATCCCCTACAACCCTCAGCATTTTTGATGCCATTTAAAGAAGAGCTGTTTGTCTTATTAATGATCCCTTACTTACTCAAAGACTTCCTTCTCTTGTCCATCGTCGAGCTGTGGAAGATCTATCGCCCTTTTATAGACACTTTTACGGCTTCTGCTCCGACGGATTATCCAGTATAGTCCCTCCTATTGCAGCTTCAAATAGAGAAACTTGTGGTGCCGCACGAATGCATCCCTATACGGTCCAACTGGACAGGCCCCGAACTTCCCATTTCGTTCGTTCCTTTATCCCTAGAGATTCTAGACTGTGGAACCTACTGCCAGCGGAGGTCTTTCCTTCTCCCCTAAATATTCAAGCTTTTAAGTCCCGTGTTAACAAACTTCCTCTTACCTTGCTTAAGACACCCACGGTACGTTAGTATTTAGGCTTTCAGCCTTCGTGAATTGTCCAAAGATAAAAACTAAATAATTAATTACGTAGGTAGATAAGTAAAAATAGCCTAAATTAATTTTATGGTTAGAATTTTGGTGCAAATATCATAATTTTTATTCTAAATGATGAAACTGTTTACTTATGACATCTTTTGTTTGTGCAGTACTGTTTACATGTCCCTTCACTTTATGTTTACGTTAAGACTTTTTATGCCCTGTTATCATAAATATCAGACAGTGATGGCAGATAGTCAAAATAACTATAGAAAATATTTAGTAACTATGATTCTGTTTATGTCAGGAAAAACTATTTTACTTTAGAGCTAATAAAAAATGATCTTTAAAATTAACTTTTGTATACTTATAAAAGTTGCTCTAAGTATTTATTTCAGGTATTAAATCTACTTTAAAATATATCTAATAAGTACAAAATGCCCAATTTTTATATATTCTTTTTCTACTGGAAATACCTTATAGCTAATAATTTTTCAACCATTTTATTATTAAAGGTAATTTTAATGGCTTTGTATAGTTAGATCCATATTTATTTCATTCTGAAAGCGATGCCGCCAAGTACACAAAAATGATAACGCAAATAAACCCTTTTGTGAACAATGATTTATTGCAGCAAAAATATTCAACCCGATGACTCCGCCACGTGTTACAGGTTTTATGGTTCGCCAGAGACGAAATAAGAGGATGTTTTTAAGTACGTGATACGTGTTTTCGCAATATTTTTATTTATTCATTTAAAAAATATGTAATCAGGCTCTGTCAGAGGCTATGTGCTTTCAAAAAGGTTTGTTTACTTTATTATTTTTTGTGTAATTGGCGGATCGCTTTCAGAATGAAATAAATATGGTCTTAACTATAAATAGTATATTGTGTAACATGGAGAAAAAGCGATGACATCGACCAACGTTATCAGTGAATATTTAAAGCATAGGAAATGTGCGTAACAGGCAAAAATATTTCCGGCCATGGGCAACAAAGTACATTGCCTACAGAAATAATACGTCTTGGAGGTAACAAAACGTATTGGAAAAATAATGTTGGTTTTCGTCTGATCGAAGAAAAAGATATCTTTTTTTACTGAAATGTGTTTTGCGAACCGTGTAAATTAGGTTTAAAGTTTGTTATTTTTACTAAATTATTTTCTTACAAATAATTGTCAATAACGTTTTGTAGTTTATTGTTAATGTTCCTAAATATTAACAAACACAATGAAGATGTTACGCTTGGACTCGGATCCCATTATGGTTCTTTAATAATTACCTTATTCATACAAGCAATTAGAAAATAATGGTATTGTTTCTGTATAATTTCAGAAACATAAGCTGACAACTTAATTAGGTTTCTTTACTATGGTGCGTGAAGATGTACTTTTTCCCACATAAACATTTTTGTTAAAACTAGAAGAAAATGTTTTTTTTTAAACAAGGTTAATATCTTATGAGTTTATACAGGTCAACAATCAATATGTTAACCTTTTTTTTGGATACACTACTTGTTTTGTCATGTAAAATCTATTTAAGAAAAGAATCAAACAATAAAAGTAAAATTTAAACAGTGTGTCCAGGGATGGACTTGAATATACCTGTAAAAAAATATTTTAAATATTTCAAAAAAATCCTTTTTAGTGGTTCAAAATATTACTTTAAAAAATAATTAAAATCAGAACAACATATTTTAAGGACTACCTAATTAAAGAGCGTTAAAAAGTAATTAAAAGTGAAGGGTAGGTGCGGCTACTAAGGCCTAGCTAAGGGAGATTTGAAATAAAATAAAAAATGTATTTTTTTAAAACAAATTTGATTATAAATTAAATCTATGTGCTAACTACTATATAAAAAAAAACAAACAAATTTAGAATTTGAAGTACACAAAAACAAAATTTGACATTTTCGAAAACCTTCTAAAGAAGCCTTATTATACTATAGTCGGGTAATAAGGCCTAGGATTATATCATAGGTGTTTTGAAAAAAAGAGAATTGGGAATGCCTTGTTTTAACTTAAATTTTGAAAAATAATAACATTTTTCTTCTTACGTCTTCGACCTTTAGTTCATTAGACCTTGCGTAACTTTATAAAGTGATCATCCTATGCTATATTTATAAGCTTCTTTGCTCTGGCCGTGTTCATAAACTTGAGCTTTTAAATTTCTTTTCAGAAAAGGCTTAAACCAGTATTTACCAACGAAGCAAGCCTGTTAGTTAAAGCTATTCTTGATGATATTCTTGCGAAATTTATAGACCAAGAGTCGTACAATCCGTCGTAAAATACTACTTTAGCAAACTTTATAATTCTGGTAAAAAAAAATATGTTTTTTTGTCCTCATTAAGATAGGATTTTTGAAAAAGTCTTATTTAAACTGATAACATTTTGGAACCTTTAACCTCTAGCAGCTCTATATAGGTTCAGCATTACTCTGCTGACTCCAAGTCCGTTTTTAACCACCATTATGTTCATTTAGAAGACAGTAGTCACTAAAAATACCAGTAATTTAATTGGCACATATTTTGGATTAATTATTTAATTTTAGACTTAGCAAACAGTTTTATAAGAAATTCGAAATATTATCAATTTTTTTCCTTCAGACAATAAACGGCTCTCTAAATATTTAGCCTTTAGAATATTATTTTTAATCCCGAAAAGTAGGTAGGACTTCCTTCAATATCTTTGGTCAGTATGTTTTTTCAAAGAATAATGTACCCGAATAGAGACGTCACTTAAAATGATTATAATTGACATCTCCTAAATTTAGGGATAGGAAAATGGTCAAAATGATAATATTAAAAATTAATTTTGAGTTTCATAATACGGTACTGCTTTACGGTAGTTAAAAACTAATTTGATCAAGTTTTTTTTACATTTTTCCTTTTGAAACTTTTTTACCAAATATTGGGTTTTTAGAGAATAATTACCTAATTTTTAAAATGAAGTCTTTCATTTCTTCTTATATAGTTTGTAGTGTTACAAATATTTCTAGACATATTTTGATAAGTTAAGATAATTGATTAACTGTGTTGTTTTACTTTTAGCGCCTTTATTTCTTAACACACAAAAATGCCAGTGTAACACGTATTCTCTTAATTTGGTTCATAATATTGCAGCAGCAAAGTTCATGTAATATGTTTCATTAGCCCATCCTGTCAAAAAGGATTCTCAAAATATATTGAAAATTAAAAACTTAACCTTAGTAGCTCACCGAAAATTTTTTAACTCCAAAAATACCTTCTATTTTATTATTTTAAATTTTTTGTTGACCTGTGAAGGCATGTTTTTAACACAAAAAAGAATAATTAATAAGGATTACCGGTAAAAGTTTTTGATATTCTAACGAATGTTGATTACATATATCAAAATAAAGGAATATTTTAAGACTTAACTGGTGAACACTTTTCTTAACATTATGTAAAAACTTGGATAATGTGACTGGCATCTTAATAAAAAATAAACATCTATTAACATTTCTAAATATTTTAACGTTTTTTGTTTGGTAAAATTCTAAGAAGATTTTTAGAAATAAATCGACGAAAACCTATTTTTTAAAGTATTTGCTCTAGTTGTCAAAAAACAAAAGGAAAATGTCTTATTTTGACTTAAAAAAATAAATTTTACTTAAATAAATCTAATTTGGTGAATAAAATGGTATATTTGTACTTTTAAAACAAATATAAAAAGAACGGCGAATTCGCTTTTTTAAATACATGCTACCAATTTAAAAAATAAATAAAAAAGCTTAAGCTTTCTTTAGTTCAGACAAGTGCTCAAGAATTTTAGTTTAAGAAAAAAATATTTTACACTAAATTACAAACATTATAATTAAGTTACTAAAAACATTAAGAAATGACCAATGTTGTACTCGTAAACTGTGGTGCCAAAATGATATGGTAAAATCTTCTTAATAAAATAATAAAAAATAAAAACTAAAACAAAGACTTTAAAATTTTGGAAATATCTTAGTATTTTTTATACTAAATTAAAACGTTTTTTAATTGGGTAATTGTTGTTTTTTTAATAATCCATAACAATTGCTAAAAAGCAATTATAAAAACTAATTTAAAAGAAAACATTCCGCCAGTGTTTCTATTGTTTTCTAGGAATATGCAATTAGGTTCTTTTCTTTAATTTTATCCTAAATCAAATGGGATACGACAAACATATAAAAGGCATAAAGGCTGTATTTTTACTTGCTTAATTTAAAAATATTATGAAACAGACAAATTCTCACAGTCAGTAGCGTATCTTTCTTTAGATTAGTTGGAAATCAAATACGTTTATTAAAATATTTAAGTTGGTGCTAATTATCCCGTTAATGTCATTAATATCATTTTTAAATTTCAGAAAATTAAGTAAAAATAATAACGATATTAAAAAAACATTTTCTCAACGCCCTATAACGAAGGACGACAGAGGCGCATTTACATATTTGCCGCCCGTAGGCTATTTTATTTTCGCCGCCCCTTTGTTTATCTTTTTTCCATTAAAAAACATTTTAAAGAGCAAAAAAAAAAGGTCCTCACGTTCTTTTCTTTCTATTGTACGTACTAAATAAAATTCGAAATCCACAAAATTATTTACAAATACCAATTTTGCCGCCCTCTAAACAACGTCTGCCGCCCCCTAAAAACGTTGCCATAGGCTTCAGCCTACTCAGCCTTTTGGTAAATGCGCCACTGAAGGACGAACAATTTGCGTTCTCATGTTTATGAATTATTTTTATGAGCGAACTGTACCGTAGCAGCTTAAAACGTCAGATGCCGAACACCCTGCATATATTTTTTCTATAATCTTTTGCCCATATATTGATAATTTTGTAAATGCTTGTAGTCCTTTTGTAGTCCAAAATATATAAGAGCAAAATAATAATTTTTAATAAAAAATATTTTCTACATTTTTAAGGCGTGTCCAAGGAATCAGTTCGCGTCTAGAAGCCTCGTTATTTTAGGATTATATTATTATAAACTTTATTATTAGATTATTATTAAAAACAAATTCTACAACCACGGCAGCTTTAAAAGAGCTTGGATTTCTCTTTCGACCCAAAAAGTATTTTTCTCCTTTTAATTTATACACTTTGTATGTGTCCCAAATCCGACCTCCTTTGGAATATTATTCTCTTATTTGGGGTATGCCGTCAACCACAACCCTTAGCCTTTTTGATTCTATTTAAAAATGAACTGACTTATTAATGATCCTTCACCTACAGAACTGCTTCCCTCTCTTGACCATCGTCGTGCTTTGGGGGATTTATCGCTTTTTATAGGTACTTTCATGGATTTTGCTCTCAAGAATTGTCCAGTATAATTCCTCCACTCACGGTTCCCAACGGAGAAAAGGTGGTGTCGCACGTATGCATTCCTATACGGTCCAGCTGAAGAGGCCCCGAACTTACCACTTTGTTTGCTTTTTTATCCCAGAGTTCCTAGAATGTGGAACCTGCTGCCCGCGTAGGTCTTTCTTTCTCCCAAATCTTCAAGTATTTAAGTCCCGTGTCAACAAACTCCCTCTTACC
This sequence comes from Listronotus bonariensis, assembly GCA_014170235.1. Taxonomy (NCBI): domain Eukaryota; kingdom Metazoa; phylum Arthropoda; class Insecta; order Coleoptera; family Curculionidae; genus Listronotus; species Listronotus bonariensis. Next base: position 158,742 of record JACEGR010001170.1, read on the forward strand.
TCGCTTAAGACACCCACGGTATGTTAGTATTTAGGCTTTTAGCCTTTGTGGATTGCTCAAAGATAAAAAAAAATAATAATTATAATTCCGACCAAAAGCCCTTAAACCTATGTTGTAAGAAATGTTTTAGTTGCAACTTTCTTACACTCATGGGTTTGTCGCACTCAGCTAACGCCTCGTACAACAGTATTCCCACTAGTGTAAAACCAGTCAGTTTCCACTCTTGTAATGTAATATACCATTTTTTATACCTTGTATATAATATAATATTTTATCTTGTTCAGGGACAATGATATCTTATGTATAAATATACTTGAGACACTCTATATATAAATGGACAACCAAAAGATGATTATAGCATTAAAAAAAAAACAGCTATATTGTAACTTAGAAAATATAAAACTTCACAAACTATGCAAAAGACAATAAAAAACTAAATACTTCAAATTCTTCAAATTTATTTTCCAAACCATCAGTCCAAAAATATCCCACACCACTTAACATTCCATGATAGCACATATCCAATAATACAAGATGGCCGTTTCGACATCCATCAATCGAAACAGAACCGACAAGTGCAACACAGCACAAATGCAACAAAACGGGAGGGGGCCATTAGACACGCAGGGTGAAACGAAGAGAGACGCAAAGAGGGTGGTTGACATCGATCTGTTTTCTTTTCACCCCAGTCATACAGACGTCTGGGCTGGCTCTATCAGCACGTTTGGATCTATATGGCACATTCAATTAGGGAATGTTATATGGAGTAGAGTGCAACATGTGGCTTAAATAATGTTGTTTCTGGGGATACGTAATTGAATTGTTAGGGTGAATAAACAGAACTAACATAGGAATGCTCTTTTTCCGTAAAATCTTCTTATTAGGGAGTGTTTGTCATCTTTACCCAAAAAACAATTTCTTATCTGTTAAATTTTCTATCTAGATAAAACATATTTTCGAAGTTGTTAAATTAGGTATCAAACTAGAAAAAGTTTACTTAATATATTCGCTTCATTTATAAAACGAGTACGTGACTTTTAAGGTATATCAAGGACCTTTTATTATCTCTTTATTACTATTTTAGTAACGACTTCTAATGGTTCTAACAGTGTTTAATGTTAAAAAGCAAAAAATTTACATATTACCTAGAGTTTAGGTAGATATGTACCGCTTGTTCGCGGGATAACTTTCCGGTTGCCACCTTCTCCACATTTTAGTTTCATCAATACTAACTAAACATTTGGATTTTTAAATGGAACACCATTGTCTTTTTTATATTTACACATTTTTATGTCCGAAAACAGTACTATTAAATCAAGTTGTATTTACATTTTATTTTTAGTGTAATTTAATTTTTTAATGTAAAGTGCATAAATACTAAATTTTAGAAAAGTACGATAATAACTTTTGCTTTTATTTATTTTAAGAGGACTTCAATAGTATATTACATACCGAGGTGAACCGCCTGAAAAGTGTTTCAACTAGTATTTTCAATAGAAAAGTATGGTATTGAAACATTTCTCGAGACATTGTTAAACTTTTCACTTAGGTTTGTATGCTATTTTATTTATAACCATGTTTTCTTTTAAACAAAAATGTCTGACACTTATAAAGTGTAAAGGTGTCACAGAGATGTCTAAAATACCAGCAAGATGTCAAGTTGGCAAACTTTTTAATTTTTGCGACTGTTGCTAGGGTTACTTTTAAAGTTTACTTTTCTCCCGTGGGATAAAAGTAAAATTCAGAAATTGACACTTTCAAACTTTTGAAAAGTCGTAAATGTAAATGTAAATAAACTTTATTAATGTGGTATCTTTGACCTATAACTCAAAACCTATAATAAAAACAAACCACTTTCAAAGCCTATAACGTAATGTATTTTAAAGCAAATTCAAAACACCGTAACACTTTTCTTTATTTTTATTTAAAAACTTTTGTTTTAATATGAATTATATCTATAAAGTTTACCCTAATGTGTCTCCAAAAGGTTAAACAATGAAAAGAAACAATAATCAAAATGTCGTTAAATTTTCTTTAAAATACTGCAATAACTTACATAATATGTTGTAGAACAAGATTTAAATAGGAAGCGACCTTTATTAATCTATTTACCGGATAAAAAACGTTTTATATCAAAGATGGTATTTAGGTCATTCTCAGATAAGAGGTAAATTCGCCATTCACGGTAAAAAATCACCTTTTTACAAAGATTTTGTAAAAAGAATGTAATAAATTCTTCAAAATTGTGCTGATATAAGTGGTCACTGAAATTTATTTCTTAAATATATTTAATTTAGTAACAACTACGTCTCAAAGTCGAAAAACATCTCTCCACTGGCATGTTCCCGAGCCAATTTTATTTATGTATTAGTAGTTTTAAGAACTTATAAATTAAATAGTTTAAAAAAGTCATATCTATATTTTACCAAAATTAATTGAATAAATTATTATAATCAAGCAAGTAAAATTCCTTGAGGTTTTTTTTTCTTAAAAAGAGTCTATGTTTGTACCATGTATTTTGCATTTCGTCCCCTAGGATGTTTCTTTTTCTGTACAATCGGCATTTATTTACGGAATTGGAGATCTTGAACGAATGTCGTTGAGTATACAGGGTGATTTAGAAATCGATCACGAAACTTAAGGGGGTGATTCTACTTGACAAAATAAGGGTAGAGCTTCATATATATATGTATTTTTTGTCATTTGTTTTCAAATTACAAGCCATCAAAGTTCAATTTTTATTTTGGTTTTGTTTGCCATATTGCATTTATTTTTTAACTAATCCAGTTGATATTTGGCACACAAATCGAGCTTTGCAGATTCTAAAATTTTAAGACAAAAGTAAGTACTTAACCAAACGATTCTACAATAAAAAATAAGAAAAAACCTTACAAAAACATTATGTCATAAACGTCTTAGTTTTTGAACTACGGGGTGTTAAAAATGAAAACATTTTTTTTTATATTTAACACACCGTAGTTTTATGTCTTATTTTCTGCCCCGTAAAGTTTGTCGGTTGAGTTACTGGACACCCTGTATGTATGTGGGTAATTTGATTAAAATTGATGATGATTGATGTCTATTGGTGCCTAAACGGTGAGGTTTATCGGCTTTAATAAAGAGTACCTTATATTTTAAGTTTTTGATTGTCTATAAAATGGCGATATTCTGTGAAAATAAAAAGTTATGATGTAAATAAATTTTAAGTTTAAGGTAAAGTGCCCTCTGGCGGTATTAAAAAAAAACACTTTTGTCTCAAAATGTTAGAATCTGCAAAGTTCGATTTGTGTGCCAAATATAAACTGGATTTGTTAAAAAATAAATGCAATATGACAAAAAAAAAAAAATAAAAATTAAACTTTGACAGCTTGTAACTCGAAAACAAATGACATTTAAAAAAATATATATATGAAGCTCTGCCCTTATTTTGTCAAGTAGAATTACCTCCTTAAGTTTCGTGATTGATTTTTGAATCACCCTGTATAGTTTGTAATTAGAGACACGCCTATCAGGTGCGCAGTTATTTCGTCACTTATTTCTTTACTAACACTCTTTAAATACAGTTGAGGACAAGTGAATTAAGTATCTTCCGTGGTAAAATTTATTTATAATACATACTAAAATGTATGTACCCTGTTTATATCTTCCCAGCCTTGTAACAGTCAGTAACTGTCAGTAACAGGGAAAAGTCACAATATCCAGGGAGATAAAAATTTCTATTTTAAAGTTATATTGTAGGTATTACTAGTATAATAAAAAGGCAGTCTAAAAATCTAAAGACAACTTATTAATAACCAATACCTCATAAAGGATTGAGAATAAAATTATAAAATAACTGAATAAAGTTAATAATTCAAGAAAAAATTGTTTTCACTTATAAAATTATTACATTATAAAATAATTAAAATCATTTCCATGTTTATAGCATATCTTACTCTGTTTACCAAGTCCCTCCCCTGGATTGAGTGTCTCCCATGACTGCCTATAGAACAAGATAAAATTATTAATAAATTTACCGAACGCCTTGCAGACACGTTCAGGATGATTATTTCATCAAAATAATATAAAGCCGTTTTACATCTTAACTGAGAATGACCCATTTAAATAAAAGTATTGTCATAGGGTTGCCTAAAAAGGTAAAATATGTTTAGGACTAAATTTAAGTTTTAAAAATAACTTTCAAATTTTCGGGAAGACCTTGTATAATGGCAATCCTCTATTTTTTTAAGTAAGGAATTAAAATATGTACTTTTAAATAACACAGAATGTACGAAAAACAAGTTTTAGTATTTTTTTCTTCGGTCTTATTTCTAAAATGAGAAAAAATAGTGATGCCTTAGTGGGGTTATGTAGTATTACAAAATAAAAATTTCCTTTATGCAAGGTGACACATAAAATTTTTAAAATTTATTGTTTTTAATTGCTCATAGCCTTAACCATATTTTTTAAGCCACCCTATTTAGATACCTTTGTTTAATTACTATATTTAATACAACATAGTTTTTATCCAATAAACAGATAAGTTAAAGTCGCTGCCTATTCGGATCTAAGATTATTAGGCTTGAAAGTAACATTTTTAAATTTTAATTTTGAAGGTAGCTCAAAGATACTAAAAAATAAAGTTTGGGGTTTGAATTTTTTTTTTTAATTTTTGTTTTTCGAAAGTAGGTAAATTTTGTAAAGTAATGGTAGTTTTTTTTATCTGTTTAACACTCCACGAAAGCTTTATGCCTAAGTACCAGAGTACCGTGGATGTCGGGTTATTAGATGTTTAACCCTTTTTCCACGTTATTCCGTCAACGTTATCCAAGCACTGAAACACGCAATTTTTGCATTTCACAGCACCTTTTTAGACAACGCGGTAGTGCCACCACGGACGTTATTTTCTAAATAACTACTACCTGGGGTAGGCAGAATACTACACAGTGGTTTGCCAAGCCATCTGTGAGGTGACGAGCGATTAAATGCCAATGTCCGGGTCCGAGATGCACTACGCTCGCCACCCTGAGTCCTAGTTTAATCATGACACATTAGATGAAACTCTAAAGTCTAATTTAAAAATAAAATTGATATAAATATAGTGCTTTTGGATATGCAATGACCTAAAAAAATTAAATATACAGTAAGTCCAATTAAAATATCAACATTTACAGTCATTTCTGGTGAATAAGAAAATTTAAAAAACCTTATCTATCATTTATGCCGAGAGGTAACTTTTTATTAGAATAACAATTCTATACTATTTTTTTAAATATTGATAATTAAATTTAGAACAATGGTAGTCAAAAGTTACCATGTAAGCACCCGGTAAAATACATCCAATTACTTAATGTTAATTTAAAATATATTTTAACTGTAACTGTAATATAAGAAAATACATAAACATTTTTTTCTGTCAGTTTTTATTTAATAAAAATCTTCAGTTTTAACTAAGAAATCTCGGTTCTTGGGTTTAAATTACGTCATTCTTAAATTAATGATTATTAGTTTAAATAAGTTATTATTATTTAAAAGAAAATCCATTTTGTAAAAAATTATAGAAAAACTCTTTATCTTAAATATATTCAGTTATTAATTAATTAAAATTTATTAAAAGTAATTAAATTAAGTTAAGACATATTCATTACCTTTTTTAACCATAGTTTAAATTTATTCAAATTAACTTAAAAGGACTGAAAATTACTTTATATAGATATATCATAAAAGATTTTTTAAATTTAACGAAATTGAGCAATATGACCCAGTAAGCAGATGTTGTAAACGCTTTTAATACGCGACCTTTGCTTTTATTTCTAGTTATAATTAATATGGTCCCTTCATTAGTTACAAGTAGTTCATCATCATAGCCATATTTATCCTAATTAGGTTATGCCTCACCAATACCATTATTTCAGTACTTAGTGAGAAACATTTATTATCAGCACAGATAATCTACTTTGGCAGTAATAAATATCTATATACTATAGGTATAATCCAACATTTATTGTAGTTGTTCGTTTTTGAGCTACAACCTAAACTTTTTAAATTAAAAACATAGTAGCTATGTAATTTTTTAAAGGCTTTTTTATACCCTTTTTAAAAGTACTGCCAGAAAAACTTTTTTAAGTACGGGATAAATCTTTGCGCGACAGGAATTAAAATTTCAATTTAAATTTAATACATTAAATGGCATGTTTGATGCAACTATCTCATATTAACAAAATGACTGGTAAAAGACATATAATATCTAGCAAATCTGGTGGAAACATGAAAAGTAAAATAATAATACACGTTTCACAAAAATATTTCCATATGCTTGATTTTTTCATAAGCTTCTCTACAAAATTGCTTTTATTTAAATCGTCATTTTTCTCTTAAGTTATCAAGACAATTAAAAAAGAAAATATTAGGAAAAGTTAAAGGTATAACTATGCGTAACCGTTGCTATTTATTGTTAACAATACATCCCACAGGGTGAAGGTAAAAGTCTGGAAAAAAAAACAATTCTTTATTGCTTTGTAAAATGGCCTGTTAAAAAAAACTAAGTTAATTTGTGACAATAAAATATTAGAAATAAGTTAGTGTATAATTTATTTTCAAATAAGATTACTTCCTTTTAACAGCACATTATACGGGTCTATTAAGAGTTTTTTTTAACTCTTAAATATCCTGAAGGATGTATTATTAGTAGATATTATCGATGGCCTCAAAGTTCTGGCTTTACCGTCTTTTATTATTTTAATTTACTTTTTTGGCTTAATAACTTTATTATTAAAAATGATACTGCTATTTAAATTAAACCATTTTCGTATTGAGGCTTATAAAAAAAAATCAAGCATATGCAATAGTTTTTGTGGGGAGTGTAGTTTATTGGTTATATAAACTATTAAAAATACATATATCAATTGTGGTATTTTTTTAGCTTCCTCAAATATTTGTCCTTTAATAATATAATTTAAAGTGTGTTTTATTTAAAAAAAAAAGATACTTATTTTCTGTACCCTGTAAAGGTATCTTAAGAGATATAAAAATCTGATTACTGATTCGAAAACAACAGGAAGGTAAGAGGCTAGTAAATTTATAACTTAACACCCTGTACATGCATGAAAATATAATGATGTAAAATTGTAACAAAAAAACAATTTTTGGACTCACGTTAGAGAATGTAATTTTAAACAACAAATAAACGTTTAAAACCGACAAATACTATTATTTGACGTCGAGAATTATTAATTGGAATTGAATCAAGCACATGCAATAGTTTCTGTGGGAAGTGTAGGTTCAAGATTATTATTGTTGGGTAATCCGTTAATACTAAAACATGAAAGTAAAAAAGATCGAAATCGACCAAAGAAGAAATAGGGTTGATGACCGCATTGATTTAAGGAAACCTGTACATAGCACGGAGCCATAATAAATTTACTTTAGTTAAGTTTAATAATTGAAGCTACATTACCATTTAAGTACTTTGTATTTAATTAACAAAGAATTTTTAGCTAATACATCCTACAACCAAATAATCTTAGTATATCTGTAAAAAGAGAGAGCTAAAAATACAGTGTGTCCACGGATAGACTTAATTTTACTTTGTAAATTGCTTTATTTTCTTATATTTAAAAAAAAGAAGTTCTATAATAAAAATTGCCCCATGATATGGGGTGTTTGAAAAGCGCGAAATTATTGTTCTGAAAAATTAAAAAAAACAATATATTTTTAAAAATGCTTATTTCAAAAGCATAAAAAGTAAACAATAAAGTTTTTTACATATTTTTATTGCTTAACATTAGATACTTGGAAAACATATATAGGTATAAATCTAAAAATATTTAGCATAGAATATCAAGTAAAATTAAAGTGTTAGTAAGTAGTACCACAAAAATATTCTATTTATTTAATAAATAAATAAATAAATAAATACAATTTATTTCCAATTCGACTTTTAAAAATAGTTTTGAATATTTTCAATATAATATTAATATAATATCAATATAATAATAAGTAAATATTTTAAAATCTAAAATTACTGCCTAAAACAAAATAACAGATATAAGAAAATGTAATTTAACTAAAAGTTAGAAGTTTTATAACTTTTTAACGCTATTTAAATAAGTAGTTAAAAAGATAATGATTAAGGATTTTTTTTTAATTTTCCAAAATAATATTTGATTTTTTTCACCTAATTAGTTTTTTTCTAAGTTTGTTTTTTTATGTAACATTAAAATTAAATTTCTTCAGAAACCATTAGGCAATAGCAAAAATATATATATACTTTTAATTACTCTATTACGCTTTTTAAATAGGTACCTACCCCAAAGAGATTTTTTAAAATTTTTAAAACAATATTTTCGCGACTGTAAACCACCCTGTATATACTTCAAATTTTATTATTCCTTTAGGCATTTTAGGCCAAGCAAAAATTTTTATAAAGAATAACTTTTTTTTTTGAAATATTATAAATATTTTTTGACAGAGGTATAGTTAAGTCTATCCGTGGACATACTATAGTTATTTAAAATTTAAAAGATAACAAGAATATGGAAGTCTGAATGTAGCCAACCTGTTTTTACAATATCATAATAATATTTAAAAGAATTTGCTGAAGAAAAGGTGGGTAGTCTCATAGGAATATAATTTAAAACAGGTTTGGAACTGTAGCAACCTTCCCGGTATCTTGATTCGCCAGTAGACTGTGGACTGGTTTGACGTGTCATTTACTTTTAATGACTTTCACAACAAAGATTTTAAAAATTCTTTTTAAAAACCACACGAGGACGTAAACAAAATAAAAAAACCTTATTCTAAAAATAGGTTAAACATTATTTTAATGAACTAATGTTCTAGAGAAATGAACCGGGTGTGAAGTTAGAAATTTACACCACCTTTACTTTTTATTTTTGTGTTATAAATTAAAAAAATATATTAATTTGTTAAGTGTGACTAGTTTCCTTATTAGTCATATTTTTTTATCTTTAAAGATATATAGGGTCCGACAAAAGTATAATTTTTTAATGAAACACCTGATCTGTAAAACATATCTTTTTGATATGGTCATATTTTTAAAACTATTAAAGATAGGCCTTTCAAATGTGGAATTTTTGTAATGCTCCTAAAAATAGCTTTTAACTGGTGATTTAATTTAAAGAATGTTTTATTTACAAAAATCATACCTTTGTCGTACTAACACAACAAAAGATTATTTTGATTAATACGTTAAAAAATAAAAAGTTGGGGAGATAGATAAATTTATTACATTTCCTAATAAATGTTAAATATTATTCTTTAGATTTCAATGGTTATATAAACTATTAAAAATACATATATTAAATGTGGTATTTTTTAGCTTCCTCAAATATCTGTGCCTTAATAATATAATTTACAGTGTGTTTTATTTCAAAAAGATACTTATTTTCTGTACCCTGTATAGGCATCTTAAGAGATATAAAAATCTTATTACTGATTCGAAAACAAGAGGAAGGTAAGAGGCTAGTAAATTTTTAACTTAACACCCTGTACAAGCATAAAAATTTTATGATGTAAAATTGTAAAAAAATATTTTGGACCCACGTTAAAAAATGTAATTATAAACAACAAATAAACGTCAAAACCGACAAATACTATTATTTGACGTCGAGAATTATTGGAATAAAAATATTGTTATTACTTTTTAACCAACTTTAAAAAAAAAAGGAGTTTAACAATTTTCCTGTAGGTTTTTTTGGTGTGTTTATCGATTAATTTGTCAATTGTGGACCGATTTTAAAAAATCTTTTTTATTTGAAAGAGTGCATTTTAGCGGTGATTCCATAAAAACCAAGTCTGGATCGCCAGAGAGAAAGGTACTAAAGCTATTGTTTTCTATCTGCCGTACATTGTTCGTGCGGCAAACCTGACTCTAGACTGATATATGCCCAAACATCAAGGGTACATTCAAAATCAACAACTTTAGGGTAAAATATGTTCTTTTTACCGAACTGAAAAAAACTACAGTAAAAAGCACAGTGTAATTTAATTGATTAACAATGGGGGTCATAATTAGATCTGGTTAGTTAATTTTTTTTAATTTGTTTTAATAAAAAAGATTTTACTAACCATGACCCTCAATGTGACAGTTTTGCGTTACCGTCTGTGACGGTTAGACCAATCAAACCTCACCTCCCTGTGCTTTTTATTGTAGTCTCTAAAAGAGGTGTTTTTGGTGTATATTTTATAGTATCAAAAAATAATAAATTATAAAGCAATAAATAGACACCGTAAAAAAAATTAAATCGACATCAAAAAAATAAATCATATTTACTTAAAAGGTAAAAATAATAAATAAAAACAAAAAAAAAAGTTAGGTAATAACATATACGTATGCGCTAAACTACTACTTAAGTGGTAATAACTAAATAAGCAGAAGCTTTTTATAGTTTAATAACATATTATGTTATTACACGACTTATTTTTTTTTAATTTTAAACTTTTTATTAAGTTTTTTTATGGGTTTATTTTGTTTTTAAGTCTTTATCTAAAACACTCATGGAATATTGTTTACAGCACTTGAAGCTTATTTGAACTGCCGTTGTTTGTCTAACAGCTTTTGCATGCGGAGAAGTATGACTTTGCGCACTTGTTAAGCCAATAACTACTTTAGGTAAACCGAGATGCAAAAAGAACTCAGTAACAAAATAAAAAAAAGGAAAAATGCAGCATTTTTTCGAAGTATAAGGATAAATAAATCATAAAAAATGTAGTGAAAAGAAAATTAAATATAAAATAGTGGGATAAGTATTTGTATTAAAAAAGCATTGCATTAAATAAAATAATAACTGACGGTATGCTACTTATCAAGGTGGCACTCATAATTATTATATCAGGTGCATGTCAAAGCAAAAAACTTTAATAAATGAAAGTGACTTATGTTCATATAGTGGAATTACTAGTTGAAGAAATTATAGAAAATAGAAATATTTTGCTGTAGCAAAAAGTTCTTTAATAACTCAATAGGTTCTCAGGTTAAAATTGCCACAAAAACATTTTACCCAATCTGCTTGACATTAAAATTATTTAAGACATTTTATGAGAAAAAAAGTAATTGTTTAAAAAAACAGATTAATAAAGGGATCCAATAAATATCAATTTAATTTATTGAATAATAAAAATGTTTGTTTTAATTTCATTTGTCTGATTGAAATAAACTTATGACAATTGGAAACTGACCTAGTAATTTGATTTTTAAATACACGTAACAAATTGTTTAATTAATTTCTAAAAGAACCGCTTACAAGCCATCATAATTTGGAATGATTATTGACAGATTTATTTTCGCAACAGCAAACGGATTAGGTTGTTGATTATTTTAGTCAAAAAAATATTAATTATAAATAAAGGTCCTGCAAAAAAGAAAGCTGCACTACCTTGCGCTTTTTATCCTAATTTACAATTAATACTGGCTTTAAAAACTGAATATTAAAGTGTCAGCAAAACTATTGATGATATTTACGTGGTCGGAGAAAAATCGTAGATGTAGACAAAAAATGGAAACGTCACTATCTCTACGCAAGATGTTCATGTTAGAGTAAAAATTTCTCTCGGCCCTTATGGTCAATTACATGTTTAAATACAAATTTAGAATTAATAAAAAACAACTTGCTGAGTCAGTTTACATGTATAAAAGGAATATTTCAATCAGTCAAATAAAATTAAAACAAACACCTTTGTTATTTAACAAATTAAATTGACATTTACTGGATCTCTACAATAATCTGCCTCTTTAGACAATTACTTCTATCGTTTTTCATAAAACATCTTAAATAATTTTAATATCAAGCAGATTATTGGGCGGATTTTTTTTTATTGGCAGGATATATCTGGGCTGCATAAAATAATCGTCTTTATAAAAGGTACTCTTGATCTTGCAGCTGATCTTCTATGATGCGTTTCTTCACAAACTTTCTTCGTTCTTCTACCTTATTAGTATTTTAAGATTAGTGACTTACATTCTAAGCGATGTATCTCAGTTACTAGGTAGTTATTTTTCCAGCTTTTACACTGGGTAAAGCTCAGCTCAGTACTACTCGCTCAGTACCAGCTCTTTTTTTTCTACATAAACGATTTTTCTTCTACCATGTAAATATCATTAATAGTTTTGCTGACACTTTAACATTTAGTTTTTAAAGCCAGTATTAATGGCAAATTAGGTTAAAAGCGCAAGGTAGTGCAGCTTTCTTTTTTGCAGGGTCTTTATTTATAAAGTAATATTTTTTGACTAAAATACCTAATTACCTATTCCGTTTGCTGTTTCGAAAATAATTCTGTCAATAATCATGTATAAACTGCCAAATTGTGATGTCTTGTGAACAGTTCTTTGCCAAGGTAAAGCTTAGTTTAGTTTACTACTTGCTTAGAACCAACTTGTTTTTCTTTCTTTATCAAGGATTTTTCTTTCACCATGAATAATTCTATCCGTTTCAGCATTCAGTTTTTAAAGCCAGTCCCCATTCCAAATTAGGATAAGAACTTAAAGATAGTGCAGCTACCTTTTTGTAGGACCTTCTTTATTATTATTTTTATGGCCAAAATTATCAAAACCCGAATCTTCTTTGACGTTGCAAAGAAAGTCTGTCAATACTCATTCTTAATGTATAAACGGTCAAGTTGTAATGCCTTGTGGGCGGTTCTTTGGAGAATTACCTTGACTTCCATAAACACGTATCTGTAGCCACAAAGGCTCTAAAAAGACAGGATTCCCTATTTAGTAGGGTATTTTAGCGGAAGATTTCAACGATATTAGTATATTTGTGGAGATTTTAATAAACTTTTGCACTGGGCTAGCAATTCAAAATGTCGCATTCGTAGTTTTTATTTGGGAGTCGCAATTATATAAAATCTAACCCGACATAAATTTTATTTTTTCAGTTATTTCCTTGAAGCATAAATTTGGAAAAACACAATTTACGTTATATTCTTTCCAATAAAACAGGTACTTACTACAAAATACCTAGTTATGTATCCTACGGATTTTAAATTTGTTTTAATTATCACTTTTTTACCTTAAATATAAACATTTTTTGAAAAAAACCTCCAAAGTTTTATAAATGTATACTATGCTTATTTAAATATATTCTAATTTATAATACAGGGTTGTCAAAATAGCGTTTGATGTTTTATTTTGATACACCAAATTAATCTTTACCTACATCGACTATTTTTTAACATACAACAGAACATAACAACAGAATTAACATGATGTTTTTACAACACGAAGAAAGCTTTTACAATTAAAGACTTTATTGTAATAGCATGATAAGCTACTCAGCCACATAAATCTCTTTTAAAGAATCTTGGTTTTATGGTTTAGACCGCGTCAAATTAAAATCGTTTACCGATGCTACGTTTCGCCATCGATTGTACGAGGCATCTTTAGGGATCTCTACTCTGCGAGAATGAAACAGTGTTCCAATCCAGATCCCTAAAGATGCCTCTGTGCAATCGACGGCGAAACGTCGGTAAACAATTTTAATTTGAAGCGGTTCAATTCCAAGAACCAACATTTCTCAGTTGACCAAGGCCGTGAAAACTATCCGTTCTATATTAAATCTCTGTTTATTTTCTAATTTATGTAATTAATATTATGTTAAACCCCAATAGAAAAGTTTTAAGCATTGTCCTTGAACCTAATTAACTTATAAACATATTTTGATATATTTTTAAAATGGTATATTTACCAAATTTCTTTTACTCTCATAAATTTAACAACTCCGTGTTTTGGGTTTGTGGATTATCCTGTTAATACTATAAAAATTAAAAATAAAAATTGTTCATCAAAATAATTTGGCATAATTAATTTGGGTGAATCTGGGTAGTTCAAACAAAATTACCTACTTTGACATAAAAAGTATAATTGACTATATTTTACGGTTCTTTAAGTAAATATATACTTACACAGAATTTGTTACAAAGAACGTAGTCAGTTAATCAAACATGAGTTGGACGAAGGGTAAATTATAAAATAGATATTAGAAAACTGTTTGCTAACTAAAGGCATTTATATTGTACTAACCAAAGCTAAGCAAAAAATATGTGTTTTATTAATATAATATTAATAATAGTGATAATAACAAATACATATAATATTTACAAAAACATATAAGAAAATTAACCTTAACAAATCTTTTCTAAAGTTTGAACTTAAATATTAAAATGGTAAATCATATTTTTTGTTTAGTAAATATTTTATTTTTAATCACGGTCTTTCTTACCAAATAAAAGAAATAAATTGTATCATAACAATATATTACATTATAATGCAAATGCATTGTTTAGATTTTGAATTGGATATCCTAACCTAACTTTTTAACCATAGACACTGTATAAATAATTCAAATTATGCTATTTTATGTAAATAGAATATACTAAAAACGTGTTAAAAACATTATTAAAATTTGAAAAAATATCAATTGTACATATATATGTATCCATCTATAAGAGCTAACAAGTCTAAAGTACTAAATATAAATAAGTAGAAATATCTACGCTTGCGCAGAATTCGAACGTCTTAATTATTTTTTCTAATATTCGTTTCCTTATTTGCGTATTGTTTGTATGCATTTGAATTTAAAATTTAAAATATATGTGGTTTGTACAATTTGTGTACTATACCTAGAAAAGTAAACAAACAATGTGATAGTAAAATCTGAAATATTATATATTGCATGTATATCCATGAAAGTTATGTTCAACAAATTGTTTAAGTTAATGGAACGCAATTATAAAATAAACGTAAGCTGTCACAAGTGAATGATAAACGGCTCCGCTCTACGTATTATCTTGATGATTCTCGACCAATGATCGTCGAGGTCGCGCCAACAATGAAAACGCATGCAAAACAACACATGGTCAGTGTAGAGCCGGCCGGCAAGAAGCAACAGCCTACTTGATTAGGAGAAAATGTGAAAGTGGGTTAGGTTGCTCACCTTTTGGGATAGCCCGCGGCTGTCGAACACGACTAATGACTGTCACACACAACATCACCCTGCACTCTTTTCGTACCTTTAGGTATGTGGCATGCGGATTGCATATAGCATATATAGGAGGGGCCCAGCGCAGCCGTATACATCTTAGCGTTATGGCCGCCATCCACATTGGAAGATAGGCCATCAAGCAGCAGCACAACGCCGCACAGTCGGCGATTGTAAAACTTTTAGGACACACTTTGCGAAACCCTCGGATCGGATACGGTGTTGCCGGTTAGTTAGGTTTTATACACTACAGCCTACAAATATTGGATATTTATAGAAAATTAATTAAAAATAAGACCCTGCTTTCGTAATGATATAGATATTAAAAAATCTTCCCCCTTCGACTTTCAAGAGAAAAACTCCGGATTTTCATGTCATTCACCTGGACCCTCTCCACTGACTAGAAAAGCAAAAGTTTTTCTCTTAGCTGTCGAAAAGAGAAGATTTCTTTTTATATATCATTACGACATTAAGATATTCATTTATTTCTATATTTTACTTGCCGACTACCGGTAAAAACTTAATGCCGATGACTAAATGATTCTTTTTAGTACGGTATCAGCAGTGAGATTATATCTTACCTTCGAACAATGACATTATTTTTATAAGACTCTTGCTTTTCGTGATATCCCCCATGGACCCTATACAGCCACTTTGATAAGTTCTGTGAGGCAGGCGAAACTAGTCATTGAAGAGGGTCCCTGTGAATGACATAAAAAGCATTTTGCTTTTAACTGTCGAAGAGGGAGATCTCTTATTTATATATTGGATATTTAATTTCATGTTTTAAATAATGCATGTCATAGCTATTTATACGAAGATTTAAGACATCTACTTATTAGTTTTGGCTTATGTAAATAAATTAACAGCAATTTTTGTTTTTTAGATTAAAGAATTCAAAATTCCTAAGTAGCTATCACAATAATTCATAATAATATGTAAGCTAAGTTAAATTTGGGGGCTAACTCTTACCAATTAACTCATTGGTTCCTAAGATAGACCACCTTAGAAATCTTGAGTCCCATAGGTCCATTTGAGTTGAAAGAGGCAGGTCGTGATTACATTTTTTAATTGTTGCTTATCTAAAAACGTACAACGAAACCATTGTTATGCCGTCGGTCGTAGATTTTGTGATCAAACTAATTTTTAAAATTTCTATAATGTCGGTAGAAAGCTTCTTATCTTTCATGACAGTAACAAATCAGTCAACAACTCATCTGAATCTAATAAAATTGCAAAAAATAAAATAGTAAGTATAACTGAAACAGGGGTCTACGAAAACAATGACAAAATCTGCAAGACAAATAAGTTTATAAATCTCTAAACGAAATAATAATAAGTATTCAGATAAGATAGGTACATTTTTAAAACTAAATTCTAACAACTGTCTGTTTTCAAGTTAAATAATAATTTTTATTTTATATAATTAGCCCACATTTAAAAGAATAAATGCTTTACATTAAATTTTAATGGCTTAGTGGTATCACCACGTTTCTTCAAAATTTGCTAAATTTTTTTTTGCGGTTGTTTTAGTTAGCAACGGAGTACTTATGCACGCTACATTTGGACCATTAGAAATTTAATATTTTGTGGTCCATGCAATCCATCCACATCCACAATATAACCTGCATTAACAAATTTTGTTGCCAATAAACCATAAACCCTTAAAATTGATGAAACGTGGTATTACCACTAAGCCATCAGTTTGTTGTTTTATTCCGGTTTGGTACATTCCTATTTCGGCTCCTAATAAAATTTTAGCTGACCTGACCCTTTTTTTTCTGGTTTGGTCACCTCGACAAAAATGTATAATTATCTAATCTTGTTTGGTACCCTAAAGGTGGGAATATAATATTTTAGTGCATTTATAAAGTGTGTAGTAGTCTTGGGTTTAATTAAAGAATTACAAACCTAAGGGGTTGCTTACCAGAACTAACCATATTCTGTAATTATAACAGAACTATTGTAATGCAATAAGATTGTCACCGATTTAGGAGTTTTTACACATGGATTTTATTCAAATTCGCATTTGGCGCCCATGTAAACTTAGAATGAATATGTCTGTCTTAGTTATTAAATAATACATATGTAGGTACACCTTAAGGGTACCAAACAAGAAAAAATATTTATACATTTTGTCCAGGGGACCAAACCAGAAAAAAAAGGGTCAGCTCAGGTAAAATTTTATTAGGTGACGAAACCAGAATGTACGAAACAAAAAAACACCGGTTTGTTTTAGTCTACACAGATTGGCTAAACATAATATGAGTATATGATTTTTGTGTAAAGAAAAGAGCTATTAATAAGGATTTCGAGAAAAAGTTTGGAACATTCCCCGACTATCTGCCAATTTTCAATTCTTCTTCGATTTACAATAATTGTTTTTGTTTTCACTCCCTTTATAAATGTATGTTTGTATGTATATTAAAAAAAAACTTTTTCAAAAATTAGAAAAATTTAATGGTATTTATTTTCATATGCTTTTAACACGTTTTTGATAAATAAATTAACACCCTAAACTTACCGACTAAATTATTAGATCAAAAAAAAAAATGTTAAATTTGGAGCAAATAACCCTTACTTAAATAAATAAGTAATTTTAACTATAGAAAATATAATAAACGTTAGGTCACTTCAAAAATAGGACCTCATTAGGATCTACTAAATTCTTAAGAAGACATTTAACTACTTAGGTAAAAAAGCGTATATTTTAGATCACAGTCCCCATTCATATCTTAAAAACTAATTGATTCACTTGAGGTATGGACCAAGGAAAACAAAAGCTGTACAATATTTCCGCTGATCACTTTTATACCTGACACAAAAAGTAGCACTGAGGGAAAAAAATATCATTGCATTAGTTATTAAGTAGGTAACTTTATATTTACCAAAAGTTATCAAAGCTGTTATGTATTAAAGCGTTGATTTGGAATAAAGGAAATGTTTACTTAATTCATGAGGTTTTACCACCTATTTCGACTTCAAATAAGGCCCATTTGTAACAAAACATAGTAACCAACTGTTATAAAAGACTGCTGGACTTATGTAATACATACGATACATATGATGAAGATGGTAAATAGTAAGTTATAAAAGAAAACCGTTTTTAGTAACAAAAATGTCTACAAAATTTAACTAAATTTATATTAGGTTAAGGGTGCGTCCAAATTTAAATCACGTCCTGCAACGCAACCTCGTCGCTAACCACAACGACATCCCCGTAAGATTTGTGTACAACAACCTGCAACCGTACATATCTGGACGTCAGAGCGAACGTCGTCGCGGACCAGATAAGTGTCGCAGCCCGAGGTTCGCTTCAGTCCACAGCTCGTCAGTAAATTAAGATAATACAAATTGGTCCTCGACGGCGTTCGCTCGACGCGACGCGACGTCAAAATATGTACGGTTGCAGGTCATTGTCTACAAATCTGGGATTGTGGTAGTGGTTCGCGGTAGCAGCGAGGACGCACCATCTTCGAATGTCCTAATTTTGTGTCTCATTACAGTTGGTATAATATAAATACCCTTTTAAATATATAATATGATTATCAAATATTTAACCTAAAAAGAAAGAAATATAATTCTGTGTTTAAATTTTAAAACTGCACTTATAACTAAATGTAAACAGTGAAAGTCTAACAAGTGCATTTAACTTTAACTGATTGTGCTTTTTCCGCACAATTTTTTTCTTATTTTTTTAAATGCCTTTTGTAAAATAAAAAAAAATTTTTAATTCAAATAAAACTGGCAACAGTGCCTATTTCGAATTGGAACTCTTCTAATATCCGGATGGATCGGCGATTCTCCATCTCTTTCTACTCTATTAGCGGCAACGCGGGCAGGTCTCTCGCTCGTAAATCGTAAACATCCCCACGGATCGGCGGGACAGCCCCCGTTCCCCGCGCCCGGTGCAGCTATCGTGCGAATTAACATGACATTTTTGTCTGCAGGGCGGAGAACTCTATTAAATGGGGTTAAACGGATTTTGGAATATTTAATTTAATATCGTTTTTGTAATTAAACAGTTTTGTTCTTATAAAAAATACTTATAAAATTTACTTATTGTTAGAATGAATACAAAAGTTCTTAAAATAGTTAATTGACCAGAGACACAGAGTGATGTCGAATTGAGGTGAGCAATTTAAAGTCCACCTTTCTATTGCTTGCTTCTTATGGTTTCTGCATTAATTAAGTCAAAATAAGTCAAACGGAATTCTGAGGTATTAAGAACGCGTTCCTTGTTTTATAATCTAAAGAAAACTTAGGATTAGGTAGTAAGGATTTGCTTTACTTGAGATCCTAGATTGAAATCCAAATGGTTATACGGGGCTCATATTTCGTAAGTAATAAGTACTTAACCGGGTACAAGGTATCCTCCTATACAAGGTGGACCAGGTTTTTCGTGACAAATTTAGAAAGTCAATAGGAAATATTTTTGTAGGCAAAAATGTAAATAAACACATTATCTAAATTGCTTTGTTTCTAGGATACAGAATGTACGCATTCAGCTTGTTCCAGCGGCTGATGATTGCTTCGTTAGAAGTCACTCTGAATGCAAAGCTGATTACTGCTTTTTTGATAGACGGCTGAGTATTTTGCTCAGCGTAAAAATGACCGCTGTCGCTTTTCAAACAGCGAATTTTGATACTTTGATATTTGATATTTGAAATAAAAGCTTGGTTATAGTCGCGATAAATATTTATTTTGCTAATACTTTTATATTTTCTTTTGTAATAACGTTTAAATCCAAACAATTATTATGGATAAAAACAAATTTGGTCCAGATACCTATTTTTTGGTTGGAAATAATGAAGAAAATCCTATTTTAGAAAATAATAAAGTGATGGTACAAAGTATAAAAGATTAGGATAATTTAATACTTGAATTTCGTTAATTTTAATTGAAATTACCATAGTTTATTAACTATGCTCGTAAAATTTTAGATAATTCCTTTGTTTATAATCCTCTGTGTCCCCAAGTAAAGCAAATTTTTGTTCTTACAACTGCGACAAAAACTAACTTAAACATTGAAGATATTTTAAGAGCTTTGATGATAATAATGTACTACATAGGTAGGTGAATATAGCAGTTTTATTGTCTATGGTAATATTTTGCATCAATTACTTTATGCTTAAAAAGTTTGTCAAACAGTTATTAATTCTTACTGAAAATGTATAGATACTTAATATACCTATAAACCAAATTTATGTTATGTGTGAATGTTCACATTTGACCAGCTGTCAACATTTAAGTTAACAATGCATTCAAAAAATAAACTAAAAGTAAATTAAACTTTAACACCCCGTAATTTGGAAATAAAGCAATTTAGAAAATATAATTTTTTTCATAAAAAAAACGTTTTTTGTTGACTGTCCAAGTTTTTCACGAAAACCTGGTCCACACTGTATATTAATCCGCCGCCCTTTAGTAAATATCCCAAAATCCACGCTTGGGCTTCTGTACTATAAATTAATCGAATAATTCATGGTAGAACCAAATGGTAAAAAAAGTTACTGATTATTAAAATTGGTTAACGACGTCTTGAGGCTTACTGAGACCTTCATCTTACTGGGTTCAACAGGCTTTTATGACGTTTTCTCTGCATAAGATATTTCAGTCCTAATGTTTAAGTTTCTTCTCTCCAGTTAGAAACAAAATTAGATTGGAAATGTAGATGCTGTTAAAATTGCAATGCAATAGATATCATTTTAAGTGTTCACGGTGTCTCAAAATTGACGCCCTTGTTTTAAGTATTTGATTAACGGGTCTATTACAAGTCGAAAAGTAGGAGTAAAAATTGTCCGATTCTTTTTCGTTATCAAGTAATTAAAAAAAACAATAAATATTGTCAAAGAATTAATTTATTAACAATAGCCTACGATTAATAACAAAAACAACTGGTCCCATAAAAGGTGCTTAAATAAGTTACCTCGTACTATAAGACAAACATTATTTGCGCAGTGGATCATGGAAGCCGGAACGTTTGGTAGGTAGCATAATTATTTTCATATATTAATGCCACAGCAGCATAAATTCGAGCTACAATACTCTTAGAATCTATAACGGGCTCGAGATTAACTTTTTTGTTGAGATAGCCCCAGGAAAAAAATTCAAGGAATTGAGATCCGGGATCTAGGTGGCCATGATATAGGCCACCTCTTCCAATGCACCTGATAAAAAATATTAATTTTTAATTAAATAAATTATTTTAAAATAATTTTAATTTACATATCAGAAAATGTTTTGTTTAAGAATCTTTTCACTTGTAGGCCATAATGTGTGTGACATTTTTTCACTCTTACTTTTCGACTTGTAATAGCTGCCTGAATCGAATCCTAAAAGCACGGATGTCAATTTTGAGACACTCTGTTTATGTATAATTGATTTAAAAAAACATGACTTTCAAGCATACGGTATTCATAAAAAAATAGTTTTAGTAAAGTTAGATTACTTTTTTATAGTCTTTTGTTATTATTGTAAATATCCAAAAGCTTTGACGCCATATTTTTTTCCTGCAACCTTGTATTTAGCTAATTTTTATTGTCAAATAATACTCTTAATTCCACGCAGCCAATTATTTTAAAAGTAAAAAATAACGTTTTTTTTTGTATAAATTATGTAACATTTTTTAAGGTAAAAAGAAAAATATACATGGTGTTTCATTTAAAATAACAAACTTGCCCTATTCCGGAAAATCGGTCATTTTGTTTTTGTGTTAACGGAATGTCACAACCAAATGGCCAGGATATGATTAAAAAAACGTTTTAAACATCTGAGGCTTTATATACGCAAACTATTATGACAACTGAATTTTTTTAAAGTCATTAGCGATCAAAATGTGTCAAAATTAAGTCGGGCATCCTGCATTATAGATTTTACTATGTTTTTACAAAATTTTAAAAAATAAATGTATATGATTTTGGATCTGGTCTCACATAAATTTTCTTAAATATAACATATTTTTGGTATAAATAATTAGCTAGAACTAACGTTGTTGATAATTGCTCATTGATGTTGTGGAATCTGTCCCAGGAAATTTGGAATACATGCTAAAATAACTATATACAGGGTGAGTCAGAAGTCTGAAAAAGCTCATATACTCGATATTATTTAATAACTTTTCCAATTTCTTTTTTGTGGGTACATAGCCAATATTTGATGTATACAGAGTTGCTCATAAAAGCGTGACGACATAAAGTTATGTTTTTTTAAATGAAACACCCTGTATTTTATATTTTTGTTTAATTCCTCTTTATATTCTAACACTTTTTTGTTATAGGTTATATGCTGTTAAATCTTTAAATTTAGGAGATATTGTAGTTTCTATTATTTGAATAATAGAAAATTCAGGACATTTTTCATGTTGCTACTATTTTCCCAATTTTAAATGTTTTTGAGGTTGCTTAGGCAGGCAATTATCTTTTAGATCATATATTTGTACATTTTATTAATAAAATGAATTTTGATTGTACAGGGTGTCAAGAAAACAGTAGTAAGCTTAGAAAAATTAAAACCTCCAAAACTTTCTTATTTTAAATGGAACACCCTGTATTTTCTTTTATCATTTATTGAGGGCCTTTAATACCTATACATTTTCTTAAGATTGCCCTATTACTTATATTAACTAGTTTTTGCAATATTTTTAATTTTCTTTTTTTTTTTTTCAAGAAAATATTAGTTTTAAATGAGACACCCTGTATTTTCTTTAATTATTGCTTCGGGCCTTTAAGTATTTATACATTTACTTAGAGTTTCTTCATACCTAAGTTAAGTAGTTTTTGCAATATTTTAAATTTTCTTTTTTTTTGCAATATTAGCTTTGAAGTTAAATTATGATATCCGTAAAAATCATCCTAAACTGCAACTAAAAAAAAAAGAAGATTAAAAAACCCTCAGGAAATGTATAAATATTAAAAGGTCCGAACTAATGATCAACGAAAATACAGGGTGTCCCATTTAAACTAATATTTTCTTGAAATAAAAAGAAAACTAAAAATATGGCAAAAAGTACTTGACTTAGGTATAGGGCAACCTTATGGAAATTTTTAGGTATTAAAAGGCCTGAACCAAGGTTTAAAAATAATACAGGGTTTTCCATTTAAAGTAAGGAAGTTTTGAAGGTTTTAATTTTTCTAAGTTTACCACTGTTTTTCCTGACACCCTGTACAATCAAAATACATTTTATTATTAAAATTTACAAATATAATCTATTTAGTAATTTCCTGCCAAGACAACCTAAAAAAATCAAAATTGGGAAAATGGTAGCGTTATGAAAAATGTCCTTAATTTTCTATTTTTCGAAAACAACTACAATATCTCTTAAATTTGAAGATTTAATCCCATATAACCTATGACAACAAAGTGTTAGAATGTAAAGAGAAATTAAACAAAAATATAAAATACAGGATGTTTCATTTAAAAGAAACATAACTGTATGGGCGTCACGCTTTTGTGAGCAACCCTGTCATACATCAAAATATTTTTAAAATATGAAGTTTATGCCTGGATATATACCTATAAAAAATAAATTAAAACAGTTTTATGGATTACGTCAGTCTTCTGACTCACCCTGTATATTAAACCTTTGCTTTGTCTAATAGCTTTTACGAGAACTTATAGTCCAGGCAAAATACCTAAAAGAAAAATACTTACAGCAAACTATTGGTATACTTTTATTCAATGCATCATAACTATTTAAGAGAAAATATTCTAGACCAAAATAATCCGTTAGGGGATAAAGAAGGTGTGGTTTTTATAAACAATGCATTTTATTAAAAACAGTTAAATACAAAAGTTGTCGACAACAAGAAAAACCACAATTTATGAAATTACCATTTTTACCCAAACCTCAAAATTTTTCAAAGTTTAAAATTGTTTTTCCGGTCTTTAGTTTTATCTTTTGCAAAAAGACTTAGGACTTATGTAAAAAAAGACTATATCTTATTGTAAATGTACTGTATTGTTTTATTAATCAAATATCCAGCCATTATTATAAAAACTTACTTTAAAAAAAAGAAAATTTAAAACCGCCAATTTCATTCTTATTTTTTCTTCGCTAAGTGCTTATTTTTTTAATTTTTGCTTTTCTAAAAACTTTTAATTAATACAATAAAAAGTATATACTTTAATTAAGAAAAAAATAAAGAAAAAAATAAAAAACACAAAATATTCACATTTTTCATTATACTTGTATAGTTAGACCCACTTTTAGGAAGCGATGCCAGTACACAAAAATGATAAAGCAAATTGATCCTTTTGTGAACAATGATTTATTGCAGCAAAAATATTCAACCCGACGATTACGCCACGCGTTACGGGTTTTATGGCACGCCAAAGACAAAATAAGAGGATGTTTAGTACGCGATACTTGTTTTTGCAATATTTTTTTATTTATCTAAAAATATGTAATTAGGCTTTGTCAGAGGCTATGTGCTTTCGAAAAGGTTTGTTTACTTTATCATATTTTGCGTACTTGCGCCATCTTTCAGAATGAAATAAATATGGTTCTAAATACACATTCTGTTACTTCTGTAGGTTTTTTTGTGGTAGACAACTTCTGTATTTACCTTTTTTTTGATAGGGAGCATTTTTAGCTAGAAATTGCAAAAATCACTTTTACCCTTAAAGACCACTTTCAGCCCCTCATCTCCTAACGGATTATTTTGTTTCCAAATTGTTTCTCTTACATAATAATAATGCATTTAGCAAAAGTATACCATTTGTTTGCTATAAGGAAAAAAAATTTGACCATTTTTACTGCTACTCCGCTTGAGCTATTATGTAAAAGCAGTAAGTTGTTGTTGCTTATTTATCTTTAACTTTATTAGATCAAAACAAACGTGCAAAAAAATCTTTTTATTTTTAACCTAAAATATTATTAGGTTTATAATAACAGATTAGCTTGCATTAATCATAATGTTGCATCAGCAGTTATACTAAAAAAACATGACACGAAGATTTGACTATAAAAATAACGATATTATGCCTGGCCACTTGACAATTAAAGTTTAATAACACACTCTTTTAAGATAAATGGGTTTTTCAAGGTAAAAGTACATACCAAAGAAGTTTGGTTTGTTCTGCTTATGGCAATGTAAACGATTCACAACATATTGTTTTTTATATATTTCTTTTATGTTCGTTTATTATTTCAAAGTGGATAGCAACATTGTTATGTAAATTAAATCAAAATAATAATATTATTAATAATATAAACTTGTCATATACCTGAAAGTCGTGAAATGTAGTTAGTGCCCGTTTGGTTGGGCGCCAATCACCTATAACTTGTTCTGTTAATTAAATATAGAATGATATAATATTATCGTTTAAGTGTATACAGTGTGTCTCCAAAAGTTGGAACCATATGGAAAACTTTTTATTATTTATTTTACGAAAAATAGTTATTCTTTTTTAAAAGCTCTGCATGATCCAAAACCTAAAAAGCAACTCATTAAATATTAAATTGTATTAGTCATGTATTTTTGCTAATATTTAAATTGTTGTAAGAGAAAACATTTAGAATGAAAAATAACTTTAAAATATCGTCGGTGCTATTGCCAAACCTGATATGTGCCACAGGATAAGCATGTCACATATCAGATTTGAGAAGCACGCACCGACGATATGCAATTTTGTTTATTTACAAAAACATTTCTTATCAATATTTTTTAAATCGAAAATGGTTAAAATTTAGGTTTGAACATTAGTGTAACATATTTTATAATTTTAGGTTTCGTAAGACAATTTAAAATAAAGTTTTTAAATTTACTGTTACCAAAATAGAAAGAATGTACAACGCACTAACAGAAGAATTTACACTTTCTTGATTAACGCAGAAAAAAATAAAAATATTATTTTTTTGTAAATAAAGAAAATCGCATATTTAGAATTAAATTTTAATTCTTAACGTCTTTTAAATACAGGTAGTTTACAATTAAGAAAAAAAATATTTTTGGCCAGACCTCGTAGATGACTGGTACAATTTAATATCTGATGATTGCTATTTAGTTTTTGGATTATGCCGAACTTTTTATAGAAAATCACTTTTTTGTAAAATGAATAATAAAAAGTTTTCCATATGGTTCCAGTTTCTTTATTAGACACACTGTATATTACAATACCGGGTGTCAACTATTTTATTAGATAAGCCGTAACTCCTAGAGTATTAGACATATCAAATAGAGACTTGGTATAAGTAAATGGTGTGCGCAGAGAAAGATTTAATGCATATTTTTTACTTTCCAGTCACTCTTGGTTTTAACGGAAATGGCTTTAATTTTCAATTCTTTTATGACATGATAACATTCTGTATATTTTAATATTTTTGAATTCCAGAGACAAATTTAAAGCAGAATGTAACATTTAAAAAAAATACGTCTTCTTAATTTTTTAGGGTCAATTTAAATATTGCATCTAGTTGGCCATGATTCGATGCAAAATCATTTAGTGACCTTAGGTATTGTTAGAAAAATACAATCGCAAAGTATTAATTGGTGACTAGCACTATTATTTTTCAAATTGCAACCTTTTCAGGCAAGCACTTAAAAAAAAATTGTTGACAAATCCAACCATACCAATTTTTTTGCGATTGGCTTAAAACTGAAGTCATAAATAAAG